>JAIEZT010000124.1:25208803-25481303 GCA_019594935.1 Periophthalmus modestus | reverse complement strand
AAGCGAGTATTATTTTTAGACACTTGTGTTGAAAGTTGGCACTGCTGTTCTCGTCTCCTGCTGCACATGTGCACTTACAACGTGCACTTACATGAAATCTCCTCAGATGTCTCATTCCTCCACATTATCAGGGGCTTTACGCCTCACGTGTGTCTGTCGAAAGGTGTTCACTGTTTGGCTGTTGCAGTGGCGATATCACTCTGCATTTGCATGAAGTTGACTTCAGTTCTGCTGCACTCAGGTCACTTGGACCACACCACTCTGCTCTCCACTTCGCTCATGTTCCTCATGTTGCTCATGTCGCTCATGTTCCTCATGTTCCTCATGTTCCTCATGTTCCTCATGTTCCTCATGTCGCTCATGTTCCTCATGTTCCTCATGTTCCTCATGTCGCTCATGTTCCTCATGTTCCTCATGTTGCTCATGTTCCTCATGTTCCTCATGTTCCTCATGTCGCTCATGTCGCTCTTGGTGTGAGTGCAGTGTAACACAAGTTGACAACACATGGACGACCTGCTCAGTGGCCAGTCGGGTTTAGTAAAGGACACTGTGCCTTCAACCATGCTTCACAGAGGCAGAAGTGAAGGGAAAACAGGATTATTTGGATATAATTCAAAATGATTTAATTACACTTTTGACCCCTGATTATATTAGATTTTACTGGAGAAGCACTGCTTGCCTTGATTGTCCTGAGCTCACGACACTGCTTCATGGTCGTTTCAGCAGAAGGAAGATTATTCCTTATAGAGAAATACATGCTGACAGGTTTAATTTCATTTGTCCTATTTCCAAACATCGCAGCAAGCTCGTGTACAGAATCTTTTAAAAAACTGTTGAAAACATTGGCTACCCTTGTTTCATCTTGAGTTCGCTCATTCTTCATTTTGATTTCATAATTTCTGTGAGATCTGTCTTTACAAGAAGTTGTATTTATATGCTTCCAAATGAACGTATTACGGTATTTCCTTTAGCTTGTGTGACCACATCAGTACAAGAGTCCGCCTAGCTGTCCTAAAACTTTATTGCGACCATCTTTAAATACACATCTCTCCTCTTGAAGCTCCAAACGTCTCCATTCAGCTGTGGTCACTTTGCCTCTTTACAACATTTGACACATTTTTCCTTTACATCACTGATTATTTGTAAAAATGTCATACAGAATGTGCTTATGTCATCCTGAGACCCTTGACCTTTGTCTTCTGAACAGACCTCAGTGCCCTGCTATGTGACTGATTTGTTTGTTGTTTTTTAGTCCCTCATGACTTTTTTTTCCTCCTAAACAGCCATATTTATTTTGAAGTGCACTATGCTTATCCCTGATTGGCTAATCCACCTGTCAGTCATGCCCGTCTGAACTCGGGGAGATTCACCAGTGACTCACATCTTCATAAAGTACTGGAGTGTGTGTAAGTGTGTGTGTAAGTGTGTGTGTAAGTGTGTGTGTAAGTGTGTATTCTGGAGCACAGGCAAACTCGAACATACAGAATTCACCTGATTCTGCTTCTGACTGCCGTTTGAATGGGACTCGTCAAAATCAGGCCTTGCAGGATACTACCACATTGCTGAGTGTGAGCTGCATTCACTTAGAGACTCTTGGGTTATATTTTAAATTATGACAACCACGGCCTTAACCTGAATGATCGGCATCAGCTCTAATTTTTAAACACATTTTTTTCTAATTTCATGCATTTTCACACCAATTTAAGCTTAACCAGCACAAAAATCAGCACAGAAGCAAGAAGTAGTGACACGAGCGACAGATTTTAGCACAAAAAAACATATTTGGCATCATAATAATTCTGTATTTTTACAATCTGAACATAACTCTACATTCTCACAGGCTCCTTCTTAATACATCTCATGCGTTTGACAGATTCATTATTGTGACTTCACTATCACAGCAGGTCACAACTCATTTTCATTTTTTTTTCTCTTTAGACTTTGTGCACAGTTTAGAGGCAAAAGAAGTTAATTTAGTGTTTAGTTCCACGTTAAGCACATGTCAGACCGCAGATAAAGGAGACACTCGTAGCAGCTGTGTCCCTGCCCCTGTCAAACACGTCTCTGTGGTCCACCCACGTGAACCTCTGTCAGCTCCCTCGTCTCTGTGCAGAAGAAAAGAGTCGTTTGTGATCATTTACTCCTTTTATTTGATTAGGAAGACCACTCGGAGTCCAACAAATGTGTACTCTTTTTATTGTGCGTAGGCCTGTCAGTTATTAATGCTTCTACAGCTCCAGCTTCATTGTTAATCTTATGGGACAGTGACGTATTATAACTCTTAACATTTGGATTAGAGGCTCTGCTCCTGCGTGTGCTGCGTCTTTCACTGACATTTCACACGGTTCTTTGTGGCCAGAACAAACCAGCGGAGGAGATATCGATGTATCTTTTGTGAATTAGCCACATGCTAATCAAAGGGACGACACGTTTCCCCGTAGGTGCTGTGATTTGCTCATGTGATGTGGCATGACCCCGCCCTCTCTCTGTAGTTGCTGTGATATGATTGGCAGATGTGACTGGCAGATGTGACTGGCAGCTTATGACCCCGCCTGCTCCCTGTAGGTGCTGTGGTTAGGAGTGTTTAAATTGAGCGAGGCACCTGTATGAGACGAAGGCGGCTGCAGGAGCCTTGCGAGGCGAGTGGAGGCGGAAAATAGCGACTGCAGCTGTCTTCATGGACCACAAAGCCCGAATGTATGATGGGTAATGCAGTGTTGTCTGACAGTGGACGTTAAGGATAAAGCCGTGAAGGAGCGTTCCTCCCGCCCCTTTCTTCATCTCTTCCATCTACTTTTATATCAACGCAGATCAAAGCCTAAGTCTGTGAACTTATAAGTGTTCTTTGCTCTGGTGATGTGAAGTTAGTCTGTGGTGTGTGAGGAAAAAGGAGAATGCATTTACAACTATTTAGTTTTATTTACACTACGCCAAAAAAAAAGATCACACACTCTAGTATTTGGTTGTACCACCTTTAACTTTGATTACGGCACGTATTCGCTGTGGCATTGTTTCGATTTTGCTTCTGCGATGTCACAAGATTTATTTCCATCCAGTGTTGCTTCATTTTTCACCAAGATGTTGCATTGATGATGGTCGAGTCTGACGCTGCACAAAGCTTCTCCAGCACATCCCAAAGATTCTCAATGGGGTTAAGGTCTGGACTCTGTGGAGGACAATCCATGTGTGAAAATGATGCTCCCTGAACCACTCTGCAGCAACTCAAACATATTTGCTTAGTTAAATCCAGGTGGCGACTTTTTATTTTTGGTCAGGCAGTGTAGTTTGTATGTAGTGTACGTAGTTTTATTCAGTGCAACACTTCAAATGTGAGATTTCTCCCTCTGCCGGGACTCTGCGTGATCTGAGGTCGCCTGGCTGAGTGTCCAAGCTGATTTCAGCCTTATCCTCCTCCCCTCAGCTGCAGCCTCCTGCTCTCGCTGACAGTCCAGGCGAGGATTTTGGCATCTTAAACACATCTATTTGCAGAAGTGATGTGGCCCCCGTCCCCTCTCTGTAGGTGCTGTGATTGGCAGATGTGATTGACCAGTCATGACTCCACCCTCTCGCTGTAGGTGCAGTGATGTGATTGGCTGATATGATGTGATTGGCAGGTCGTGACCCCGCCCTCTCTCTGTATGTGCGGGGCGTTGCTGGCAGGCTGCAGGGGGCACAGATTTGACACATGTTGTATTTCGGTGGCTTGGCACAGCGGGAGTAAAAAACACTCCTATCTGACCCCATTCTCATAATGACACTGACCCATATCTGCGGCGGCTCTGTCCAATATCTGTAATGTGCCTCAAATACAGAAATGCACAGGGCAGAGTCATCCTTTTCACAGATTAAAGGGGACATGTTATGCAAATACAACTTTGACGTGGCATCCTGTTGTTTCCCCATGAATTACATGCATTTTAAGTTGATGAGGTATGTCTTATAAACATACATATTTGAATCACATAATTTCAGAGCTTGAACCGCCTATGCATAACGATGTCATTAAAGTATATCAAAATAACTAAACAAGATAACAACTGAGAATTTTAGTAGTACATTTGGCAAATCTCATGATAGATTAAATTGAATGTGTTCAGAATCACTATAATGTAAACTAGTCATACCACGAATTTGTTTCATCAGATTTTGAATTATAAAAACACATATTATGCAAAACTGACTTGTATGACCTTTTAAAACATGTTATAATGTTGTCCCCTTATCAAACACATACCTGGAATTGTTTTTTCCTTCCTTCATCTTGCTTGTTTCATTACTCCATTAATCCAAAGTCATCTTCTTTGAGCTCTCAAAAAAATGCTCTCTTTGCATATTCTCAGTTTAGTTGCGTCATAGATAAAACTCTGGACTCCTCCTGTGCAGTATTTAAGCCCATAGACCATCACCGGACTCAAAAGAAGGCATGGATCTATTAGCATAGCATTCATAGAAGATAAGGTCAATTGTTCACTTTCTAAATGTTGATTCCTGTTTCTGACAGCAGAGGGAGCTACAACGCTTAAATACCTCATTGGAAACAGAGGTGAAGTTTATAAAGTGTGTTTTCCAAATGCAGACATTATTTTAAGTTAGAAAATATGAAATCTTTATGGCAATGTGACCAAAAGCATGTTTAAGAGAGGCACAAATGCATCCTGAATCTTTACTGCAAATTTTACACTCTCAGTTGTTAAATTTGTGAGTTTAAAAAAACATTAAAAGTGTTTACTGCCAAATTTAGTAACTGAACTTCAGAAAAAAAATAACATTGTTTTTCAGGGTTAAAAATGTCAAAATGAGCCTTTTAAATTCAAAATCTGATTAAACAAATGATCCATATACAAAGGCCAAAAATATATTTCCCATCAGATGCTTAATGTAAAAACCCATCATAGAATCAGAGAAGTAAAGCCGCGCACCAGACCAACACGACACTCAAACGTTTGGACACTTTGTCATGTATGTTTCTTCTTTATTTCCTTGATTATTTACACTGAAACATCAAAACTATGAATGTCACATATGGAGGGAAGCAAACAAAAACTAAACTGAAAATAACTCCAAACTTGTTTTAGATTTTAGAATTTTAAAAATAGTCACCTTTTGCTGTAACCCGTTTTACACTTTCTGTATTTCTTGACCCTGACGAAGAGAAAAACATCTCATATGAAATCATCCTGAAGCTCGTGGAGAGAAGGCCGAGGGTTTGCAGCACTATCAATAAAGCAAACTTTATTTTCAGGACCTGAAAATAAAATATAAAAAATATTTTTTTGAGTTATTTCACTTTTTTTTCCCTTTGTCATATAATTCTGTATACCTTGCTTCATATATGTGATGTGTTTCATATGTATATAAAATGTAGAAAGGGGTAAACTTAAAAAAAACAAACATTGAGAGGAGTGAAGGAGTTTAAGTATCTCGGGTTTTGTTCATAAGTGAGGGAAGGACAGAGCATGAGACTGATCAGTGCAGGATGCGGTCGCTGTATCATGTATGTCTGTTGTGGTGAAGTGATGCGAAAGGCAAAGGTCGTTCCTATCAGTCATGAGTTGTGGTAAAGAAGGACAAGAGTCGAAAGTTGCAAAGCTTGATTTATCTCAATCTATGTTCCTACTCACACTGGAGGGTCATGAGCTCTGCTCCTACACGTAACCGCTGAGGGAAGTCTGGGAGTCCCTGCTTAGACTGCTGCCCCCGCAACCCGGCACCGAATAAGCAGAAGAAAATGGATGGATGAGAGGGCGTGTCCAAACTTTTGACTGGTAGTGTATTTGCCAAGAGCCAGAAGCGAGTATGCAAAATATGACTCGGGTGATAGTTGACACCTTAGGGCGGGTCAATGGACTAAACTAATAGCAGATACTCCTTCCTGTAAACAACTAGAGTGTGTTAGTTTCAGTGTAGTTAGCTCCTCCCTTCAGACAGATATAAAGCACTCTGGAACTCTATCAGGAAGAAGCCCTATCAGGTTGAGTTTCCAAATATATTCACTCTTTAAAACTTTTGTCCAGTTGAGAGAATTCCATGTGAGCCAGAGTGGATTCCCTGTTTCTTACGTTTCCACTTTCTTTTGCGGCCATATTGTCTGCTTAGCATCCTGCAGAAAACTGGAAAAAGCTGAGTTTAGACTTGGATGCTGCCTCCTCCTCCTCTTCCTCCTCTTCCTCCTCTGTCTGTTCATTCGTACATTTGTTTTTCTGAGACACTGCGCAGATGAAGAGCAGCGGGAGCAGCGTGGAGCCATGTCCCAGATTCTAAGACACAAGACAGACGCTGTAGGGTTTGTGACGAGACATCAACACTCAAATATCAGGATCTTCTCTGTGTACTGAATTTTGCATTGGGTTCTTAAATATTTGAATGTTGTTTGAAAAAAGGGGGAGCAGGAAAATGGCCAAAGATCGATTTCCACCAAGGTTCGCTATCAAGTTGTTTTAATCCTTTATTAATGTACTGTGAGGGTGTGAACGTCATTCATTCCAATTCTTATGTTTTTCACTTTTTTTTTTCCGGACAGTTTTAGTGCCTTTTCCTCATTCCTTGTTTAGAAAGACTTATTCATGGTTTAGGCTCAAATAGGCTGGCAAGAGGATTTAGCAATACTGGAGCCATCTTCTTTTGCTACATAAACTTTCTCCGTTCGAAATCTTCAAAGTGTCTAAAAATAGCTTTGTAATAATTCGCTGAGCTCCTCTCTGGCAGCTGATTGGTCAAAACTGATCATATGATAGGTCTTTTCTTGAGACTTCAGACATCACTGAGTTTCCCGAGAAGTAAAAGATTGGAAACTCGAAAGTCTCCTTCACAACTTTTAGGTCTAAACTTTCATCTGGCTGTTTGGTTTCGTCGGATTGTGTCATTGGCAACACACTTCGCTCACATTGTCTGGTGTGAAGGTGGTGTGTGAGTGTTGGTGTTGGTGGTGATCCGAGGGGCTGATGGTCCAGATTAACAGCCTCCGTCAGTCTGTCCCAGGGCAGTTGTGGCTGCAATAGTACTTTAGCGCCATTGAGTGTGGAGTAAATGCTAAATGAGTGTCTTGAAAGGCATAATAAACAAAAAAAATCGAATTCTTCATTATAACTTCTTCAATCCACGATGCCCTTTGACCTTTGCTTCTCGAGCATAAATCTCATCGCTGACTGCTTTTGGGTTCTTCCTTCACAGCAGTCTGTCTTAGCTCCAGGTTGGTGTCTTCTGTATCTTTATTAAACCCTCCTGCAGGTAAAGTGCGGCACATACGCTAGGCGAGGCTAATAGTGCGACGCTCTAGCTAGCAGAGCGGCGGAGCAGTCGTGTCCTGAGCATGATCAGATTAGCCTGTCCCAGCAGCACGATTTAGGATGGATTACAGGTCACACATCCAGCCTAGGATTAAGCACAAGTACCTCCAACTGCACACTCATTAGCCTACATCAGAGAAGGTAAAGGCAAGTACGTGGCATCTGAGTGAGCAAAATTCAAGTATTACAAAAAATCCACTGGAAATTAAAGCAATCTCATATCTTGGAATTGTGTCATTGCTAAAAAACATAAGTTACTTATTTTGTTTGTTTTTTGTTGCATTTTTTGTGCATTTGAAAAGAAAAGAAAGAGCATTCAAATAGTTGAAAAGCTGCCTGGGTCCCAGATTGCACTTCTCAAATACTCTCCCGAGTTCAGATGGTGGTGATTAACAGGTGGATTAGCGGATCAGGACATGCATAGTCTGTCAAAGCAAATATGGCGAGGAAAAAAGAAAAAAAAGCATCACAGGGGACTAAAAAACATGGTGGAATTTTGTAGAATCAATGAGTGAAACACTAAAGTCTATCATCTATCTATCTATAGATAGATAGATAGATAGATAGATATACTGCAGATATAGATATATACATACATTAGTGATATAAGGGGAAAAATCTATCCAATACTGAAAAATTCCACGATATTCTGAAATCTGTCTGTGACCTCAGTCTCCCTCATTTCATGCTTTGTGCGTCAGATATAAATTTCTGTACATAATCGGTTACCATGAAAATAGCAGAGCAATGAATCTAAAGAGGGGCTGTGCGTTATCACAAATTATATTTTATTACAGAGTTAAATACAGTTTGTATTATTAGCTTTATTAGAAACTTACAACAAGTTGTGTATTTTGCTGTAGATTCTTGTAAATCATTGTACAGATATCAGCAAATATGTGTCATCAGACGAACAGCAGAACAGACATTACACACTAAAGATATTGGACTTTCACTAAAAACAACCAGTATACGTCTTGAATATGTTTTTGGTTCAGGAGACATGAGGTAGTCTTCCTCACGTCTCCTCCTGAGCTGATCAATGAACCGCCTTCTTAACAGTAAACAAGAGTGCATGTGTCAGGGAAATCCTTCAGAGTCTGTCAGAACGTTCAACCTAAAAATATACAGTCTATCTGCACAATGTGCACTGGAGTGTCGGCTTCACCTTTACACACGAGTACGCATTTTACAGAAACCATACTTTTACTCCTATTGATAGTATATTTGACAGTGTAACAGTACTCTTACTCAAGTAAAACTTTTGGTTCCTCTTCCCCCTGTGAGTGACTTTTATATTGACTATATGAAGTGATCTGAACATTTGTGTTTCTTGCAGCTCCTGTAGATGTGATTTAAGAATCTACAAACAAATCCTCCAAAATCCCGCCGCCCTCCCCTCCTCTGTGCTCCGCCGGGGTCTCACCAGTGTGATCTTCTTGGTGTGAAAAGGCCTTTACTACAAAAAACACAAGTAGGTTTGTGCATGTATGAGTCACTCAAAATACAACTTGATTAAAACATCATAAGTATTTGACAGAATATATCTCCTTTAAGTTATACAGAGTCAAAAACCAGGTCTACGGCGTTCAAAAGTACTTTAAAATTCCTGATTTTTAACACCTTTAACAATAAGCTTTGAGTATAATGACTGTTCTTAGTTCCTAATGACAATATACAGTGCGTTATTGTAATCCAACAATACTAAATAATAACACAAACAATACAAAGCACGCGTCGTTCGGTCCAGCATCAGCCTGTGGGGCAGAGCTGGAGGACTGTGTAATTAAGGCCCTTGTTCGGTTCCAGTGAACAGCACAATCTCATGTCTGCAGCCTGGGTTTGACTGACAGACGTCTGTTTACCAAAGACCATGTGTTTGAAACTTCAGGGCGAAAATGAACTTACCTGATCTGTACTTTTAATAGAGTTTTCACAATATTGATCCCGATACCACAAAGTCGTCCAGGTAGGTTCCATACTGGTCCATGCGTGTATACTAGTCTGTGTGCTGGTTCTGATACAGCTCAAGATCACTCTACAGCTATTCAAAGGTTCATTTCTGTCCTGTTATCTGCTTAAATGAGTATCTACTTTCGATAATAGTGTCAGTATTGATTAGTATCTGATTTTCGATACTTTTGACGACCCTAATCCTTACCTTGTCCTTAGTGGTTTGGCTACAGACTTCAACAATGATACCGGCACCGAAACAGACCCACAGGACTTATTTCGTGTCTGTTCTCCTTTGTAAAATCCCCAAAACTTTGATAAGCTTTAAAACAAACGCATTAGTTTAAGTTTTCTTTTTGAAACATGTCATCTCTCGTAAGTTTTTGTGCAAAAATGATCTTGTCCCAGTGCAGATACATTATAGAAGCAGCTCTCGAGGTCAAAATAAGTCTGCTGCGTGCGGTCTACATCTAAATAATCGGGAAGTGCGTGGTCAGCATGCTAGTTGTAAGCTTTACCGTCACTGCGAAACTCGTCACTTGTCTCTGAAAGTTGGGGAAAACCCTTGTAAACTCATTGTGGTGAATAATTAGAATGCTCTGAATGCATAAGGTGTGTGAGGAGCATTATTTAAACCATTGTACGCTCACGGTGCAGCATTGATCACTTGACGGCTACATCTTGAGAACATCCCCGGAAGAATAGAAGGCCTTCTCCACAAACATCTCATCCCTGCAAGCCTGACCCACACAGATACAATTCACCGTCTCTCCATCGCACAACGCTAGCTTTTTTTCAACCCCGTGGCAGCGAGGATGGGCTAAAAATACTTGTATGTGAGGATAAGCGTACATACGTGCAGGTTGTCATCCATATGCAGAGAGTGGGAGTGCATCCTCAATAGTCTGCTGTCAGAGTGACGCCAGCGCTCCACCGCATATGTCCTATAGGGACTTACATAGGCTCCACGCACGTCAATGTTATATTCATCAGGTGCTACTTTGTGCAAGGTGAAAGCTATTGTTAAAGAAGATGGATTTTGCTTTTTACCGGGAATTTAGGATTAAATGATCATATATAATGTAAAAATTTTTGGTTTGCTGTGTTTTCATCTCAGACTGTCAACTGAAGCTCATCGAGGCTGCAGTTATAGGGGCAAATTTGGAGTTTTCTGACTTCTCTGAGTATCATAGCAACCGAATACCCAATCCGAAGCGAGGTTGTTGAAGGTAACACCCCCTCCTGCCCATCCTGCTCGTTTAGTAGGGAGCAGGCGCTTAGCAACGCTGTCAATCAAACCTGTTGCTAACACTAGCAGGAGCGACCTCGAGGAAAGAAGGCGCCGGATTTATCTGTCATTAATGTTCATATGTTGGATCATGGACACAATAGCGAAAAGAAAACACCAGGATCATGTAGAGCGGGTTAATACGAACATTTAAGACCAAAATAATGAGGCTCACTGCAGCAGTTACAGGAAGAGGGGTGACATTTACATATTTAAGTGTAAAACGGCTAGCGCGTTAGCTATGCCCATTTATATATACAGTCTATGGTTTTCATGCACAGAGAACTCCGCTAAATAGTGCGCTAAACAGTCCGCTAAATCAGCCTGAACATTTTGGAAAAAAATATGTACTTGCGATTTTTCTTTTGATAAACATTGTGATTCGCGATTTATGGAAGTCATGAAGCTAATGCTAACTGAGATTAAAATGTATTCTTGATGTTAAAATAGAAAAACACTCTGAATTATCCTCCATTACATGTATTTTTGATAAAGTTTCTTGAAGTCTATTTTGAGCTTTAGTTTAGGTTAGCATTAGCTTTGAGACACAACTACCTGTTTTTTTAAGCACAGACGTTTCCTCTGGTGAAATATTTACACTGTATTAAAGGTCTGAACATGCACACGTAACTTGCTGTGGCCTGGTATTTAAATATTGATTGAGTGGGAAGTGAGAACTGGAGCTGGTCGTGTGGCTTCATGACAAGAGCCTATAGGATTCTGTTCAAAGTTCATATTTTAAACATGTCCAAAAGAACTGACGGAAACTGAACTGTCTAACCAATACAAGAATCACATTTCACATTTTTGTACAGATGTAAACTTCAGGGTCAGTAGTTTTTATGCAGAACAACACGGGATATTATTTTGTTTATGGAGGAAATTATGGTTGATTGCGCTAAACAACCAAATTGAAATGGTCTCCGAACCCTTTTAGACTCTTGTCCCAGTTTGCAGCAGCTCACAGAACAGAATAGAACCTGTGACGCCACAAAACTGGGAATTTCCAAATCACATGTTTTTATTGGGTTGAGAGGGAGCAGACTTGAGCTTTAAGACAGAGCAGTACATCCAGAACGCTGCTGCTCAGGTCCTGACTAGAACCAGGAAGTACTTCACACATGTCCTGTCCTGTGGTCTCTGGCTCCTGTGGCTCAGAGAATAGACTTTAAAGCAGCTCTGTGTGAACAAGTCTCTCCATGGACCAGCACCAAAGAACATCTCCCACATATTAGAGCCACATGGACCATCTCACACTCTGAGGACTTCAGGGACCGACTCCTGCTGGTCCCAGAGTCAGGACTAAACATGGAGAATTAGAGTTTTAGTTTTATGCAGCTAAAACCTGGAACAGTCTGAAGATGTGAGACAGACCTCGGAATTTCTTGACTAATCGTAAGGAAGTACAGAACAGGGGGCGGGGATAGGGGGTTGGTGAAAACAGACATTTTGTAAGCATCATAGAATGTATAAAGAAGGGGACTAATAAATGTGATGCCACCCACAGCGTTCGGCTCCAGCCAAATGAAGCTCATCCAGGTTGGAGCAGTTATAGGGGCCAATTTGGAGCCGAGTTCCACCGTGAGAACCACAGCAACCAAACAGCCAGTCCGGAGCGAGGCTGTTGAATTTAATGGCTCTTCCCGCCCGCACCGCTTTAGGAGGAAGTGGTGCTTAGCAACGCTGTCAATCAAACCTGTTTCTAACGCCAGCCGGAGCGACCTTGGGGAAAGAAGGCGCCTCACGGGTCTGTTATTAATGTTCATATCTTGATTTCCAGACAAAATAGCAAAATAAAAATACCAGCATCATGTATCTTAGTTTTTCAGTAGAAAATGAAATGGAGCCTGAGCGTATTTGGAGCTAACAGGTTAGCTCTGTGCATGTATATATACAGTCTGTGTAAGTACAGGCTTGTCATATTCACTTTAACCAATATTTATGTAGACACAATAATCTATATCTGTAAAACTGTCAGTAACAAGTCAGCACGTCCTCCCTCTCTCTCCCTCTCCTTATCTGTCTCACTTTCACTCCTTCCCTCCTCTCCCCCTCTCCATCCTTTCGTCTTCTTCCTCCGCTCCCCGCTAAGCCCCCTCTCCTCTGATATCTCAGAGCTTATGGGCGTCTCCAGAGACCAGCTCGTACGCCCGCTTGTCAAACATGAGAGGCGGGCGTGCGCTCCTCTCCTCCTCCTGACCCACCAGCGGCAAAAGAGGGAGGAAGAGGGGGAGGGAGAGAGGGAAAGAGAGGGATGGAGCAGGGAGAGAATCTTTGAAAGAGGGAGAGAGCGAGAAGGGCGGCGGTGGGTGGTGTTAAGGCTGGTAGAGAGGGAGGGGAAAAGATGTACACCAACGAAAGAGGTGTGAAGAAGAGCGAGAGAGAGAGATGGGAAAGAGAGAGAGAGAATAGAGAGGGGGAGGTAAGGAAGAGAAAGGAAGGAGGAGCAGCATTAGGGTGATGGATGGAGGGTGAGAGAGAGGGGGAAAGAAAGGGAGGAATGTCCAGAAAGTGAGAGGGGAGGAGGGAGTGGAGAGAGATAACGTGGTGTAGAGAGAAGGAAGAAGAGAGAGGAGGAATGGGAGAGAGAGAAGAGAGGGAATAAGGTAGGAATGAAGGAAGAGTGAGAGGGGTAGGGAGGAAAAGAGAGGGAGAGAGAGAGGGAGAGGGACAGAGATAGGAGAGGAGGAGGAAGAGAGTGTGAGGGGTGAGGGAGGGAGGAAGAAGGATATGAAAGGGAGAAAGAAAGAGAAGGGGAGGGAGTTAGAGGTATGGAGAGGTGGACAGGTGGTGTTGAGGAAGGTAGAGAGGCAGGGAAACAGATTTACACAAGGAGGTGTGAAGGAGAGAGAGAGAAGACGAGGAAGGTAATGAGAGATAGCAAGAGGAAGCAAAGAAGTAGGATGGAAGAGAAGGAGATAAAAAAGACGGAGAGAGGAGGGGAGTGAGAGAATGAGAGGGGAGAGGGGGAGAGAGGAGAGAGCAAGCGAACTGTTACATCAAGGAAGAGAAGAGGGAGGTAGAGAGAGGTAAACGAAAGGAGGAAAAGGAGAGACGTGGAGAGGGAAATGTGTATGCATCAAGGGATTAGGGAAGGTGAGAGGTATAGAGAGGGGGATGAGGAAGAGAGGGACACAGATTTACACTAAGGGAGGAAAAGAAAAAAGAGAGAGAGAGATAATGATAGGAGGGAGAGATGGGGGTAAGTAGAGACACATGAAAGACGTGTAGAAAACATCCCTGGGGTGTCTCTATATGGAGTTTGACATGAGGCGTCTGAGTCCACGACATCAGACCTGCACTTTAGACCTTATATTGACTCGAGTGTTCACAGGTTTATCGACAGGTGCATTGACAGGTGCATTGACAGGTAAAGAACTGGACTAATGTACCCACTCCTCATGCAGAGTAAAGCAGGAGCGAGTCTGGAGGAGTACGTGGAGCACACACGGGCGATAACAGGCCGTGCTGCATCTGGCACTTACAGAGCGACTGTCCTTCCCCAATCTGAGTCTTTTACCAAATCTGTGTCAGTCATGCTCCGCGTTTGCTTGCCAATATTTGCCTCATTTTACTCACCAGAAACTGCTACAGCTGTTATCTGTTAGTTCGCCGTTCAGTTAAAGCAGACATATTGTGCTTGTGTTTGTTGTACAGTTATAATCTGTGACACCTGTGGATCATTATGTTTTGCTTATTATTTTATGCATTCATTTTAGATTATTATTGCGATTGAAAATGAAAATGCAACACTGCCAAATCCTACACGCAGGGCCGGTCCAGCCTATAATCAGACGAAACAGCTGCTTAGGGCCCCGAGGCCACCAGAGGGCCCCCAAGAGCCCATACATTTATATTTAAAATAATATAATATACAAAATTTGACTGGAAACAGGGCTTATGTGTTTACAGCAGTCTAAATATCCCTCTAAAACAATTAAATTTGTTTTATATCTAAAGTAGCTAAATATCTGCTGCTGCTACATGTGTTTTTGAGTCGGGCAGAGGTGAGGGCAGCTCTGTGGTCACACCGGTGCAAGGACCTTTATAATGTAAGTGTAAGCCCACTGTCGCCAACTGGAACACATTAAAATCCACCAGAAAAATGTCTAGCGTCTTGACCCCCCCTTATATATTTGTCTGCTGTTCTTGTGACTAGAGCAGTTGTGACATTTTGATGAGAGCAGAGTCATAATGTTGTCAAATATAAATCACCAATAACTGAGCGAGGAGGCCTCCGCTGTCAGGGGCCCAAGAGACAAATTCAGCTAAGGGCCCCCTGAAAGCTAGAGGAAGGAAATAAGTGAAGTAAGTTAAATAAGAACAGAGCAGCGGGGGCTCAAAATGGGAAATGATAGAAGCGATGACGTTTTGAACACAGGAGATTAACGATAACTCAAACATGCATGAGTCACTCCTAATACAACCTCGTAAGGGTAAATGACATGACGCAACATGGTTAAAAGCTTTAAGAAGTTGACTCTGCATAGGTCCACTTTCATTTCCAGAAACATGGCCTAACTGTGTCCTCAGAGATAAACATGTTCAAATCAAATATAGCTTTTTTAAAACACGTTATAATTAGATGCAGACAGTACACAGTGAGCTTATGTAGAGCTGTTTATAGAATACATCTGTACTGGGTTATCGCTGGGTTTCATCAAGCCACACTCTTTGGTTGGTAATCTAATCTGGTAATCTAATTAGAAAGTGTAAGGAAGTGCGCAGTAGCATGTTAGTTGTTATTAGCTTTACTGTAACGGGAAACTTTGCTTTGGTCTCTGAGAGTTATGAAAAGTGCTTATAAAGTCATTGTTAGGATCCTCAGAATCAGTGTGAAGTGAAGAATCAGTCTTTTGGTCCTATAACTAGAGACGCAGGTGGACAAGGTGATGAGAGCCTGGTCATAGTGTTGTCAAATGTGAGTCATTAATAGTTGAGCCCAGGTACATCCACTGCCCAGGGGCCCACAGACACATTCTGCTTAGGGCCCCCTGAAAGTTAGAACCGGCCCTGCTCAGAGTGCATAATGTAAGTGAGGAATAACTTTGGACCGCTGCAAATTGTTTAAAATGAACTAGCTCTGTTCCTCATGTTCCTCAGAGTTGTGTTTCGTTTCATTCAGCTGTAAGAGAGTCATTCACACATGTTTGACACACAAAACCCTGCATATTTAGGGTGAGTTCTTCTCTCAAACGGAAAATACTCTGTTCCACCTTGTGATGTCATGAGGTAACACAGAAAGTGCTCCAGTGTATTTTTAAACTCCTCCACACACCTTCACTAGAATCATTTGGATCATTTCAGAGCAACTGGAATTGCCAATCTGTACTGTACAAAAGTACTTTTAAAAAAAAGCAGCTGTTAGCGTGAAAACTACCACTTGATGACATCACAAGGTGGAACGGAGCATTTTGAGCTTCGGCGATGTAGTCAGACTAATAATGTAGGATTACTCAAACGTAATGTAGGATTACTCAAACATGTGTGAATGAAGTAAAACACAACTCCAGGTCTGTTTTTGAGGAAGTAACAGCATTATAACATGGATAAAGGTTTTGAAGCTTCATAAAAGTATCAAAGAATGAACAGTAATGGATAATCACATGTGTTTAAGAGTAGTCGTCTCATAAAAGTGTCACCTTTTACAACCAGAGCTACAAAAAAAAGATCAACCCGGAGTAGTGCGGTGTGCAGCAGCCAGGCAGCGGGGCGAGAGAGCAGCAGATTAGACCGGTGAGAGAGTGCGGAGAGGCCGAGCGAGCAGAGGAGAGATAGAAAAGAGAGAGAGAGAGAGAAAGAGGAGAGGGAGGGAACCCACTGCATCCTCCCGCGCGCTGCCACTGCTCCTCAGACAAGCCAGCGAGCAGCACCCAGCACCCATCTCTGCTACACGCTATGGACCAACCTCACCCAGTCACCCCCCCTACGGCGCCCATGGGACCACCTCTGCTACACCGGACCTAAACCGTCCTCTCACCCAAACTCCCCCTTCCTCTCTTCTATCTCTCTATCTCCACTCCCTTCCCTCCACAATGCTCTTTTGAATGACCTTCTGAAACTACCTCGGATTTTACTCGGGACCATGGAACTCGGGAGGGGCGTATCGGACTGGGACACCCCGCGGAGAAGGGGCTTTCTGGGGACGTTTTTGCTGCTGGCGTGCGGTTGGAGCTGGAGGATAGCGGCGCAGGAGGAGGGGAAGTCGGTTTACTTCTGGGAGACAGGTAAGTCTTGCGGTGGCTTGCGGTGCAGGTTTGACAGAGCTTGATTGCGATTGGGTTGAGGTTTCGGCAGGAGGGACTGGATCAGTGTTTGGTGGTAGAGTTTGGTTTGGAGAGGCAGGTTTGTTGAGAATTGTAACTTTTGGTTTTTGGCAAAGTGAAGGGTTTTCTACTTAAGTTAAATGAGTTGGATAAGTGAAGTAATCTGAGTGGTTCTGAGTCATTTCTGTTGTTTAAAACTCATTGATTACAGTGTTTTCCTGACTTAAAGTGAATTAAAGTCTGATTTTACGTTTGCTTTCTCTGCAAAATGAAGGATTTCCAAGTTAAGTGAGTTGAAAGACTCATGTAATTTGAGTAGTTTTGTCTAGGCTGCTTTACTTAAAGGTCCTATATTACACAAATCTGACTCTTGTGAGCTTTTAGCCGCGTTAGAATGTCTTTACGTCCTCAAAAACATACCTGGAGTTGTGTTTTGGTCTGTCTACATCTCCAAAGCTCAAAATGCTCTGTTCCACCTTGTGATGTCATTGAAGTGGTAGTTTTCAAGTTAACAGCTACATTTTACCTTTTTTTTCAGTAGAGATTAGCAATTCCAGGTCTGAAATGATCCAAATGATTCTAGTGAAGGTGTGTGGAGTTTAAAAATACACTGGAGCACTTTCTGTGTTACCTCATGACATCACAAGGTGGAACAGAGTGTTTTCCATTTGAGAGAAGAACTCACCCTAAATATGCAGGGTTTTGTGTGTTAAACATGTGTGAATGAAACGAAACACAACTCTGGGTCTGTTTTTGATGAGGAAACAACATTATAACATAGATCAGAAAATAGTGTGATATGGGCCCTTTAAAACATGGATTAAGACAGATTTTTTAAAAGTATTTTCCGATTTCATGTTTAAATTAAGTTGATTTTTTTCTGTTTGACAAAAATAATAATACCTCATTTCAAATAATTCTCAATATCACATCAGTTGTATGCGTGTGTATATTTCTACTTCTACAAATGGACCACTTTGAGTTTTTGTTTGCTACATTTGCGAGTTTCAGCTTCCAGTTAATGGGTGACATTTTGAGGACTTTTGACCAATCGAAAAACAATATTGTGTTTCGAAACGGCGTGAGATTTTCATCCCTCTAAAACCAATAGTCACTCATTTTCCTGCCTGTGTTTGTGTAATGAGCAGTGCTGGAAGAAGAAGAACTCCGTACAAATACTGCAGTAAAAAAAAAACCAAATACACAAGGAAAAGTAAAAGTATCACATGAAAACGTCTACTTAAGCAAAAGTATTGAAGTACCCCTTTAAAATGTTGAAGATTTTTGAAGTGATTTTGATGAAGATTTGAGCTCAATTTTGTTCAACAGAAACAACTAAATCAATCGAATATGCTGAAAATAAACCCTCAGACTTTTCACCAGATCTCAAACAATATGAAAATACTTTTACTTTTCAGTTCTTTTAAAATATGTAGTGATGTAGAAAGTCCAGATACCTGCTGTCAAATATAAATACCTAAACTTAAGCACAGTTCTTTACTACTTTTACTTTGTTACGTTCCACACACAGACTGTATATAAATCGACGTAGCTAACCTGCTAGCCGCCACGTTACAAACAGGAAGTGATCATGAGCGCGCTTCCGGCTCCATTGACTCTGGCTCCAATTCACTTTACATTGAAAAACTGTTGCCCGTCTTTTTATTTCACTATTGTGTTCGGTAAATCGAGATATGAACATTAATAGCAGACGAATCAAGCAGCGTCTTTCCCCGAGGTCACTCCCGCTAGTGTTAGCAACAGGTTTGATTGACAGCGTCGCTAAGTGCCCGCTCCCGACTAAACCAGCAGGGCGGGCAAGAAGAGCCGTTATCTTCAATAGCCTCCTCTGGATTCGCTCCAAATTCACCGCTATAACCACTAGCCTCGATGAGTTTCGTTTGAGCTCCGGAACGCCGTGGATGACGTCACACTCACTTCAGTCCTCTTCTTTATACAGTCTGTGGTTTAAACTTAAAATAAACATGTCTAAAGAGTCAGATGCACTGCTAGGATATCGAAAGTTGGTGCAAATTCAGTACTGACTCAAACTGGACAATACCAGTGAACTTGTAAGTACAGTCTGTGGAGGTGATATAAGGTTATGGAGAAGTTTCCTTGTACTGGCACAACAAAAACAGCTCCGACTGATAATACAAGGCCCCTGGGAGGTACACTGTGTGCTGAACTAGGCAGGTAGGCTAACACGAGTACCTCTGCGATCGATCTGTGTGCGGGACGCTGCTAAAGAGAGTTCACGTTATTCAAGACGCCCTCTGTAATCTGTTTCTGTAGAGCGCCCCCTGTATTGTAGAGTAAAGCATTCATCTGTGGGAGCTGGAATCGCACCATCAACCTGTGGGTCAGTGGACGCGACCGCTCAACCAACCATGTTTATGTCGAGAGCGGGATTCGAACCGACGACCTTCAGATCAATGGACAAACTGATCACAAAAAGACTTGTTTGTCTCCATGGAGATCTTATTGCTTTGCCAGGAATGTTCACTAATATATCCTTACTATCAACTATTCTATCTTGCATTTATTCAATTACAGGCGTCGCTAATGCTAATAAAAACATCGAAACACATGCATTCTTACAGAGAGCAGACTCGCCTCTCCATAGATTTGGTCTGGTCATCAGTTTTTTATTCCACAAATATAGATTTTAAAGTCTTCATGGAGGCAAAGCAATAACATGTCCATGGAGACAAACAAATGACAGATCCTGCATCAGAAAAGTTACAAAGTGAGCTTTTAACCCCGGGGAAACCACAGGGTCAAATTTGGCCGCAGTTAATTGCTGCTACCCCTAAAAAAAAAAAAAACAGCGTTGGTAAAATTGCAGGTTTTTTTGTTAATCTTTTTAGTAATAGCTTGCAGAATGTCTAGAAGTACATCTTATATTCTTTTTGGATAGCAAGCCCAATGGGTCAAATTTGGCCCTGATCCTAAATTAGGGAATACAGGGTAAAAAATTGAAAAAGTGGATATTTCAGTGTTCAGCAGTAATTTAATGCAATGTTCATAATATTCCAAAGAAGAAAATGTTTCTTGTGTTACATTTTATTATCCTAATTGTCCCCATTCAAATCCCAATTCACTCAAATCAAACAGAAACATTTGTGATCAGTTTGTCCATTGATCTGAAGGTCGGCGGTTCGAATCCCGCTCTCGACATAAACATGGTTGGTTGAGCGGTCGCGTCCACTGACCCACAGGTTGATGGTGCGATTCCAGCTCCCACAGATGAATACTGTAGTGTGAGCGCTTTGAGTGTCTTGAAGTTGGAAAAGCGCAGTATAAAAACGTGACCATCTGTTAAGTGAATACATCTAAACTCAGTCACTGACCCATTTCTACAGGTGTTTACATTTACACTGATGGCTAATCTGTAACGCTTATGAAGAATCGATGAGTGAATGAATGTGGCCGATGTCTGGCTGGTGGGCTGTGTAGGGAGCGGTGATTATGATGGATCTGCCGGCCTGATTGGATCGTTCGTGTGAGCCAAGTACTGTCCACGTCACTTCACGAGGGCAGAAAAGGGCAGCGCTGTTCGGGGGGAGAGAGAAAAAATCGTGCCAAACGTCTCTAGTGGCCAATTTCGCTCAAAGTCCAGGTTTTTCAACTCTTGCGTTTGACACCTGCGGAAACGTTGGACCAGCCGAGAGCCGCGTCCGACATAAACACCTGACGCCGTTACCTGAAGAAAGGATATTTAGTGGTTTGTGGAGGAAATTGCAGCCTTTGTGGTTTGCTAATTGCATATTGGGATTTTATTTCGATTAACCTCGCAGACATGGTACGAGTGGAGTTCAGGCGGTGGTCGGTCCCACCTGAGCGATGTGTCGTGACCGGTCCCGTTCCCAGCCCCCGGCCCCCCAGCCCCCGGCCCCGCTTCCGTCTGCTCCTCTCCTGTGCGTCTTTAAGAGGATGGAGCAGAGTAAGGAGATTAGTGCAGCAGGATTTAGCTTGACGGGGGAGCGGAGTGAGAAAGAGAAACCTCAACGACCAGGACTTAACCTACATGTGTCCTTCTGTAGGTCACTCTCCCACACCTGACCCGCTTCCCACCAGACTGTCAGTGTGGAGCTCAGGAGTCACCCGTCAATCGTTTTTTTTTTCCTCATGGACTTTCTGCATAAAATAAAAGTGAAAGTTTGAACAGTCTGAAAGCTAATCACAAGCCCTATATTTTTCATCACAAACGCACCTGGAGTGTTGTGTTTCGTGTCATTCTCGCTGGTTTCAGTAATGCTCTGTGCTTTTCCGAGTGCAGTTTGGGTCAGATACATGGTCAGATCGTAGATACTGAAAGGTTTAAAGAGTTTTTTGCCGTGCCCGTCTTTTTAGTCGAGTAATCGATGGGCAGGAAATATCTTTAGTCAACCAAGAATGTCTTTAGTCCACTACAGCCCGACTTCTGAGCCTCAGAAAATATGCAGTTTGAAGTTTCAGTAATCCTCTGCACAAAGACCTTAGCTTCTGAGCCTTGGAAAATACACGGTTTGAATTTTCCCAGGATTGTTGCGTCACAGGTAGAAACCCTGCGGAGTTTTTAAGTCCAGGTTAATGCTTAATGGAAATTTATGGATCCTGCTGATTAATTTTAACAGTGAAAGCAACAACCATAAACTGAAGATGAAAATATTAATATGAATAATAATATTACATAAATTATCTTGATTATAATGATGTGTATTGCCTCTGTCAACAATAAATATGTGTCTCTTAATTTTTAATATGGTCCTGGGTCCATTACAGTTCAGGTGGCGTTGTTGGAACTTTTTATTTTTGTTTATTGCCTAGATTATAAAATGTAATTGCAACATAAACGACATATCCACCTCTGCCCTCCTGTAGTCCACTGACTCATGCCTCAAATATCCATTTTTTCACTTTGAATATTCCATATAAAATCAATCTTGAATGTTTGAGCCTACACATTTCTCATCATAGCACTATTTTTGTTTGAACCTGCACATTTCACATCACACACACACACACACACACCACACACACACACACACACACACACACACACACACTCACTCACATATATGGCCCTGGTTAGTCTGCGCCCCTGTGTTTGTGCACCAGTAGACTGTGCAGTGCGGGATCGTTCCTGTTTTGCATAATGATGAGTGGGGCTGTGGAGAGAGTGACTTTGCGCGGCGTTATTGCCTCCTTCTCCACATATGAAGAGGGATCTGCTTTGGGAAGGTGCTGCTTTTTTAAGGTGAGTTTGTATTGAAATGAGGCAGGAGAGCGAGGGGCGTGTGCGTAAAGAATGGGAGCGATTATATCTGCCGAGAGGACAATGGAGGAGATGATGGAGATAATGATAGGCTGCAGTTTGTCTTCTCACGGAGATGTGCTACTTTGTCGTCTTCTTGTAAAATACTGAGCGAAGTTTCATATTCCACAATTGTCCTCCTTGTGTTTGGTGACATTCGTCTGAGCGTTTCTTATTGGCTCCAATCAGCAGAAGTTTTGTCAAGAACAGTAGAACTTAAAGGTGCGACGTGTAACTTTTTTGAAGGGGAGTTCTGCTCGTCTCCACAGGGAAACTGCTGCGTTGTCTGGAATGTTTCATAGTGTTACATTCAACTTATATTCATAGAGATAAGTGCAGGTGACACCATCAGGCTTAGTTACTGGTCAGATCTGTGAAGAGGCAAAACCGATCACTGTAAGAATAAATGTTTTAATGGCAGAATAAGTGGACTTTATAGGGCTTCATGTGTCCTCTCTACCTCTGCGTCTCGGGTAGCAGAAGCACCTGTCCCTGGCCCAGACCCACATGCCCCTCCTCCTCTTCTTCCTGGGAGGGCATCTGTGTCTCTCCTCGCTCTGTGATTTGAGTGAAACAAAGAACACAGCTGTGGCTTCGCTCATTGTGCTGGGGCAGCTGTCAGTCATCACAGAGAGACTATGCAGTAGCAGAGGAACACACGAGTGAGCCAGGCCTGACCCGACAACACAGCAGGGAGATTTACTCTGGGCTCGGACAGAAAAGTTACACAGTGCGCCTTTAATAAGGCCATTATAAATGTTGATTAGTGACTCGTTAAGTGACTGCGTGATGACATCGCACAGTCACTATTAGCTCTTGCATTTTCCCTTTTCTTGGCACCTTTCAACTCCTCAAGACTTTAACCAACATCAACGCTTCATATTTATTCAAAATTGCCTGATTTTTCTCTTTCCTGCAATTACTTTTCACATCTGTCACTTTATAGTTTTTGAATGATTCATTTTTATTTTTTTTTTTTTTTCATTGACGTCAATCCTCAGCACTTCTGCAGTATATACACATTACCACAAGATGGAGCCAAACTGACTGTTACTTACACTTCTACATAAAGACACTTCTACTCTTCTATAGATATTTTTAACCTAAAAACTGACACTGTTTTAACTGGTTGTAGCAGATGTCACCAAACTCCACAGGTCAGCAGGTCATTTACTGTTTTATTTCTCTGTGCTGATGGTGCAGCTGCTAAACACTGGACCAGAACTCAGAGGAGCAGGGTTTGATTCTCACTTGGAACAAGTGTGTGAATCTAACAAGTTTGCAGTGTTCTTCACAGCTGGCACCAGTTAAACTTGATTGTGTGAACAGATAAATCTGCTCCAAACAAAAAGCTTTGAGAGTTCATAACGTCCTGTGTAAGACATAGTAGTGGTTACATCACACGTCTGCAAAATCTAAGGTTACCAGTTCAAGACCAGACCCTGGGGCTTTGACTTGGTTGAGATTCATTTTGGGTCCTTGCATATATCATATCAACTGGAGTAAACCCACTGTTAAATCTGGGCAGGACCAGGACTAGAACAGGTCCAATCTGATCGATCTGGACTAAATGTGACACAGCGTGGACCAAATCAGGACAAGAGTGAATGCACCCATAAGTATTTAATACAAACAAAAGGTGCGCTCCATCAAAGCCCATGGTATGTAACTAATCATTAATGCATTATTGTAGCAGTATACCCCATAAACCTCGATAGAAACCCCATTCTTTTACGTAAACCCCACTCCAAATTCCACAGTTTGACTTTATACTAAGGCAAATACCAAGGTCAAGGTGTCCATAGTGAATAATGCATATAAGCCCTTTAAAGTGGCAGGAGAGTGAAAGGTCACCCCCCCCCTCCTCCTCCTCTCCTGCTGCGTCTGTGCCCAGCCAGACTCCCAGAGGCACATGCCCAGTGCAGATGACACCTCCTGGGCACCGGGCAGTCGTCATTAGCCTGTTGTTGTGGGGAGCGTTCAGGTTGCCAGGTTTGTGCTGTCAAAATCCTCTAGTGTGCCTGGGGACAAAGCAATTACAGAGAGAGGCATAAGCGATGATTCACTCAGCCGTGGCATCCGGACTGAAACATTGGTCGATTTAAACAGTGTTACTCAGTACAAGCTAGATTAAAAAGTCTGTTGTTTTAAAATTAGGATACGTAGTTAAAACGAGCCAACATTTGTTTAGTTTAGTTTAGACCTCAAGAAAATGTTCTGAAATGCACGGGATTCACAAGTGCAAGTTTCACTCCAAGTCACATCGCATCAGGTTTGTGAAGTTGTAGTATTATGTATTATGGTTATGGATTGTACTGCTAACCACAAGGAGGGTTTGAATAGAGAGAGAGATCACAAGATTGCGCAAACATGCATGGACGACATATAAAACCTCTTCAGGGATGTTTTTGATGAGGGAACAACATTAAAAAAAGGACAGAACGTTCCATAAAGTCGATTTTGCATAATACCTCCTCTTTAGTAGTTAATATTTCAATCTCGGTTCAAATATTTATCCTCTTGGACATGTTTAAAATTTCCAATGCCATTGAATCAACAAGAAATATTCCAGCCAACATTTTTCTCATATCAGGGCAAAATTTCCAGGAATCACCTACAGGAAAACAGCACTTAGATGTAACTTTGTGGTCAGAAACTCTCCAAAAATATATTCAATATCAGTATTAGCTGAGAACCGTTAATCATATAAAACTATACATAAAGGGCCTGTACCTGATTTTTTCCTTAAGTATTTGAGCAAATGTGTCTTGCCCCAGTGCAGACACATTGTACAAGCAGCTCTTGAGGTTAAAATAAGTTTACTGTGTGCTGTGCTCTTGCTTGTGAATCAGATAGTGCATGGTTATCATGCTAGTTGTAGTCTCTGAGAGTTGTGAAAAGCACTTATAAACTCATCATGGTGAATAATTAGGATGTTCTGAATGCATAAGGTAAGTGAGGAATAATTTCTGGACCAGTGCAAACTGTTTAAAATGAACTGAGATTTTTTTTTTTTTACATTTATAAGACAGTAAAAATCAGGTACAGCTGCTTTATTTCAAATTTTAAACATTTCCTTTTTTTTATTATTATTATTATTTTTTTTTTTTTTAACAAACTAATGATGGTGTGACTTGCTGAGCAGTGTGGGAGCATTAGCAGAGCCGGCCTCCTGATCTCATTTCGGTCCCTCTCTGCACATGCTGCGCTCTGATTGGTCACTTCAGTCACATGACTCCTTAAAGACTAATCACTTATTGACTTAGACTGGCCTTTTCGAGCTGGAGAGTTCACTGCTGTTACTGGAGAGGACTAACGAGTGGACACTTTACAAACACACAAAAAAGAAAGTATAAAAGGGGACATATTGTGCAAAATGGACTTTTCACAGCTTTGAACCATGTTATAGTTGTTTCCTTTATATTTACACTCACGAAGTTGTATTTAGAGAGATTCCTTCCTTTATTCTCCTATATTCAAGAAAAAATAAAAATCTGCAAATAATGGATATCAGCCACGACAGCGAGACTATTAAAGGCGCACTATGTAGCTTTACGTATGGCGTTAAATGTATCTATCTTCAACTATAGGTGTCTCCCTTGATTATTATATGCCTTGATAAACATACATTCTTTTACTTATATAAGTGGGGTCACCTCTCCACAATCTAACCTGTAACTCGGCCTGTTGGCATCAGTAGCTTGTTCTCATGACGATGGATAAGTTGAACATTTTAGACAAAGCAATAACATCTCCATGGAGACAAGCAGGTACCTTTAACATAAATAGAATTAAAAAAAAGAAAAAAAGACACATTGAACAGCAATAATGAGTCTTACACTTTGGTTTTCAGTTTAATTTCAGTGTTTAGTGTTACATTTATCTGGGTTAAGTTTAATTTAATTACTTTTATCTTATATTTTAGACACTAAGACAAAACGTTGTACCTTTAACCCTGGTATTTGGCCTCTAGCTTCATTTACACATAGGTGATCCTTAACTGTCCTTTTTCACGATATTGTCCCCAGTCAGAAGCTGTACTTTTAACTTTTGGCTAATATATTTTTTGTCATGATTTTCAAAGTCTTCTTGTCTTGTTTGTTTTGTGTGGCGGCCATGACAGTCTTCCTCCCTCTGCTCACACAAATGTGCCAACAGCATGGTGCCATTATGTCCCAGCAGGACCACGGCTCTGAACAGCACGCCTCAGACATGTACTCAGTCTGTGTTTGCTCTTTTAAGGGACAGGAAGTGTATATATCTGCTCAGCATCACAACATCAGGACCACATTAGAGGAGGCATTAGGAGAAATGGACTTTTAGGAGCGTTTAAGGCTGCGTGTTCCTTCATGATGTTACTTGGTTCATTCATGTTTGAGTGGTCCTGTCCTTGTCCTGCATTTGAGGCTCAGAAAACGTCTCTTAAAAGTAGACTCATAATTGTTGCAAAGGCTTTTTTCAAACATGAAAACATGAAAATCTGCTGCTACAGTGAAATGACACATGGAGAAGGCAGCAGACCATCAGAGAGGCAACATTAATGAGGAGAATGTATAATATTGATCTATACATTTATGACACATTTGACATCACAGTGTGGAAAGTGCTACGGCTGCTTCTTGTCTCCATGGAGATATTACAGCTTTGCTGGTAATGTTCCACTAACCTCACGGCAGACTGATATGTGCAGTGACTTCACCACATTTATCAATCTGGAATGGCTCTCGCTGAAAGCGATGGGAAAATGAGGAGCATCATGACGAATATTTGAATGTGACTGGTTGAAACGTTACAACAGCAGAACAAGCTCAAAACGTCAAAAACTTTTGTTTAACCGAGTTGACAGAAAAACACAAACATGTCCCCTGTCCACAAACACACACAGCTCTTACCTTCTGCACATCCATCCTCACATCCATCCTCACATCCATCCTCACATCCATCCTCACATCCATCCTCACATCCATCCTCACATCCATCCTCACATCCATCCTCACATCCATCCTCACATCCATCCTCACATCCTCTCACATCCATCCTCACATCCATCCTTACATCCATCCTCACATCCATCCTCACATCCATCCTCACATCCATCCTCACATCCATCCTCGGTGCTGTTTGGTTTGTTTGGTCTGATCCGCTGGTGGCCCAGGTCCACTCACAGCAGTGGGATTCTGCTGAGTTTGTGGATTCACAACTATCTGGTCAGGTTAATGTTCCACAGTTGCATTTAACATTTTCGACCTTGCATTTATGCAACTGCATGTGTTTTTACTGCTCAAATAACACCTGGAAATACACCCAATGGTTTTAAATGTCTCCACTCTCTCTCTCTCTCTCTCTCTCTATCTCTCTCTCTCTCTCTCTTCTCTCTCTCTCTCTCTCCTCCTCCTGTTCTCTCTCTCTCTCTGTCTCCCCTGCTCTCTCTCTCTCTCTCTCTCTCTCTCCCTCTCCCCCCCCCGTTCTCTGTTACTGTCTCTCTTCTCTCTCTCTCTCTCTCCCCCCCCCTCTCCTCCCCCGTTATCTCTGTCACTGTCTCTCTCCCCCCCCCCTCTCCCCTGCACCCCCCCCGTTCTCTGTCACCCGTCTCTCTGTCTCTCTCTTTCTCTCTCTCTCTCTCTCTCTCTCTCTCTCTCTCCCCCCGTTCTCGTTCTCTGTCTCTCTCTCCCTCTCCCCCCCTCGTTCTCTGTCTCTCTCTCTCTCTCCCCCCCTCGTTTCTCGTTCTCTCTCTCTCTCTCCTCTCTCTCTCTGTCTCTCTCTCTCTCTCTCTCCCCCTCTCTCTCTCTCTTCCCCCCCTTGTCTCTCTGTCCCTCTCTTTCTCTCTCCCCGTTCTCTCTCTTCTCTCCCCTCCCGTCGTCTCTCTCTCTCTCTCTCTCCCCCCTCGTTCTGTCTCTCTCTCTCTCTCTCTCCCCCCCCCCTCTGTCTTCTCTGTCTCTCTCTCTCTCCCCCCCCCCTCGTTCTCTCTCGTTCTCTCTCTCTCTCTCTCCCCCCCTCGTTCTCTGTCTCTCTCTCTCTCCCTCCCCCCTCGTTCTCTTCTCTGGTCTCTCTCTCTCTATCCCCCCCTCGTTCTCGTTCTCTCTCTCTCTCCCCCCTCCTCATTTAGAAACCCTCTCTCTCTTTCTCCCCTCTCGTTCGTGTGGAGCTCCCCCCCCCCCCCCCCCCCCGTGCCTCGTTCACTCTCTCTCTCTCTCTCTCCCCCCCTCGTTCTGTCTGTGGGCGGCTGCGTGGCTGCGTGGCGGAGACAGTAGACTTCTTTGGTGGCCTTTCAGACTAACAATCGTCCAAGTGGCACATTGATGAAGTATTGTGTAGCCAGTCGTCCGTGACATTTAGAAACCACTTCCTAATTTGTCTTCAGGTCTGCGAGCAGAAAATATGGAGCTAATTGTTGGGAGTCGATAGCTGTCACTGTGCGCTTTGTGCACTCAATAATGCGTTATACTTGGATAAATAGTGAGCGGAGGCTTTTGTAATGTGCTGTAATGTACTGACTAATGATATTACACACAAAGTAACAAATGAAACAGTGAACGAGAATTATGATTTAGCTTTGCTTTCAAATATTAATGGCTCGAACGCACACAGCAGTGACAGTAGAGCTTATAGGGCATGTTTGAGTTAATATTAAAGGACTAAAGGGGAGAGTGAGGGGGGAGGAAAGGTGGGATCTGGAGGACTAAAGGGGGGAGAGTGAATGAGGAAGAGTGCTAGAGGACTAAAAGGGGAGAGCGGAGGAGGGGTCTAGAGGACTAAAACTGATGGGGGATGAGGGGCGGGGTCTGGAGACAAAAGGGGAGAGTGAGAGGTGGGGGGCAACCTGCAGGACTAAAGGGAAGAGTGAGGAGGGAGGACTAAAAGGGTGAGGAAATTAAGGGTCTGGAGGGCTAAAGGGGGGAGTGATGAAAGGGAAGGGGCGAGGACTAAAGGACTAAAGAGAGAGGAAGAAGGAGAAGGTGCGGGGTCTGGAGGACTAAAGGGAGAGTGAGGAGGGAGAAGGGGCGGGGTCTGGAGGACTAAAGGGAGAGAGTGAGGAAGGAGAAGGGGCGGGGTCTGGAGGACTAAAGGGGAGAATGAAGGGGGAGTTTGGTTCTGGATCCTTTTCCTTTGGTTATAAAAAACAATACCTTTTAATTATATTTGTGATATTAACCTGGCCCCTCTGTGAGTTTGTGTAAGTCCGTGTGGAGTTGTATGACTAACAGCCCTGGACTCTCCCCGTTGTCCCCTCTGCAATCCTGCGCGGCCGCTGTACTGCTGACAGGTTATTGTTAGAGGAAGCCATTCTTCTTTGTGTGTCTGGAGCAGTGAAGGATGCTCCTGTCAGTCCCTGTCAGCGCCGGTCCGACAGGCGCTTTGACCGTAACCTGCTATTACCCTGACCACCGCAGAGACAGGGCAAACAGAAGAGTGATAGGTCTATGCACACAAGACAACGCCAAGGTCACGAATAAGTCAGAGGTAGCACGTGGTTGGGTGGAGACTGGTTAGCACGGAGGTCCTGGAGTTTGCATGTTCTCCCTTTGTCTGGGTGGGTACCAATTTCTCCCATCAAACTAAAACATGCAAAATAGGTCAAATATTCCTGCTAAGGTTGTCCTGATCTGGAGACTGACCCAGAAGAGATGAAGAATGCAAATTAAGTTAAGTAATGGACAAAATCTGGTATTTTTTGTGAGGACAGACTCACAAAAATGAGAAAAACGACATTATATCTGAAGGAGCTGTGCAAAAAACACTAATACTAATGTTTTCATCATTTTATATTGTCACCATAAAGCTTTTGTCACTTATAGACTTAATGACAGTGACAAGAGGAACCAAAACTTACTCAAAGTAGTATTGGAGTACAAGTATGCTGCTAGTATAGTACTCTGAAAAGTACAATTTCTCTAAAAGGCCACTCAAGTAAATATAATTGAGTACTACCCACTTCTGGTCTCTGCTGTTTATCCAAGAAGTTTATCGGTTTAAATGAGGTGAAAAACAGTACCGTTATATATACTTATAGCTTGTTGAGAAGTAATTTGAGTCTGGTAAAGTATAATGACTTTGAAAACACACTGGAGCACTTCCTGGATTAATGACATCACAAGGTGGAACGGAGCTTTTAGAGCTGTGGAGAAAAACAAACTAAACGTGCAGTGTTACTCGCAATCAAACAGAACACAACTGGAGGTATTTTTGAAGAGAAAACCACACACACAAACACACACACACAAACACACACACACACGCAAAAAGTCCAGAAAGACAAATGAGCCGAGTGTGACCTTTAAGTTAGAGACCTCTCAAATGTATTAGTGTTTCTGTAGCTGAGAAAAACGTCTTAAATCCACACACAGAGAGGAAATCAATGCTCCAAAGCTTATCTGGGCTAATTGCAGATAAATTGCTGCAACTGGCGATTTGCCCATTCCTGTCCACTTCACTAGACTCACTGACTCCTGGACTCTGCAGACAACAGGAGAAATATATTCAAGCTCAGATCCAAGACTGTACAGGAGAATAGGTCTGTACTATGAGGATGAAACTAACACATCTGAAATCTTATAGACATAATGTAAAGAGGAGAGACAGTTAAAGGGATGAAGATGAAGATGGGGGCAGTACACGTCTAGCTGGATTAACTGCTGAAAATGCTTTATTCTTTTGTTACCTGGTTTTGTATGGGTGATGTAGACCTGTGGGTGGAGCATTGGACAGAATCCTACTACTAATTGTAAGGGTTCAAATAGGGACCAGGAGAGATCACTAGATTACTCAAAGACACATGGATGACATTTAAAACCTCTACAGGTCTGTTTTTGATGAGGGAACAATGTTTTAACGAAAGCTCCAAAAAGTCGATTTTTTCAGGAGGTAAATCAAATACAGCTTTTACGAATAACAATTGTAATGCTGATTTATGCTAAATTACCAAAATATTGGACATTTCTGTTTTGTTTCTCAAGATCTGGAGGTTCTGAGCTTTCACACGAGGCCTGTCCATAAACTGAGAATGAGAAAAATGTGTCGTCTGCAACTTAAGCCACTGGTAACACAGGTTCAGTTGAGATTGTAAAACCTTTTCTGAAACTATGAGTCCAGACTACATACAGTTCCTTTATTGTACTATGGGTAGAAGAATACTCGGTGCTTATTAAAGACTGTTCTGAAGCCTATTTAAAGCTGCACTGTGCAACCTCTGATGATGAGCACGTCAGATGCTTGTCTCCATTAATTTTGCAGTCTTCCACACAGTCTTTATTCCTCAAAAACACCTTGAAAAACATGTATTCTTTCTACAAGAGGACTCGCCTCTCCACAGATCTGACCTGTAACTTGGTTTGGTGGCACCATTTGCTTGACAATAATAAAGAGCGTAATATTCATCAAAAAAGACAAAAAAGTAGCGACCTTAAACGAGGGAAAATGGGTGAAAAAGTTTGTCTCTAGAAAAGTTTGAAGAAAACAAAAATCACCGAGTGAAGCTCACGTCTTGACTTGCAGTTTTAAATAGACTTTTGAACAAACTTGTGTTCCTGTTGGGTCCCAGAGGCTTTCCCCTGTCCCGCTCTTGTTGATTACATACAGGCTCGAGCACGCTTGGTCCCAGATGCGATTCTCCGTGTAAGTTTTCAGTGGGATTTCGGGGCGGCGTGCAGAGCTACACTGACCAGCTGCTGTGTTCGTAATTTTAAATTGGTAAAAAACTTCCAGGTGTCTGTGTCTAGAAGAGATGCCCTGATCTTGCTCTTTATGTTCCAATACCGGATCAATACTTTGGCTTTATCCGCTCATACCTGATGCCAACCAAAACCAGAGCAGACACTGAAATAGTTGCTTTTGTTGTATAATAAACCTGATCTAAAGTTGTTCTGCAGCTGTTAACTCTCCATAAAACACTTTGAGATGTTCCACAAAGGCTTATAACTTTCAATCATTTACGCGGCAACAATATATTGACTGGAAAACCCAATCCAGCGCTAACTTTTCTTTACGTAAAGGTGTACTCTGTAACTTTTTCACCTCCTTGTCTCCATGGACATGTTGTTACTTTGCCTGGAATGTTTCATACTATGACATTTTATAACTTATCTTTCGTTTATTCAGTTACACCTCTCCACAGATCTGACCTGTATTTGCCTGGTGGGGGCATTTACTCGTCTCCATAGAGCTAGATGCATTTAATGTCACACTGCGGAACATTCCAGGCAAAGCAGCTGCATCTCCATGGAAACACGCAGGTAGCGGACAACCGGAAAAGTTACATTTTAAGTGGATTAAAACATGCAAATTTGACCAATATGGGGGCAGTATATTATATTACATTATATTAAAGCCACAGTTTGCAACATTTTAATCAAAAAAAGAGCATGTTTTTTCAGGTTTATTGCACTAAAAGACTAAGAAAAACATGCATCCTTACTATACGTGGGCTTGCATCTCCACAGACCTGACCTAGCCTGGCTTGTTTCCATGGAAATGTTGTTCCTTTGGCTATAATCTTCCACAGTACATTTTAACGAAATTTTATCTCCAACTTTCTATTTTACTATTTATTTAACTATTTCTATTTAACTTATCTTTATATTTTAACTTATCGCTCTATTTTTGTTTTTTTTTTTTTGTATTTTCTTATTTTTCTGTGACTCAAAACCACAAAAAGTTCCATACTGGACCTTTCACTAAAACGTAACATATGTCAGTCCTGATACCACATTATCTTTAACTAAAACTACAAGTATCTTCATGAACATCTATATTAAATTCTGTATTCTTCCTCCTCACAAAACGATCCTCGTCTGTGTAATATATGCAGTACTCGGCAGGCGCGCCCTCGTTCCCCTCTGTCTTTGTCCTAAATTAGCACCTGTCTCTCCGCTCTCGCACTGCGCAGCCAGAATAAACGCGCTTAATTCCCACATTGTCCCGCCTCAGCCTCCTGCGCAAAGAAAAGCTCCAGATCGGTGCAATTTTTCACCCCTATCCTGCATAATCCCAGTCCCTTTGGTGATTCTTTTACAGTTCATTACATGGCAACCTCTCGTGACCTCCATTAGCATAGATCCAGAGGCCGAGAGCGACCTGCGGGACTAACTACTTGACTAATTTCAAAACACTCAACAGCAAGAAAAATATTTAGGCCTGTTAATTAATTTTTGCCGGTTAAAACGTTTCAGAAAATGCTGCGTTTTTTTTGTAGAAATTAGCTTTAGGGTAATTATGCATGATTGCTCTATCAACTTGCAAATTTCACACAGCGCGGTTACCATGGAATCATACATCCAGAGTCAAAACAGTTCAAATTATTCTCGCAAACTGGAAGAACTTGAAGAAGGAATAATTAAAGGGCTGTATTAAGAACAACGCACATGCAGCACAAAATCACAAAGGTCCCTCATTAAAGATGCACTACTACTACTACTATTACTACTGCTACTACTACTACTACTACTACTCTTTTTGGTTGAAGCGTTTGACACCTTCTTGTTCCATGGGAGATGTTATTGTTTTGCCTAGAATGTTCCACAATGGCATTAAAGACGACGGAATGAGCTTGTGTCCTCGGGTTACTTTCCAAAATAACCCGCAATAGACGAAATCCGTGAAGTAGTCAGTTTTATTTTTTACAGTTATTGGCTGTAAAACCCCTCACCACACACTTTTTACACTTTTCTCAGACAGACATGAACATTTTCTCACATTTTCTCACATTTCCTACGAAAGTTCAAACCTTCGTCAGTGCCTTTGTCAGTGCAAGTTTCATCGACTTTCTGGGGTTTATCAGGGAGAAAACTTTCAAACATACAGCACTTAAGAGTCACACTGCGATCAAACATTTATGTAAATTTGTCTGACACATTCTGTACTGTACAGGAGACACGGAGGAGACTGAGGGACAATGGTCTACAGTCCCTCAGCCAATCAGGACACAGAACACAATGGTCTACAGTCCCTCAGCCAATCAGGACGCAGGACACAATGATCTACAGTCCCTCCCAGCCAATCAGGACACAGGACACATGGTCTACAGTCCCTCAGCCAATCAGGACGCAGAACACAATGGTCTACAGTCCCTCAGCCAATCAGGACGCAGAACACGATGAGCTTCATACACCATAAAAAATCAGCGAAACAGTGAGACCGTGAAAGTTGAGCCGTGATAAAATGAGGGACAAATGTATAGTTATAATCTGTATCTATATAATCATTATGTTATTGTAACGTGCCTGGTCAGAGTTAAATAATGTTTCAGTTGTTCTGAAATAGTTTTATTTCACGTTCATATACAAGTGGTTTTATTTTGAAAGCTGGAAGTTTATTTTGACGGGAAATGGGAAGTAGTATGAATACACACACACACACACACCTTTGACGCACAGAGCACAGCCTTTTCTCTCACGTGTTGGTTGTAAAGAAAAAAAAGAAAAGAGGCGAGAGAACCGTTGAAGAAGCACTTTTAATTTGCTGAATCACTCGAGTTAATCGTCTTGGTCAGGTTTTTTGTCTTCGTGGAAAAGTGATGCTCTTGGAGGCCGAGACGTGTACATACCATGAAGCCGGTTACGTTATACTGTGGACATTTTAAGTCGTAATATTCATCTAAAACGACTCATAACAGCAAAGACGTGAAGTTCTGAGCACCTCCGATGGCTGGCTGCAAATCAAGCTAACTGCAGATTTTTTTTTTTGTACCACAATGACTATGCGACGCTGCTGAATCCTACTCGAAAATAAAATTGTAGAAGGAAGTGCGTACAGGGTTTGATGTTCTGACTCGCAAAGTGGCGTCTTGAAAGTAATCGATTAAAGATTACTCATGTACGAATCACTCCAAATACAACTCCAGGTGCGGGGAAACAACTACAGCATGGAAAAATGTCGATTTTGTACTAATATGTCAGCTTTAAAGTGGGACTAAACACCTCCGCCCACAACCACATTTGAAATAGAGCTGCTCGACCGGGTGATGTCTGGAGGACTGAAGGGGACGGTGACGGGAGGAGGGTGGTGGAGGGGCGGGGTCTGGACATATGAGGAACAGTGTGATTGGTCTAACAGGTGTCTACACTTCAAACTCCGCCCCTGCACCTGGCTGAAGTCGGGGCAGTCCTATGTGATGTCACCAACTACTTGAAATTACACTGAAGGCAGCACAAACTTAGATTTAGATGTTGTTTTTTTAACCAGAAATCTGCAAATGGACCTAGTCTGCACAAAAGTTGTCAAAAAAATGACCAGGAACAGTAGCTAATGCTATTAAAAGACCATTAGCACAGTTTAGTAGCAAATAACGAGTGGATTTAGTTTTCAGTTCCTCTTAAAAGTTCAGTTTGTAGCTGCGAGCGCGGTCGGCCTCTCCACAAATCTATTACCTATTTGTCACCATCCATGGATATAAATATGTTTAATACTGCGGAACATTCCAAACAAAGCAATAACATCACCATGGAGACAAGCAAGCGGCGAACCCTCCTCTAGAGAAAGTTACATAGACTACATACATTTCCAGCTTTAATAGGGAAAGCATTATAGATAACATTAGCAGGTTTAGCTTAGCGAGCGCGACACACTTTATCTGTTTATTCCACCTAGAGCGGTCTCATTTTGTGCCTCTTTTTTTTTCTTTTTTACATCGAAATAACTTTAAAGTTTATCCACGGAGCCTAAATCAAATTTCGTTGCACTTGCACAATGACAGTAAAGGTAAATTGAATTGATTAAAGGAGCGGCGCCTGATTTTTACCGTCTGAAAAACAGATCTGGTTAATTTTAAACGTTTTGCAGTGGTCCAAGGTTATTCCTCGTTTACCTTATGCACTCTAACAGCATCCTAATTATTCACAGAGATGAGTTTATAAGCACTTCTTGTGACTTTTAAAGGCTAGAGCGAAGTTTGGCTGTCAGGTTAATGCAAACAACTACCAGCATGCTAACGACACACTTCCTAGGTTGCAAAAAATGCTTTATAATTCAATGCAGATGCTCATTTCTTCACAAAAAATATATGTATAGTTACCTGGTAAAAGTGAAAATGCTCTCTTCCACCTTGTGATGTCATGAAGCAGTAGTTTTCACGTTAACGGCTCCTTTAAACTTTTTTTTAGAAAGCAATTCCTGGGCTGAAATTGTCTAAATGATTATAGTTCACAAGGTGGATCAGAGCGTTTCTGTTTGAGAGAAGAACTCAGACAAAATATGAAACTCCAGGTCTGTTTGCGATGAGGAAACATTATAACATAGAGCAGAAAGTAGCGTGATATAGGCCCTTTAAGTGTTGCTATCTGTATCTTTCTGGTCCAGTTAGTGTGGCCTTTAAAGGGGCGGTCTGGTGTGAGTCTCGTTGTAGCAGATGAGAGGAGAGCCGTGGCATTAGCGTCTGCGCTGACATTTACCTGAATAAACCTCACAGTCAATGTTACAGGAGCAGCTTAACAATATGCACCTGTGTGTCCCCACATGTCCTCCTGTCTGTCTGTCCCCACATGTCCTCCTGTCTCTGTCTGTCCCCCACGTGTCCTCCTGTCTGTCTGTCCCCACGTGTCCTCCTGTGTGTCCCTGCACCGTGTCCTCCCACTGTGTCCTCCTGCACCTGTCTGTCCCACGTGTCCTCCTGTGTGTCTGTCCCCACGTGTCCTCCTCCTGTGTGTCTCTGCATCTGTGTGTCCCCACGTGTCCTCCTGTCTGTCTGTCCCCACCTTTCCACCTGTCTGTGTGTCTCTGCATCTGTCTGTCCCCAAATGTCCACCTGTCTATGTGCCTCTGTCCCCATGTGTCCTCATGTCTGTGTGTCCCTGCATCTGTCTGTCCCCACGTGTCCACCTGTCTGTGTGTCCCTGCACCTTTCTGTCCCCACATGTCCAGATGTCTATGTGCCTCTGTCCCCACGTGTCCTCCTGTCTGTGTGTCCCTGTGTCTCTGCACCTGTGTGTCTCTGCTCCTGTGTGTCCCCACGTGTCCTCCTGTGTCTGTCTGTCCCCACGTGTCCTCCTGTCTGTCTGTCCCCACGTGTCCTCCTGTCTGTCTGTCCCCACGTGTCCTCTTGTCTGTGTGTCTCTGCACCTATCACCACGTGTCCTCCTGTCTGTGTGTCCTGCACCTGTGTGTCCCCACGTGTCCTCCTGTCTGTGTGTCCCTGCACCTGTGTGTCCCTACGTGTCCACCTGTCTGTGTGTCTCTGCACCTGTGTGTCCCCACGTGTCCACCTGTCTGTGTGTCTCTGCACCTGTCTATCACCACGTGTCCTCCTGTCTGTGTGTCCCTGCACCTGTGTGTCCCCACGTGTCCTCCTGTCTGTGTGTCCCTGCACCTGTCTGTCCCCACGTGTCCTCCTGTGTGTCTCTGCACCTGTGTGTCCCCACATGTCGTCCCGTCTGTGTGTCCCTGCACCTGCCTGTCCCCAACATGTCCTCCTGTCTGTCCCTGCTCTGGCATGTACCTGAATAAGCCTCATGGCCAATGTGACAGAAGCAGCTTAACATATATATGCACCTGTCTGTCCCCATGTGTCCTCCTGTCTGTGTGTCCCTACAAATGTCTGTTCTTACACCTGTCTGTCCGTGCACTTGTGTCCTCCTACATGTGTGTTTCTGGACCTGTCTGTCCCCACATGTCCTCCTGTCTGTCTGCTCCTATCTGTCCTCACTTGTCCTCCTGTCTGTCTGCTCCTGTCTGTCCCCACATGTCCTCTGTCTGTCTGCTCCTATCTGTCCTCATGTGTCCTCCTGTCTGTCTGCACCTGTCTGTCCCACATGTCCTCCTGTCTGCTCCTATCTGTCCTCACTTGTCCTCCTGTCTGTCTGCACCTGTCTGTCCTCACTTGTCCTCCTGTCTGTCTGCTCCTGTCTGTCCTCACATGTCCTCATGTCTGTCTGCTCCTGTCTGTCCTCACTTGTCCTCCTGTCTGTCTGCTCCTGTCTGTCCTCACTTGTCCTCCTGTCTGTGTGTGCTGATTACGTGTCTTTCCCTCCACCTGTCTGGCTCCTGTAAAACCTGTCTTGTCCCAGTACAGATATATTGTATAAGCAGCTCTTGAGGTCAAAATAAGTCTGCTGTGTTCTGTCTGCATCTAATTATAAAGCACTTCATTCTTCAGTAATCAGGAAGTGTGCTGTTGGCATACTAGTCAGTTTTTAGCTTTACCATCATAGGAAAACTGGTTGCAATTTGTTTTCTGGCAGTTGTGAAAAGCGCTTTTAAACTCATGAAGGTGAATAATATATACTTGTTCTGACACTAGTTTTACTTTTGGTTCGTATCTGGGCATTGATACTTTTGACAACCTTAGAGTCACCCCTGTTGTCTGGCTGTGCTGTCTGCCAAATGGTCCACACTTTGTGCATAGACCTAGCGCAGTGTTAAATGTTACCTTGAAATACACTCCGGCAGCGTCTGCTTGTCTGGCTTAGCTGGAATTAGTGCATCCTCCTTTTGGACACTTGTTTTAACAGCTTGCTAAAAGGCTAAACTGAGGTGATGTAGGCCTAACACTTTTTCACTGATGCCACATGAATGACGAAAAGTGATATTTATATACTTGAGATTTTTCTTGCAACAAAATCAAGACTTTTTTCATGCACTGGCTTCTGGGCTGTAGGATGTTGGCACTTACTGCTGCTCCAATCTCTCAAAATGTGCTTTAAAGAGACTATACTGGGCTTTTTCTATAACTATGATATAATATAACAGACCTGGAGTTGTGTTTTGTTTCATTCACACATGTTTAACACACAAATCCTGCATATTTAGGCTCTTTTCTCCCACTGACACTCGACACTCTGCTCCTCCTAGTGATGTCATTAAGTGGTAATACAAGAAATGTCCCGCTGTGTTTTACATGCGCCGTCGACTGGACTTTGACGTGACATCTATAGTTTTATCCTCACTGAAACGTTCTAATGACACTCTCTGGACAAAGGTAAAACAGCAACACTCAAAAATAAAAGCATCAACTTAAGGTTATTCTAATGTATTGCAAAGTAAATCATTTCAATTGAAGCTAAAAATAGATGTTAACTTTAAAACTACACCACTGAATGACATCACATGGTGCAACAGAGCATTTTGAGGTTTGGGAACTGCAGACAGACTAATAATCCAGGATTACTCAAACATGTGTGAATGAAAGAAAACACAAATCCGGGTATGTTTTTGAGGAGGTAACATCATAACCTGCTTTAAAGCTCACGATTCTGTGCACTATAGGACCTTTAAGACTGATAAAACTAAAAATCATATGGTGCTAGTGCAGTTATTATCTATGAGCTTAAATTCCGCAAGTCCCTCATATATAAATTATCAAAATTATACAAAACTATGCAAATATGTGTCAGTAAACTATACAAAAATACCAACAAAAGTCAAAATTATTACCCAAGAACACTTTAAAGAGGGGATATTACACTTCTATGGCGTATTAACTGCTAACACGCGACACATTTAGATCACAGTGTGACCTTTTATTGTTTTGAAAATGCTAGATTTGCCGAAAACAACGTACGTTTTATAAAATTCACTTTCATTTTGAATCCTCTCTCCCTTTGCTCCCTGTGCTAAGTCACCCCCCCTTCAGAGCGCCATCACCACACAATCAGCTGCATCCCGCTAATGAAACTACTGCACATCAGTGTTGTGCAGCTCAATATTTTTTTCACTGTGTCTGCGTCTAATTGTAAACTGTTTCAGGAAGTGCGCTTTTAGCATGCTAGTTGTCGTTAGCTTTCCCGTCACGGCAAAGTTCGCTCTGGTGTGACAGTTGTGAAGAAGCGCTTATAAACTAATTGGGATGCTCGGATAATACACATAACGTAGGTGAGGAATAATTTGGGACGACTGCAAAGCTTTTCAAATGAAGCCGTGCTGCTAACCGTAAAGAGGGTTCAAATAGGGCCCGGGGGAGATCGCTAGATTAATCAAACATGCACGGATGGCATATAAAACCTCTTCATTCATGTTTTTGACAAGGGAACGCTAGTCGATTTTGCGTAATACTTTAAATCATTTCATATTTTGCTTAAACGATGCATCCTGGCACCCTGATAATATATGCCTCTTGCAATTGAAAACGCTCGTGAATATTTTTCCATACTGTGGCAGATGAAATATGATCTGGAATCCAAACCCGTCAGTGCGATATGGGAAGTGCGTGGGTGGCTTGTGTCTCTGTGGTATCTGCTCTGATTAACCTGATTCCACTGTTTTCTTTCATCCAGGCTCCTTTTATCATTCATAATATATCTGCTGTTCTTACACATACAGGCCACTCTATCTGTGCTATTAAGAGATGCATTAGGAGATTACTGCAGTTGTATTACTGACTTGTATAACCCAACCGAGCGTGACCCACATCTGCCGGATCTGTGCTCATTGTGAAAGCATGTGTTTGGGCTGGAGTCGAATGGTGCGGTAATGCTAGCTAAGTGTGCGCGTGGTCTAGTGTTGGGCAAGCACGGATTTGATAGAGTTCGTTTGTGTAACGCTTTGAAATGTTACATACTGTACCTTCAAATTTGCATTAGCGCTGTCACGATACTAAAATTTCAGACCGATTTTGATACTAAGGAATAGACTCGATACTCAATACCAGTTCTGATACCACAGTTATATAAAAAACACTCTTTTTTTTTTTTAGATCTGTCAAACTCACAGTGGGCCAAAATTAAAAACTAAGACAAATTCACAGGCCAAAATCTATATTTATAGAAAAATTGACTGCACCTGATATGTAATGTTTCACCTTTTCATATGAACTTTAATTTTGCTTAAACACAAAATCTGGAACAATTCAAGCTTGATATTCACAAACATATGAGAAATAAACTTTGAAATAAAAGACACATCAGTACTTTTCATTTCTTATTTAAATAAATAAAATAAATTATGTCTCGAGGTGACCAGTAGCTCGGTTGCTAATGAGTGTCAACAGAAAAGGCGCTTGCCGGTCTCGACTGCAGTGTACTAGTAAAGCATTCTGGGATTTGTAGTATGAGTGGTGCATGCACTACATACGATGGGCCAACTCTAATGCACATTGATATGATTTCACGGGCCAAATATAATTATACTGTGGGCCAGATTTTGGCCCCCGGGCCTGAGTTTGACATATGTGCGTTAGATAATAAAATGTGATTTTTAGTATTAAATAGTAGTACTTTCTTTTATATTCCCATGTGCTCTTATATCTGCGTAAATCCTCAGTCATCCAGGTTGGTTCATAGTGGTCCATGTGTGTTTATACTAGTCTATGTGTCTTATACTTGCTCTGATACAGCTCAAGATCATTCTAAAGGTATTCAGGAAAGGTTCATTTCTGTCCTGTGAATGTGACTTTTTAGTATCGATACCTGCTCAAATGAGTATCTAGTTTCAATACTAGTTTTAGACAACCCAAATTTGCACATCACCTTTAAAACAGAAGGCAAACTATCTCCGTGAACTCTGGAGGACTTCAGAATGAATTTATTGCAATGAACGACATCAGCCATCTTTGTTATCTCTCCGCGTTTCTTTGTTATCTCTCCGTGTTTTTCTTTGTTATCTCTCCAGCCTCTTCCATTTGTCGCTTTGCATCGCTTTCTGCAATTTACAAGCAATTCGAAACGTGTCTTACCAAACAAGTCCGTGTTGCATTGTTTTGGATAAAGCTGTATAACCGGCGCCTCCTCTCAAACAGACAGTGACAGATGGTGCATGCTGCTTTCCTCTGCTTCCTGGAAATCATCAGCGCTATTAAAGCCCACTTAGAGACCACAATTATACTGATGTTCAAACCAAGCTGCAGGCATTCGTCACTCCCACATGCGCCACATCTGATCCAACCAGAGGGATTAGCGTACGGCACAGAGGTAAGCAGAGGAGAGAGGAGGCAGGACGCAACGCTTAATGCTAAACGCTAAACGGTCATATTTTTATAGAGCGCTTTTCCACCTTCTAGGCACATCAAAGACATATTCATACACCATTGTACATTGGGAACGAGGTGGGTGACGTGTCTTGCCCAATCACACAGCAACAATTCATCTGTGAGAGGTGGAATCGCACTTCCAACCTCTGGGTTAGTGGATCGGACCGTTCCACCAATCGTCTTTATGTCGAGAATGGGATACAAACCTGGGGGGGGCAAGGTGGGTTAAGTGTCTTTCAAACACAACAAAAATTCATCTGTGAGAGGTAAAATCGCACCGCAAACTTGTGATTCAAACCTGGGGGAAAGGTGGGTGCGTGTATTGCTCAAGGACACAACGGCAGCCTTCATCTGTCGCCGCTGGAATCAAACCATCAAACCTTCAGCTCAGTGAACAAACGCTCTGCCAACCGAGCTAATGTCGCCGCGTAATCCTAATCCAAATCTAAATCATTCAGGTACATTTAACGTTAACGATTTGCATTAGCACCTGTGGATTCTGTGTGGAGTTTGCATGTTCTTCCTGCGTCGGGGCGAGGTCCGGTTGTCGGGGGGCAGAGCGGTGTTGGAGATGGGCTGATGGTAGATGACAGGATGGATCAGAGGAGCAGAAGAGTGCCCCCGGCTGGACTGTGTATATATGTGTGTGTGTTGTGCATATATGAGAGGTCAATAACACTGATACTACAGCCTGCAGCGCTCTACCACAGCCACTAGGGGCATTATTTCAGGAGGGGTTAGTATGATGAAATTAAAACGGTATTAATGTTACAGAGGATAAATGGTGCCCAGCTATATTCTGATCAACCTAAAGAAAACACATTTTTGTATATATGAAAATTATATTGCTTCTGTCTGTATATGGTCACATGGTTTTCATATTATACATTTTTAATTTTTTTTTGCTATATATATATATATATAATTGATTGTTGCTTTTTGTAAGTATTACGTATATTTCAATGTATATTTTAGCGTCTTTATAGTGTACACTTTGACAAAATGCAAAAACTGTGTCCATCTAATAATAAAGTATTGATCTAAACCTGTTCTTGTACTTTGACGTTGCAACACTGAAATTCCCCCATTGATAATAAATGATAAATATGATCTAGTCTTTGAAACTGCAAGTCTTCGGTTGAATTCACACTAATACCTCATAGATAGCGCGAAAACCGCTTTAGCTAGCCGTGTTTTTGTCTCTTTAGCTCCTTGGAAATCCGAGAAGCATTGGTCCAGCTAATAGTAAACTCATGGAACATATATTTCCGAGACAGCACTCAGTTTTGACAGTGTGTTTGAGCCTTATTCCCTGCCGTAGTCCAATAGTTTACAGTTCACGCGGGGTAGTGCGTCATCTGAGTAAACATGTATTATTGACTGTCATACGCCGTTAGCATCTTCGCCGCTTTAAACTTCCATAACCAAAGCTAGCCCGGCTCCGCTCCCTCGCGTGCTATCGATCATGCTCTTACATTAGCCCGGGCCTCTCCTCTGTGCAGCGCTCCAACATATATTTCAGTGTTATGGGTTATTAGCCAATGCAATATTCATACGGCAAGAAGGTAAATATATATCGCCATACGCTCAGATTGTCTTATATAGAGATGGGGGCCTATATTCACAAAAATGAATATCTCTATTTTTTAGTATAGTGGTTTTGTGTTATGATTTGTATAATCTTACTGCTAACCATAAGGAGGGTTTGAACAGGGCCCGGGAGAGATCACTAGATTATTCAAACATGCACGGATGACATCTAAAACCTCTTCAGGCATGTTTGTGATGAGGGAACATTTAAACGTTTGGGGCGGTTTGCATACGAGTGCGAAGAGGCTGGGATGAGAATCAGCTCCTCCAAATCCGAGGCCATGGTTCTTGATCAGTAAAAGGTGGTTTGCCCTTTGCCTCAAGTGGAGGAGTTCAAGTATCTCGGGGTCGTGTTCACGAGTGAGGGAAGGATGGAACATGAGATTGACAGGCGGATCGGTGCAGCGTCTGCAGTGATGTGGTCACTGTACCAGACTGTTATTGTAAAGAAGGAGCTGAGTTGAAAGGCAAAGCTCTCGATTTAATGGTCAATCTACGTTACTACTCTCACCAACAAACGACAACATCGTGGATGCAATCAGCTGAAATGAGTTTCCTCAGCAGGGTGGCTGGATGCTCCCTTAGAGATAGGGTCAGTCACACGGGAGGAGCTCAGAGTAGAGCCACTGCTCCTCCACGTTGAGAGGAGCCAGCTGAGGTGCGTCGGGCATTTGCTCAGGAAGCCTCCTGAACACCTCCCTAGGGAGGTGTTCAGGAGGGGGATGTCCCACCAGGAGGAGGACCCGGGGAAGACCCAGAACACGATGGAGGGACTATGTTTCTCGGCTGACCTGAGAACGCCTTACAGTCCCACTGGAGGTGCTGGAGGACGTGTCTGGGCTGAGGGAAGTCTGGGAGTCCCTGCTTAGACTGCTGCCCCAGCGACCCGGCCTCGGATAAGCAAAACAAAATGGATGGATGGAGAAAGCTCTAAAAAAAAATCTATTTTGCATAATACCCCTTCTGTAAGAGAAAAATACAAAATAGATTTAGTCTCATGTGAGTGTCAGCTTCAGACAGAGCAGTGCCTCTAGTTAGCTTCTCTGGGAATTTTGCTGCAAAGTCTGCTCCTGCGCTCCTCGGATAAGAAGATTGTTCAGAAGTGCTCCTGCTCCTCTCTCTCTCTGGTGTTTTAGCAGCTCTGCCTCCTTTCAGCTCACACCTCCTCCACTTTTAGCTCATAGCTGTTAGCATGTGACAGAGCGGAGAGGCAGCTTTTTATTCACATGCTTCAAAAAGTACCGGAGTGCAAAGTGACGGCTGAGTTATGTTTTAAGTGTAACATCAAACTGCAAACATAATAAGTATGGAAAACAGAAGTGACGCAACCCGACTCGCTCTCGAAACTGTGCGTAATATATACACACACAATTCTATATGTTTTGATTCATCCTCAGGAAAAAGATGATATAGCTGTAGACTTAAAATATATTACATGATTATAGTTATAAAAGAATATTTGTGTTTACCAGTGCTATCAGTTACTGTGACAGGAACACTTATCCCTTGCCCAACAACACACTGACAGTCTGAGTAGGATTTGAACCACCAACCTCCAGTTTGTAATATAAATCCCTATGCCACTAGACTGAATTTTAATTTTTATTTATTTAACCAGGATATAAAAAAAAAAAAAAAAAAAATATTGAGATTGAATTGAATGAATTACCTATATTCATATAATTACCCTATATTCTGATTCTAACAAATGAATGTAACTGACTTTTATAAAATGAGCATTTGATAAAGCTTTATTCCATAGAGCACATATATTATGCAAAATTAACTTTTTGTTTAGTTTTGATATCTAGTTGATATCTAGTTTGTATTAAAATGCAACAAAACTATATATTGGGAAAATAAATAGAGCCATGCAGTATTCGTGAACACAATGTTACACAATTTTTTTAGTTTTTGCCTGTGACGCAACAAATCAGGCAAGTTTTCTTTTTTACTGTTTTCCCCTCTAAAAAAAAAAAATAAATAATACATTTGAATACAAAACTCATTAGTACTGGTATCAGATCAATATCCCAGTACTTACCATAGTGTAACTAGATATCAAAACTAACTCACATCGCCCTTTGTTATTTTTTTCTCAATATTCTTTCTTCTTTTTTCTTTATAAACCACCAGGCTTGTTTTGATACAGACCCTGCATTTCTCTGATTGCCTCGATCTTCAATCCCAGTCCAACTACACTAAACTACATTTTTCTTTTGCAGTAACACGCTGCTCGATGCTCCTCAACCCCTTCATCCTCAAACCCCCTCCTCGTTAGCTCCAGCGCTCTATGGCTAATTGGTAAAGACCATAATTACGTGGACTTCTTTGCAGCGAGCGTAGTATAGATGAGAACATGTCCGCCGGCCGGAGCATGTGTACAGCCCGTGCCCTTAAGAGGCTCATTAAAGAACAGCCTGAAGAAGACTGGAATAATCCATCATGACACGCGTGACCCTAGCCCCGCCCCCTAGGTTACACACACACACATAGGGTAACACACATTAACACTAATACTAACACATGCACGCGAAAACACACAGCCTCCACACACCGGTCAACGTACCACACATCTGGGGTTATTTATGATGGAGGGCGTGTTAATATTCTGCCGCTGTGTGTTTGGTAATTTCCATAAAAACAAAAAAAAAAAGTCATGCAGTATATGTGTTAAATATGAATAGCCTATGCAGTAACGGGAGGTGGAAAAAAATCTACACCCTATATGAACCCTATAGAAACCACATCGTTATAACAGACACAGAGATTACAGAGTTACACAGGAGTTATCTTATGGTAGTTTTTTTTATGCGGTGGTAGAGACAGCGCTGATGTCGTGCATATCGTCTTCAGACATGTCAGACTGTAATTGGCAAAAGCAACAGGGGGTCCTCTCCTGTGATGAATATTTTATAAAACATTTACAATAGCAATACGCCACTGTTTCTCAAACTTTCATCACAAATTAACACCTAAGATAATATTTGGCTTTCCGAGTACAACCAGGACTTTTATCCAGACGTCCTTGTCAAAGTCTGCTCCCCTCGCAGCTCAGTAGTACTCAAGGTTGGAGAGGCCGATGGTGCAGATGGTGTGCAGGAGGTGCAGATTGGCAGGCTCGCTTCTGCCGGTCTGTCCCAGTGCAGCTGTGGCTACAATAGTATCTCACCTCCACCGAGAGAGGAGTGAATGAATAATGCACGGAACTGTAAAGTGACTTCAAGCGTCTGGAAAAGTGCTCTATGAGACTTAACCCTTTAGCCTAACTGGGGCTAAAGTCAGACTAAACCATGGGTAAAGTAAGTGATGATGAACCAAAAATCATAAGCTGCACTTGTATCATTAACTGAACTGTAGAGTACTGTGTGTTATCTGTTTTGTGCCTGTCTGTTACTGAAACACCTGCACCTGAGTTAACAGAGTCAGGCCTGAATGAAATGGATTAGATTTTTCCTGCGTGAAAAATATAATGAAATGAATTTACACATTTATATTTATATTGTAGTATATTGTAGGTACTGGTGTGATGTGAAGTGGCGACTGTAGGTTGAGGTGTGTGCTGCCTTTTACTAACATTTGAAAACAGTAGAGACACAAAGAACCTTTAATAGTACGTTTCAAAATTCCCACTGATTTGTGCATTAGCCACACCCCCATTTTAGAATTCATCAAAAATCTAAACAATAATATTTAATTGCTAATGGGTCTAAATTATTTTGACCAATTTTCAAGCCTTTTGAAAGAAAGTACAAGGTGGAGATGCCCTTTATGTGGGATACAATATAATTTGTTACACAGCTAGAGCAAGCCAGTATTCAGTTACATTTACTTGAGTACATTTATTTTCAAAGGATAGACACAAAAAATAGACAAACTAAATCACATCTGAAGGAGCTGAGCAAGAAACACAAATGTTCAAATCATTTCATATTGTCGACATAAAGCTTCTGCCACTTGTCGACTTACTCACAGTGAGAAGAGTAACCACAACTTTTACTCAAGTAAGAATAATGTTACTTCAATAAAAGAGTACTCAAGCTGGAGTAAAAGTATGCTGTCTGATATATTGTTCATGGCTGGACTTGTAGTAAAGTGAAAAAAGTGCACATAAAAGCAGTGTCTGGAGGGCAGACCACATGAAAACAAATACTTTAAAGAATACTGCAGTATCCAGGAGGAGAGAGGTTAAAAGATGGACCTCAGGTTGTGTTTGTGTGAGTCAAAACCTCATGGAGTGAATGAGGATGAGACAGAAGAAAGAATTTGAGAGAGGAAATACTGCTGAAATGATTATACCTTCATACAAAAGTTAGAGGAATATTGCAGTTTGATTATTTTATTAGTTTCATATTTCAGTCTTTTCTCTAATGCTATTTTTCCTGGGCGTGTTTAAAGAGGAGTATTATGCAAAATCGATTTTCAGGTTGTTTTGGGCCCTATTCAAACCCTCTTTACAGTTTTTATGTGTTAAAGTTAATACGAAATAGAAGTAAAATACTCCTCTTTAAAGGTATGTGCGCTATGTAACTTTCCTGGTGGGAGATCCATCGCCTGCTTCTCTCCAGAAAGTTACTTACTGCACTTTGAATGGTCAAAAATCAAACACTAATCAACACTAAAACGAGTATCAAATCTAAATACTCATTTGACCAAGTATCAAGACTCAAAAATCACACAAACTGGACAAAAATGGACCTTTCCTGAACAGTTTCATCTGAACTAATGCAAGATCACATGGTGCAATGAACAAATACTTGTGGGTATCAAAATCGGTATCAAGTATCGAGTCTATTCCTTGAAATCGAGTTTGAAATTTTAGCATCAATACCACACACTAACTGTACCATTCACATTCTTTTTTGGGACATTACATTGACTACTTGCCTTAATCTTTTGACCTATTTGGACCCATATCTGAACTTTAAACCATGTCATTGACCTAAATAATAAAGGATTTACATTATCGGGGCTAGATTTTTGGGATTTTTGCACGATGTGAGCGTGTACATGGATCTCAGTCCCCATAATGTTATAAATACTCGCCCACAGCCCCTCATCGGAAACACCTGATGCCCTGTCTTGTTTCTAGAGACAGAGAGAGAAAGTGAGGGATTACACGGGCGTTACAGCTGTCAGTCACAACCATACCCCCGCCACCACCACCCCCACCCTCACCCTCACCGCCGACCCAGATCTGAGCCGCGGTGCCCTGTCGCCATGGAAACACACCTGATACGACTGCTGCCTCCACCTGGGCCCATACGTTCGCACACACGTTCAAAATACACAGCACCTATTTAAAGAGGGGCTATGATGCAAAATGGACTTCTTGGAGCTTTCTACCATGTTATAACGTCGTTCCCTTATCAAAAACGCGCCCGGTTTGAGACGTCATCCATCCGTGTTTGAGTAATTTAGTGATCTCTCCTGGTCTACATCACTTTTTAGGTGGAGGGTCTGATTTGAGGGTATTATTTTCCCCATAAAAATGTCATTGTTTTGCCTGAGAAGTTTCATTAAAATGGCATGTAACGTAGTCATCTCCACCATAAGAAAAAGCCTGGATTTGGTAAATGAAAGATTGATAAGTTAAAAGATTGATAAGTTAATACTATATTGAAACCGTTAAGAGGGATATTAACTGCTAACACATCTGCTACATTCACTGAAAACAACATATGAACATGTGTTATAAGTTTCAGTTTAGTTTTTGACACTCTTAGTCTCTCCTTCCATTGCTCTCCGTGCTAAGTCACTCCCCCTTCGGAGCTCTTTCGCAACACAATCAGCGTGCATCCCGCTAATGAAACTACCGCACACGTTTGTCAAGTTGTTGTGTACAGTTTTGTATCCTGTATTTGTATATTTAAGAAGAATTGTCATGTGGGAGCGTGGGCGACGTAGGGATGTTGCACAAAACTGCTAACCATACGGAGAGTTCGACTAGGACCCGGGAGAGATCGCTAAAATACTCAAACATGCATGGATGACATCTAAAACGAGAGATAATAACTTTGTAACATGGTAAAAAGCTCTAAACAAACTTGATTTTGCGTAGTGCCTCCTCAGAATAATAAGAGCGTCTTTTTTTTCTATTTTTGCCATGTGGTTGTACGAGGTGACCAGGTATTGATATGCAATACGATACCTGTCCAAATAAGTATCTACTTTTAGCATCAGGATCATATAGAGTGGGTTAATATGAACATTTTAAGACCAAGATGACGCGCCTGACAGCAGCAGTTACTGAAAAAGGGGCAACAGTTTTTCAATAGAAAGTGAACTGGAGCCACTCCCTATTTGGAACGCAGTGACTAGCAATTTAGCTATGGTCTCGATACTACATGCTTGGCCTTATTTCGACATTTTAGAGCAAACTTGTTAAAATACATACTTTGGCGTCCTAATTTGTTGGTAGTAGGCGATTAGCGGAGAGACCGTGATGGGCTGACAGCGGTGGGCTGGTGAGAGGAGGATGTACGAAATTGAAATACTCGTCTCCCTGCGTTCATTCCCAAGCTGCTCCACACCTCCAGCTATAGTAAATGGAATTCTAGTTCATATTATGCAACACATCCCAGACGGGCTCCACTGCAGCGCTGTGTCATTAAGTCCCCCCTGCGTATGCACCGGGACCAGCCACGTACCACTGTGTCCTATTAGTGTGAGGGGAGGCCATTATGTGGGACCGCCATGCCCACAGCGCCGCAGAGAGCAGTCACTACGTCTACATACTCGGAGAACTCAGAGTGAGCTAAACAACCCGAGTCAGAACATCTTTGCCCCCAAAACCTGTCAGACCAGTCCTGTCCAAGTCTCCAGCCAAGAACTGAATATGTGCAAACACCAAGTTCTTGGGGCCTGGTTTGGTCCTGGTTTAGGTAAAGCAAGTTTATTTGTATTTGTATTGATACACAAAGTAATTCAAAGTGCTTTACAGAATAAGAAAGACATTAAAATCACAATACAAAACGAATAATGACAAAAATGAAAACATGAATGAACAAAAACCTTTCAGTCATATGCACAGATTAACAGAACCATTTTTAGCCTGGATTTAAACATTATTAAAGTCGAGGCCTGTCTCACATCCTGACCTGAGCTCAGGACGCATGTGTGAAGTACTTCCTGGTCAGGACCTGAGCAGCAGCGTTCTGGATGTACTGCAGCTTCTTAAGGCCCGTTTGGACAGACCAGTGAGCAGGCTGTTAGCGTTTAGCATTATCCTGATAAAGACCTAGTTGTGTCCTGGTTTAGGCCTGATTTAGACATATTTCAAAATGCATTTAAACTCAGGAATTACAACTGAGGTGTTGGTTGAATCTCAAAGGAGAGTCTATGTTTGCGTGAATGCCACTGCGTGTAACAGTGAAGTCCAGTTTACATTAGGAGTGGACTAGGAGAGGTATTCAACTGCACAAGGTAAGAAACAGCCATGAAAATACTAGACATGTGTTTGAGCTGGTACTCACTTGTTTTAGCTTAGCATGTAGTAATTTTTTTGTTATTTGTTCTCCAGCAGCAAACATTTTTAAGCTTTGTTAGGTTTCACTTTAACTCAGTTTTTGATCTAAAATGTCTGTTTCTTACCCCCCGTGCAGGTGAACGCCTAGTCTGTGTTTTCTGTAAATCAGACTGTTGTGTGCTAGTACCTGCGGCAGATGTCCGAGTACATACCGGCTTCTCCAGATGTGTTATTGTGATCTTTGAGATTCGGTTCACCTCAATCGAAGTTCCTGGATTCACGTGCATTTTGATAAATCGGTTTAAATTGGACAAGGCCAGTTATCCAGTATTCCTGACATGCATGTAAACGTAGTGACTCTGTGTCCTATTAGTGTGAGAAGAGGCCATTATGTGGAACTGTCAGGCCCACAGCAGAGCCCCGTCTTCAGCCCGGGGAGGGGGCAGTGTGTGCGGAGTGTCAGGCAAAACGTCAGAGGTGACATTACAGAATACCATTTATAACTGCAGTTTGGATCCATGTGAATGAGCATAACCCCCAAAAACATGTCCTATATTACACAAAATGGGCCCTTGTGAGCTTTAAGTCGCTTTATGATGCTCCTCAAAAACATATCTAGAGTTGTGTTTTGTCTGTTTACATCTCCAAAGCTCAAAATGCTCTGTTCCACCTTGTGATGTCATGAAGTGGTAGTTTTCAAGCTACTTTTTTACCTTTAGTTCAGTAGAGATCAGCAATTCCAGGTCTGAAATCATCCAAATGATTCTAGTGAAGGTGTGTGGAGTTTAAAAACACAGTGGAGTAATACACTTCCTGTATTACCACATGATGACATCACAAGGTGGAACAGACTGTTTTTTGTTTGAGAGAAGAACTCGGCCTAGATATGCAGTTTTCCCTCATTGTACTTTGCCATGAAATATCCAAAAGGTAAATTCACACTCATTAGTGACTAGAACTTCTGGTATTACAACAAAAATCTGCATTTTAACATTAATTTGCCTAGATCTGTATTAAATATCATTGCCCTAAAGATGTTGTGACGTCATCTAAAACTAAAAGCTGTAGGTTACATTTGCGAGAAATATCCAAACTTATGCTCCACAAATGTTGAACCTCATTATTTGTTAGGGCCCGGCTCCACAAACTCACCATATTAATCTTTGATACTGAACAATGGCACCATTTTCTAAAGCCATCACCATAACTACATGATTCCACTGTAATTTATTTTTGCTGACTTTTGTTTCTTGTGCATAATCCCAGTAATTACAGAGATATTAAGTTACAGTAAATCATTGTGATTCAATAAATACAAGACAGACAAATGAAATTCCATAGTGGCAAAGCAGTAACATCTCCATGAAGATAAGCAGGTGGTGACAGAAATGTTACATAATGCACCTTTAAATTCATCCTTAATGGTCCTGTATTACGCAAAATTAGCTTAAAGTTCACAAGAGTCATGTTATAATGATGTGATCTTCTCAAAAACAGACCTGGAGTTGCGTTTCGTTTCATTCACACATGTTTGAGTAACACTTTGTTATTACTCCACAGCTCAAAACGCTCTGTTCCACCTTGTGATGTCATGAAGTGGCAGTTTTCAAGTTAACAGCTACGTCTTTAATTTTATTTAGTGCAGATTTGCAATTCAAAATGATCAAAATGATTCTAGTGAAGGTGTGTGGAGTTTAAAAACCACAATGGAGCGCTTCCTGTGTTACCTCTTAATGACATCACAAGGTGGAGCAGAGTGTTTTCCACGTGGGGTTTTTTTGTGTGAATGAAAAACAAACACAACTCCAGGTCTGTTTTTGATGAGGAAACATTATAACACAGATCAGAAAATAGCGTAATACGGCCCTTTAAGCAGCAGATTCCACCATAGAATTCTGACCTGTCCAGCTCCACTTTAAACTATATAAATTCTAGTAGTAGTAGTAGTAGTAGTAGTAGATGTAGTATCTATATATTGGACCAGTGTTAGTATAGTCTGGATTAGCAGAGCATGTTTTCCTAATCCAGAGTTAGATAAATGCGTTAGTTTAGGTTAAAGATGGCTGTGTCAGGGCGGATCACAAAATAGGTCAGGACTATGTATTGTTTATGAAAGCGTATCTGTTGCCGGGCAGAAAACCTGTGGAGAGGTGGGAGGGGCTTGAACGCGCCGTGACACTAACTCGACGTGGCACTGGATTTGACCCCTGAAGTTCAAACATGGCTGACGGCGAAATTTGTTGAGCGTTATAGCCTTTACTTCAAAATATAGTGAGTGAAGTGACATTTGTGTTTTGTTTCATTCACACATGTTTGAGTACCATTTTATTATTAGTCTGTAACATCTCCAAAGCTCCAAATGCTCTATTCCACCTTGTGATGTCATGAAGTGGTAGTTTTCAAGTTAACAGCTACTTTTTAGATTTAATTCAGTAGAGATTAGTAATTCCAGGGCTGAAATCATCCAAATGATTCTAGTGAAGTTGAAAAACACAGTAGAGCACTTCCTGTTTTACCTCATGACATCATAAGGTGGAACAGAGCGTTTTCAGCTTGAGAGAAGGACTAAACAGTGTAATACGGGCCCTTTAAATCAATGATCAAATGGTATTTCTTTGGAAGAGGGTCGACTGGAGTAATGTGGTGACAGTTTCTATTCGGACAGTTGATGGTCGGGTGCACTATAGCAGGACTGAATGTAACACAATGTGCACACTGACATTGTGTCCCTGGGCAATACACTTAACCTCCATTACAGCAGGTCGTTAGAGCAGAAGCGGGAGGTGAACACTCTGCATCACATCACATTCTGCTTTGTGTCTGACTTATATACGTCTCCCCTGTCAAATAAATACTTAAATATGACTCGTTTTTTGTATCCACGGAGATGTAAGCATATTTATGTTTTTCTTTCCCCTGTTTTGCCCGTGATGTTCCTTGGTGAAGCTTTAAAGTTCCTGTTCCTCATCGTTTCCTCGTCTTTGAGCATAATTTGTTTTGCCCAGTACAGACAGAGTGTATAAGGTCAAACTACTGTAAGTCTGCAGTGCACTGTCTGCATCTCATCCCCTCTCTCTCTCTCCTCTTTCCTTCTTTTCCTCTCTCTCCTCTTTTCTCTTCACCTTCTATTCTTTCCCCTTCTCTCGTTCTTCATGTCTCTTCTTTCCCCTTCTTTTCCTCCCCTCTCTCCTCCACCTCACTACCCTCAGCTCCCCCTCTCTCTCCTCTCTCGCTTCTCTCTTTCTTTACATCTCTTCACTGCTCCACCCCGTATTTTCCTTTCTCTTTCACCCCCCCCACTCTCTCCCCCGTTCCCTCTTTCTCTGTCTCCTTCCGTTCTTTCACTCTTTCCTCCCATCCTTTCTTCTCTCTCTCCTCTTCTCTTCCCTCTTTCTCTCTCTTCTTCTCATTCCTTTTGGATTAATATCATTAGCCGCTGCTTCTTGATCCGGGCTCAGTGCTGCGTGTGTCTCTGATGGTGACCCCGCCCCCTGTCCACACACACACACACATACACATACACACATGCACACGAACACGCGCGCACGCACACACACACACACATATACACACATGCACACGAACATGCGCACACACACACATATACACACACACACTACGAACACACCACACGCGGAAAACACTGCAGAGGACAACACACACACACGCACACACACACTTTGCACACAGGACTGCAGAGGAGAAGAGGAGCGCACTTTTGATGGACTGAGAGAGAGAGGGAGAGAGAAAGAGAAGAGAGAGAGCAAGAGAAAAAAGGTAAGGTAGAGAGAGACGAGAAGGACAGAAAGAGAGAGAAGAGAGGGAGAGAAGAGTGACAGAAAGAGAGATGGAGAGAGGGAGAGAAGAGTGACAGAAAGAGAGATGGAGAGACAAAGGGAGAAAGGGGAGGGAGGGGTAGAGGGGAGAACGGGAGAGGGAGAGAGAGAGGGAAGTAAAGAGAGGGACAGAGAAAATGAAAGAAGAGTGGGAGGGAGATAGAAAAAGCGATAGAGAGGGAGAGAGAGGAGAGAGCATCCTTTGAAACTTAAAGCCTCATTTTCAGTCGGCTGCATTTACGACTCTGACATGTGACGGACTGTGTGCGGCGGCAGAGACTGGAGCGTTTGCCACTAACGAGGTTAGACGGTTTGAACATCCAGAGATTATGAACCACCGGAAAACAAAAACACTCAGTATCAGTATCACAGTACTCACTAAAAGTATCGTGATAACATCAGGGTTCTCCATCTGCACTGTTGTTTTTTTAAGAATATAACATCATTCCTCTTTATCTTAATGTTTTGCTTTTTTGTCCTGCCAAATCCAGACTGAAATCTCTCAGTATTTGTTACACACATTGATCAGTCTGGTCCCCACATCGTCTGTTGTGTCTCTTGTGTCTCTGGTGTGTCACTTATTGATTCTGCAGAAATCTTCAATGTTTTTCAGTCAATATTTCTGTTCCATTATTTTTCTGATATGGGCGGACCTCGTCCCTGATTGGTTTAAATAATTAAATCAGTATGAACAGCCATATCGCAGATTGCAGTATTTTCCACTACCATGCAGCCGTACACATATGTGTACTGCATTTACATTCAGGCTCATTTCATTTGCCACTTGTGTGTCTCTGGTGTCTTTGGTGCATGTTGTGTGTCTCTGGTGCATGTTGCCTCACACCTCCCTCAGGTCATCACTGTTCAAAGACGTCTCTGAAGATGAGGAGGAGACGCTGGTCAGACCCTCCTCCTCTGCACTGTCACATGGAGCATATGAGTGATACAGTATATACACAAGTACTACGATGGAGAACATGGATCACATCCACATTACATGTTTGGCAACTCATGACCTCGAGTTTCAAATAACTGATAAGGTTCTCCAAGAAAGCATCTCGTCTACAAGAACATTTGTTTCAATTAACTGATCATGTATTCATGTTAAATGTGCTGTAGAGCTAATGAATCGCTTTGCTAGCAAGAACTGAAGCACTTCCTGGTTATTTAAAAATGCTTTATAATTAGATTAGACAGTACAGAGCAGACTTATTTTGAGCTCAAGCTGCTAGATAGAATCATTTTATTCTAGACCTCGCTGTACCTTCCCCCTGTGCAGATGTTTTCTGTCATTAGAAATAATGCAGATCCTAATACTGAACCTTGAGGTACTTCACACAGTATATCTCTATGTGCTGATTGTTTTCATTCATCAGTACTTTCTCAAGTATCTGTATAACCTCTACCTGTAGTACAGACATAGTACATCATTTACATTCAGGCTCCATATCTCCCACTTTCCCACCTGCTCCTCTCCACTGCTCTACTTCACCTGGCCTTCCCTCAGGTTATCAGCGTTCAAAGGCCTCTCTAAAGATGAGGAGCGGAGTGAGAGATGAGAGACCCTCCTCTCCGCTGTCAGATGGAGTGTTTAAGAGGAAATAGCTTATCACAGGCTACTTTAGTGTCCACTCCAGCGCAGGAAATCTCAGCGCTAGCCTTGAGTGGTGCTTGACTCCATAATGCGGGGCTGTCGGAGGAGATTAGCTGCTGCAGTACATGTGTTTGGATAAGAGCCCATGGAGAAGAGAGAGGCAGGTTAAAAGTGCAAGTCAGTGTTCAAAGTCAAAGAAAAAGTGATACAGGGAATTGTCTTTTGTGACAAATGAATCGATAATGTTAATGACGGTGTATAAGTGGGAAAAAATAGCGATGATGAAGAGGAGATGAGAGGTACGTGGCGGTTCTGCGGAGGAGGAGGAGGAGATGGAGGAAAGGAGGGTGAGAGTCTATTTAAATGATCAGTTTGTAAAGTGATAGGTTTAGATTTTTTCCCGTCTTATCCCAGGGAGGACAGTTTTCATTATCAAATGCGTTGCCAGATCTGGTATTGCTGGTAAGATGACATCTCAGAGTGCAGATATTTTTTGAGCATTCTAACCTCAAATATAGGTCAATACTGGATTATTCAAACTTAAACTAATCAAAAAATCAAAATGCAAGTGTGAGTACGCTAATGATGGACTAATAATGGACTGTAATATTTCCACGTGCCATCTTCCATTTCTCTTCTACTTTGACAGGTTTTCATTCCTCCATCAATATCCACTCCCATCAAACTCTTTCCAAGTCTGATTTTGTGCCTTTGAGCCAAACAAACCCATCATCCATCCCCCTGCTACATCAGATCAAACCGAACCCCAGCGCAGATATCAAATTCGGTAAATGCTGTTAGCGACTGATTCAAAGTGCGCGATACCGTTCTTATCTGGCAACGTTGAAAATAGCTTTACTTTTTATAACCTGCAAATCCCATATCAAAGAATCTGGACAGGCCGCCTGGGGTGTTCGGGAGCAGGGTCGAGGGCGAGGATGGGGGGAGAGGAGGCTATATGATCCCACGCCAGCTGGGGTCTTTGAACGCAGCACGGAGGTGGGCTGGAGTCTAGACCTAACCGGGGAGTCCAGAGTTTTCGCTCCTCTTTTGATCTGGTACTGGTTTAGTTCCAGGTCAGACCAAGTAACTCAAAAATACAGTACAACATAAAAATAGATATACATTCTAGTAGTTTAAAAATCAACTTTAAAGAGGGAGTGTTTTACTTTTATGGCGTATTAACTGCACATTTAGATCACCATGTTACCTTTTGTTGTTTCAAAAATGCTATACAGTCCCTCGTTCTCACACAGGCATTAACATTTTCTCACATTTCTCTCTTGTTTAAACACTCTAAAAGTTCAAACCTTCGTATATTATCTCCCTCTTCCTTGATGATCTTTAAATGTGTTGTTCTCGTGCCTCTGCTCCAGCGGTTTCTGCAGAGGCGCCTCTCTGTGCACAGAAACACTCCAAGTCCAAACTGTTTCTGAAATTTGTCGGTGCAGAACGTTTCATCGACATTGTGGGTTTTGTCGGAGAGAAACTTGCAAACATACAGCACTTCAGAGTCACACTGCGATCCAACATTTATGTAAATTTGTCTGACACATTCTGTACTGTACAGGAGACACGGAGGAGACTGATGGACAATGGTCTACAGTCCCTCAGCCAATCAGGACGCAGAACACAATGTGCTTCATACGATGTAAAAAAAGCATGTCAAAAAAAATAAAAATCCGCGAAACAACGAGGCCGTGAAAGGTGAACCGTGATATAGCGTGACACATCGCATCAGATTTGTGAAGCTGTAGTATATTGTTTTGTTTCATTCTTTTGTGTATTTATTAGCATTGGACAGAATCTTACAGTTCACCGTAAGGAGGGTTCGAACAGGGGACTGGGTGAGATTGCTAGATGACTCAAACATGCCTGGATGACATTTAAAACCTTCTCTGGCAAGTTTTTGATGAAGGAACAACGTTATAACATGGTAGAAAGCTCCAAAGAAAATCAATTTCGCGTAGTACCCCCTCAGAATAATACTAGCGTCTTTATTTTTACCATGTGGTTGTACAAGGTGACCAGGTACCTGTCCAAATACATGTCTAGTTTTAGTATCAGTATCGATTTTTTTGGGGGGTGATCCTAGCGTAGACCAGATGACTTGAATGATGACTTTTTCACACAGTTCTGAACATATTTGTGGGAGAGGAGGCTCACTTTGAGCAGGACTTGGCTCTGGTCCTTGGCTTCCGTACAACGTTAGAGAGTCTATTTTAGCACTGGTCGCTCAGCAGACCCTGTTACAGTGAGAAACGAGCTGAAGACAAACTCAACAAAAGGCAATCCAAGTGAAATACTGTTCCATAATATCACACTGCAGATTTAAGACAGGGCAATGATTTCTGGAAAGTCTCATTTCATAGTTGACTAAAAGACAAAGGACGAAACCAGGATGAAACCAAAACTAAACCAGGACTGAACCAGGACTGAACCAGGACTAAACCAGGACTAAACCAGGACTAAACCAGGACTAAACCAGGACTAAACCAGGACAAAACCAGGACAAAACCAGAACAAAAACCAAGACGAAACCAGGACTAAACCAGGACGAAACCCGGACGAAACCAGGACTAAACCAGGACGAAACCCGGACGAAACCAGGACTAAACCAGGACGAAACCAGGACGGAACCAGGACTGAACCAGGACTAAACCAGGACTAAACCAGGACTAAACCAGGACGAAACCAGGACGAAACCAGGACGAAACCAGGACGAAACCAGGACGGAACCAGGACTGAACCAGGACTGAACCAGGACTGAACCAGGACTAAACCCAGGACTAAACCAGGACTAAACCAGGACTAAACCAGGACGAAACCAGGACGAAACCAGGACGAAACCAGGACGAAGCCAGGACTAAACCGGCACAAAACGAGGAATTACCAGGACCAGACCAGAACTAAACTGGGACTAAACCAGGACTAAACTAGGATTGAACTAGGACTGAAGGTGAACTAAACCTAGATTGAACCAAGTCTAAACCAGGACTGAACCAAGACTAAACCAAGACTAAACCAGGACTAAGCCAAGACTGAACCAGGAGTAAACCAGGACTAAACCAGGATTAAACCCAGACTAAACCAAGACTGAACTAGGACTTATAGGCTGTGTCTAGGACTGAACCAAGACTGAACCCATTTTTTAGAACAAAATTTTAAAAAAGAAGGGTTAAGCCACAACTAAAAAAGGACTAAAGCAGGACTGTACCAGGACTTAACCAGGACTAAACCAGGACTGAACCAGGCCTAAACCAGGACTAAACCTGAATTAAACAAAGACTTTCTTTCCCTAGAGCTCTATTCCAGGACCCACTAAGTATGAAAACATGCAGTGCTTTATACTGTACTAGTAATACCACGGGGATGCAGTGTTTACTTCAAACCTATTTAAAAGTACATAGCCTTCATATATCCAATATCAATAATTATAATTAAACTACATCCTGATATTTTGGCCATAGCAGAATCACAAAAATCACATTAATATTTTTACACATTTCACACAGTTCAGTTGTTTTCTGTATATCTGATCCCAGCTTTCAGCCGTGATAGGACTTTCGGCTCTTTTATTGTATCCGAATCTTTTGAATCTGTTCATTTCAAAGAGACGTGGAAAAGACTGGCCCTTTTACTAAGAATTTATATAATGTGAGAACTCATTTTATCGACAATGCTAAATATGTTTTTTTGTGCTTGTGTTGGTTCACCATTAATCAGTATTTTAAAAAAGCGAAAAAAAAAAAAAGAGATTCGGTTCCAAACGTTCAAAAGATCAGACTCGTTCGCTAACGTCACATCACTAGCTTTCACCCCCCGCCCCTCTCCGGCGATTACCCATAATCCATATTTAATGCCCGCTGGTTTGTACGAGGATGTACGCTGATTAAAACTGTCCTGTCCAGCTGTTGTTCCAGAGGTGAAGAGGAGAGGCTGGTTTTTCCCACTGGACCTGAAGGCATCGACTGGCCACTGCTGGAACGGTCCATCACACTCACACACGGCTATTATCTGCACCAACACGAGACGAGGGGAAGTGCAGTGTTTAAACGTCGGGGGGGGACTTGGAGGAGTAAATGTATTTGATTGGCTTTGGCATTCTAAAGACAGACACTCCAAATATTTATGATTTTAGCTTCTTGTTATATCGTTAGCCTTCTAGAGCGTAAAACTCCCTTTGTCAATAAGATGACTGGGGCGGTTTGTGTTTTTTTTGGCTGTAAAAGTCTTTCTGATTGACCGAGGAAAGAGCCCATGACACGTACAAATGCAGCAGGGTCTGGAGAGTAAAATCAGACCGAAAACCAAAAAAACTATGGCATTTATGAGACTAGCGATATATGCAGCGTTTTGAGGACTTTTCCCAATCAAAAGGTATAATATTTAGTTTCAAATTGTCAATTATCATGGCAATGGTCCTAATTAAAAAATAAGTTGTCTTCGCTTGACATCATAACTTTCTATAGGATCAGTAGTATAATATTGAGCTGGAAGGAAGTTAAAAAATGGCGGAATTTATATTTTAACGATGTTTGAGCAGGTTTATGGTTAATACTGCTCAGCTTTAATCTAATAAGAAGAAATAATAATAAGGAATTGTCTTACGTAGCGCTTTTCCAGATGCTCAAAGTCGAAGTTAGTCAAAGTGAGCCCATTTTCATGCATTTTTCAGCCCGCACTGGTGGTGGTTAGATATTATTGTAGTCGCAGCTGCCCTGGACCATCCATACTAGGCAATGTGGGTGAAGTGTCTTGCCTAAGGACACAGCAACAGCTTTTTTTCCACTGGCGTTCCCCTGTGGCACTTGATGCTCCCAGCGGGCTCCCGTCCAGCTGCGATCCAGGCCCTGCCCTGCTTAGCCTCAGAGAGCAGACGAGATCAGGCTTTGACAAGGACGTTTGGCTACTTGGTTTGATGGATTCTCAATTGTTGCCAGTTGAAAGAACGTTAAGACATGATGGGATTTTTTTTATTTTTTCATGGAGAGAAGCAGGAGAATACCCTCCTCCAGGGCAAATAAGAGTCAGGTCTGTGAGGATGCAAGCTCGCTCAGAGTAAATACGCATATTTTTCTCTGTTTTTCACTGAAATAAATCTTACATTGCATAATACATACAGTTTTTTAAATAGTTTCCATTGTGCAAAACAGAAATGCTTTAACTTTACTCCACCTACTACTACTGCTACTACTACTACTACTACCACCACCCGCTCCTCTCCTTTTCCTACCCCCTACTGCTCACTCCCTCACAGCACGCTTTATTCTTTAGTTAATTTATGAAAGAAACGAGCGGTCGGGCTCAGTTCTGCATTAGGATATTCTGTGTGATGTCACTGATGAAGATGAGGCCCAGAGATGAAGATGGCTGCTCTGGTGGAACGTCAGCGTGGGTACAGGAGCAGAGATCAGAGCGGACATGTACAGATGAGTGCGATCCTTTTATCTCAGGAACTATGGCGCTGAAGGAGCGGAGATAGGGCTGTGTGCATAATGAGAAGGTTAATTACGAAAATGAAAGGAGCTGGGTGTCAGTCAAACAGCTGAAACAGAAACGCAGTTACAGTAAAAGATGTTATTATGCACTTGAGATTAATATTTATGTAACCCCGAGTAATGTTTCGCACCATTCGCCACTTTTTTATATAGCGATTTCCCTCCTTCAAGACACTCAAAGCGCTTTACGACAAGGAACCACTCACCGTTCATCTGTGGGAGCTCGAAACTGTGGGATCTGAACTCTCGACCACTGAGGTTTATGTCGAGAGCGGGATTCGAACCGCCAACGCTCTACCAACTGTAATACTGTCGCCCCAATGTGTGATCATCTCAAACCACCGACGATCAATCAGCTCAGGTCATCACATCTACTTTAAAAAAGAGTGAGAGGTGAGAAAGTGTGTGTGCGGAGAGAGAGAGAGGGAGGAGGAGGAGGAAGAGGAGAAGAGGGGGGGGGGGGGGAGGAGAGAGAGAGGACAGAGAAAGAGGAGAGGGGGAGGAGGGAGAGTGGAGAGGGGAGGAGAGGAAGAGGAGACGAGGAGGAGACAAGGAGGAGAGGGGGAGGAAGAGGAGAGGGAGAGGAGTGGGAGAGGACAGAGGAGAGAAAGGAGAGGAGAGAGGAGGAGAGAGGAGAGGACAGGGGAGTGGGAGAGGAGAGGAAGGGAAGAGGAGTGGAGAGGGGAGAGGAGGAGTGAGGAGAGAGGGGAGAGGAAGAGGAGAGGGAGATGAGTGGGAGAGGACAGAGGAGAGAGAGAGGAGAGGAGGGGAGGAAGAGGGAGGAAGAGGAGAGGGGGAGGAGAGGAGAGTGGGAGAGAGAGGAGGAGGACAGAGGAGAGGAGAGGAGGAAGAGGGAAGAGGAGAGGAAGAGGAGAGAGGAGGAGAGGGGGAGGGAAAGAGACAAGAGGGGGAAGGAGGAGAGGAAGAGGAGACAGAGGAAGAGAGGGGGAGAGGAAGAGAGAGGGGGAGGTGGGAGAGTGGAGAGGAGAGGAGAGGGGAGGAAGAGGAGAGGGAGAGGAGATGGGGTGGAAGAGGAGAGGGTGAGGAGAGGGAGAGGAGACGAGGAGGAGAGGGGAAGAGAGAGGAGATTGGGAGGACAGAGAGTGGAGAGGAAGAAGAGAGGGGAAGGTAGCGGAGAGGGGGAGGAGAGAAACTGGAGAGGAAAAGGAGAGGGGGAGGACAGGGAGTGGAGAGGCGGAGGAGAAAGAGAAGGGGAGAGGTGAAAAGAGAGGAGAAAGGAGAGAGGAAGAGGAGAGCAGATAGGAAAAGGAAATGGAGAGGTGAAGAAGAGGAGAAGAAGTGAGAGAGAGACAAAGGGGAGAGGAGAAAAGAAGAGATAGAGAGAAGGAGAGAGAAGAAAGGAGAGGTAGTCAATCAGCTCAGGTCTTTTTCTTTCTTAGCTTTATGTGGTCATGTGATCTGGTATTAAATGTTCTTTATCAATAATTATCAAGCAGGTGAGGTATTCTGGCAGTTCTTCAAGTCGTCCTTTATAGACAAACTTCTGCCTCTAAATGCTCCAAACTGCACTCTCTCATTACGCTTGTACTTATAGTTAAGCAGGAATCCCATTCATTTCAATGGAGAATTTGAGAAAAGTTTCGCCACTAAAATCTGATGAAAAATGTGTGAAATGTTCAACACTGCACCAATTCTCTGGGATTCTTTAAAACAGCTACAGAACTTATTTAAGCCCCATGCAAAATAATACAACCCTAATGACGATGGCAGCGCTCACAGCAACTTCTGGTACAAGGTGAAAAGCCGGAAACAGGGTCTCCAGACTTCTTCCGAGAGATGCTCAGTTAGTGTCACATGTTTAAAGGTTCTATATTACACAAAAGTGACTCTTGTGAGGTTTGAGCCGTGTTATAATGTTCCCTCATCACAAACAAATGAGTGATGAGGAAACAACATTATAACATAGATCATAAAATAGATTAATATGGGCCCTCACACACGTTTGTCCGCTCACCTGCTCTTTTGGACTGAACCAGACGCCACAACTTTGTAATTCAGCTGAAGTCTTCAAAAATCATCATTGAGGAGCAAAAGCCGGTATATGAGCTGTATTGAAAATTGACTTTGAAATGATCTCTGCAACTTCTGAAACTTTTAACTTTTGAATAGAGTATATGATGAGCTATTGTCAATGCCAATATAACTAATGGAAAGAAAATACGGCTGCAACTGACTCAGACGTTGGGGTCACTTAATATAATGAGAAAAATCTTAATTCATTTGAGTTTTCAGACGTTCAGTCCTCCTGATACTTCAACATGCTCTGACCTATGAAAGGCGCAGTACCTCCTCTCACCATTAACTCACTCAAAGTTGTATTTGGAGCGATTCCTTCATGTTTCAGCAAATCTTTAATCGCATATTTCCAAAACGCCATGTTTCTGATCGGTTGTGATGACGTTTACGGCGACGCCAGCTCCCATTGGGCACCGACGTTTCTTTTATTAACTCGTTTTAGATGAATATCACCATTTAAAACGTCCAAATTATAACATAATGATCCACGGGGGTCAAAGGTTACAGCGACATAGCGGACACAAGCACAGTATGTCGTCTTTAAGCGGTTTACGGTGGTCCAAAGTTATTCCTTATGCAGAACATCGTAATTACTCACCACAATGAATTCATAAGCACTTTTCGTAAGTTTCAGAGACTGCAGCAAAGTTTCAACAACTAGCATGCTAACAGTGCACCAGATTTGCTTCCTTGCTGGCCTTATTTTGACCCCAAGAGCTGCTTTTTTTTATCTGCGCTAAGGCCAGATACATTTTACTGCGTCCCCTAAGCATCTCATTATCTGTTACCATGACAACAGCCATGATGCTAATTCGTCATTTTAAAATAATTGTTCAAAACTGCTGCAAATCTCCATGTTTTCTATTTTTTGCATCACGCAGAAGCAAAGATGTCAGATGGTATTTTTAAAGCTGCGCCCCCTCCTCACACTGTCATTATTACGACACAAAATCCAGGTCACACTTCACCAGACCCGTTTTACACAAATTGGCTCCAACATTTTACTTCTCTCCACCTCCTTCTCCTCCCTCCTTCCTTCTCCGGTAACTATACCTCCATCTCACAGGCCGTAGATACGACCGCTCCGACCTGCTGAAAATGTAGCATGACAGGCCAAACGCGGCGTGGTGTAAGCTAACAAACACGCCGGCTAAAATATCAGAACGACGACTGGCAGACGCTTTTATGACAGTGTCCTGGTGTTAGTACATCTACTTTAAAAAAGAGTGAGAGGTGAGAAAGTGTGTGTGCGGAGAGAGAGAGAGGGGGAGGAGGAGGAGGAGGAGAGGGGGGGGCTGAGGAGAGGGGCAGGAGGAGGAGAGGAAGAGGAGACGGGAGGAGAGGGAGAGGACAGAGCAGAGATAGAGGAGAGAGGGAGGAGGGAGAGTGGAGAGGAAGAGGAGACAAGGAGGAGAGGGGGAGGAAGAGGAGAGGGAGAGGAAGAAGAGAGGGGGTGGAGAGGAGGAGGAGAGGGAGAGGACAGAGGAGAGGAAGAGGAGAGGGGGAGGTGGGAGAGTGGAGAGGGAGAGGAGATGGGGTGGAAGAGGAGAAGGTGAGGAGAGGGAGAGGAAGAGGAGACGAAGAGGAGAGGGGGAGGAAGAGGAGATTGGGAGGACAGAGTGGAGAGGAAGAGGAGAGGAAGAAGAGAGGGGGAGGGTAGCAGAGAGGGGGGGAGGAGAGAAACTGGAGAGGAAGAGGAGAGGGGGGGAGGACAGAGAGTGGAGAGGGGGGAGGAGAAAGAGAAGGGGAGAGGTGAAAAGAGAGGAGAAAGGAAAGAGGAAGAGGAGAGCAGATAGGAAGAGGAGAGGAAAAGGAAATGGAGAGGTGAAGAAGAGGAGAAGAAGTGAGAGAGAGACAAAGGGTAGAGGAGAGAAAAGAGGAAGAGGTGAGGTAGAGGAGAGAGAGTGGAGAGGAGAGGGGGAGGAGATGGAGAAAAGAAGAAAAGAGGAGGTGAGAGAGAGGAAGAGGTGAGGAAGGGAAGAGAAGAGGAAGAGGAGAGGTAGAGGAGACAAAGTGGGGTGGAAGGAGGGGAAGAGGAGAGGTAGAGGAGAGGTAGAGGAGAGAGCGGAGAGGAAGGAGAGGAGACGTTACAGTCTGCCTTTGGTAAAGTGTAGCTGAAGTGTGTTGGTGGAAGTGAAGTAATGAGTAATGTTGTATATTTAGTCTTTGACATTGATGCGACAAATAAGATGCATGTCACCCTCACATTCACAGCACTGCTCCACTCCCTGCTCCGAAGTGTCAAACACAAACTCTACACTGCCAAAAAGAATGAGTAATACATACAATACATACAATAAACTGTCAAATAATAATATATAAAAGGACTAAAGGGGAGAGTCCCTTTATTTATTTATTAAAGGAGGGGGGTGAGGCCTAGAGGACTAAAGAGGAGAGTGAGAGGGGAAGAGGGGCGGGGCCTAGAGGACTAAAGAGGAACTAAAGGGGAGAATGAGAGGGAAAGAGGGGCGGGGCCTAGAGAACTAAGGGGGAGAGGGGCGGGGCCTAGAGGACTAAAGAGGAGAGTGAGAGGGAAAGAGGGGCGGGGCCTAGAGGAGTAAAGGAGAGAGTGAGGAGGGAGGAGTTCTGAGGGTCTGGAGGACTAAAGGAGAGAGTGACAGGGGAAGAGTGGACTAGAGGACTAAAGGGAAAACGAGGGGGGAGGAGGGGCAGGCTCTAGAGGACTCAAGGGGATAATTTTGTAAAACTGTACAAATAAACGAGCACAACTCGTTAATTATACACAGATAATTATTAATTATACACTGGCATTTGTGGCTCGTTCACGGACCATTCACTCACCCAACAAAGGCAAAAGAGGCTTCTCTCATTATCAACAGTCACCCACCGCCGCCCAAAGTCACTGAATTCTCGGCGTGAGGCAAAGGCGCAGACAAGCGAGTAGTAAACTTACATCACGCTGTGCCGGTGTCCTCATGCTGTCTCTGAGAAGTGTTTATGACAAATCAGAAAGTGAGATTTACGCAGAGGAGTTTGTCACAGATACATGTAGACTGACAGACAAACAAGACAAACAATACTGCGTATTTTTGTGTTTAGACGTCTGGCAGATTGAGATAATAGTGAATAAAAAACATTGTCTGCAAACACAGGCCAAGAATCAGACATAAGTGTTGAGTAATCAGATTATTCCAGTCATATACTCTGTGACACATAACAGGAGACGCGAGGCAGGACCAGCGAGCATCGGCATACGGGCCCGGTACTCGCCCCGGTGGTGCCATATGGAGCGTCCCAGCCCGGGTGCACTGTAGTGGGTGTGCGCGCAACCCGCTGTGAGGCCTGCTTGGCTCTATCACACACCCTGACACAAGCGCTCTGCCTCGGATGGTTTTTATTGATTTGCCCTCTGCTCCAGTCCAACAAATGAAGACTTCAGGGAGCTGTTGTGCATCTCTACTACTACTTCTGCACGATGACTACAGAAAACACCAGGCAGTATGCAGACTCGTACAAAGGATGAGTCAGATTCAAATTAACTTTTTTTTTAGGGAGCTTGAACAATGTTAAAATATCTATTCGAATAGTGTTGTTTCCGCAGTACTGTCTATAGCCTCGTTTCCGCTGACTCTCTTCGCTCGGGGCCCGCCTTAGAGCACGTCTGTTTGGTGTGGCTCCCCCCGGCCGAGTTGCGTTTTTCCATGCCACCCACGCCACCCAAACATGCAAAGGTTTTCTTAATAAATAAAATGAATTATAACTACTACAGCAATTCGCAAAAAGACGTTTCATTTGTGGAGCGGATCGGATTTTGTTTCGTTTCTTTTAGATGAATATTGTGATTTAAAATGTCCAGATTATAACACAACGACAGTATTCAGTGTCAGCAGCCTTGAAAAACCAACCCTGCAGTTAGTGGCAAAACAGATCTAGGGTCAAACATGATATATACTAGAAAAAGTTCTTAAAAATGTATTACAAACATTGACTTTTTCTCATTTAATTGAATTTTGTCCGTCAATTTTTCTTGCAATTTTTTCCTATCCCTCCATAAGGCTCTTCACTGCATGATGACCCAGGAAATCTGACCTTATATGACCAAATCGGAGCCAGAGCACCTTCACCCCGAGCGGGAGAGAAGATGTCCGCCCGGTGACTCCATCTGTCTCCTAGCAACCGTCTCCAGGGGCCTGCATAATGCCCCTCATCCAATTAGAACAGAAGAGATATAAGTGCCGGTGCATCCGAGTAGAACTTACGGTGCAGTGTAGGTGCCTTAAAAGAAATGCCACAAAGTTACGATAAGTTTTTTACATTATTAGATTATTATGGGGTTACATGAAGCTTATCAGGAGGAAGCTGTAGGGGAATGAGTGTTGTCTGGCGAGCGAAAACCACACTCAAGAAGGTTTTGAAGCACCTGAGCTCTGCAAATAAAGCCTCGTTTTTGGTTCGTTTTGGTTCTGCCCATCGAAAAAGTGCCAGTTTTGGTTCTGTCCACGTATTTCTATCACACGCAGTTCTCGCAGACAACCATCAGACAGCGATATTCTCTATTATAGTTCGTGCTTTGAAACGGTATTTCAGTTCGAGGAAATGTCAAATGGTTCATTGATTCATGAGGTTTCAAACTCCCGACACCAGAAAGATGATAAGATGAAAATAATGAAAGAAAGCGTTTTCTTCTGATAGAGTGACTTTTTTAGGACCAATCAGGCGCATTGTTACTAAGAATCATGGGAAACAACTGCCTGACACTATCCCAGACAGTTGTTTCTGTGCCATGGTGCAATATCGCAGCGGTAGAACTGGACGAGGATAAAAGTTCAAACTAAAACATGTTCCTGACTTATCGTGTGAAATCATATGCAGGCTCTTTAACCAATCAGAGAAGCAGGGTTTCATTGTGTCAAAAGAAACATATCAAACAATAACTATGTTTGATGGGATATAGTGGAATATTCACACCCAAATAGAAAGGAACTGTATTTTAAATTTCATAAAGGAGATCTATACGTGTCCTGTCGGTTTCTGTTCTGTTGCATGAAGAACAGGCGCAGAGGCTCATTCTGTAGATCTTTATTATTGGTTACAGCAATACGGTTAAAGGCAGTAGAGTCTAAAGAAGGTGAGCTCGCACCAATGTTTTATACTACACGGAGACTGGAGGTTAAACATTCTATAGATAGTAAAAGACGAAGTTTAAATCTGTCAAGTGGGCAAATTGTTGTAGGAGTGAAGATGTTTCGCTTCTTCGTGTTCGAAACGTCTTCACTCCTACAACGATTTGTCCAGTTGACAGATTTAAACTTCGTCTTTTGCTGTGGATCAGACCTGGACGACTGAGGGATTACACAGACATTGTATAGATAAGAAATTTAAAGCACAGTCGAATAATGTGATTGAATCAGAAAGTCGAACAATGTGCTCGCATCAGGAAGTTCAATAATGTGACTGTATCAGTGTCTATAGTACTCAGAGTGGGGGTCACACATCAAGAACTGTGACCAAAATGACCAGAACATAGCTATTATCTTCCCTAAGTGTGATATATGGTCACTGCTGCATGAAAAACAGAAAGTAAGGAATATTACATTTGTATATTGTCCACAGTCTGCAGAAACAAGGCAAACATGTTCAAATCAAATGTAGTTTTTACTGATGATAGTTGTAAAGCTGATCGTGATGTCACATTTATGTATGTTTTAATTTTGATACTCAAGATGTTTATCCAATCAGAAACCAGATTTGGGTTGCCAGTTTTAATGCTGAAATCCAGTTGGTTTAAACCTTAAAGGACTCTCTCTGACACTGGTTCAGCTGTAGCATCTTTTATAAAACAGAAAGAGAACAGGATTTACTAAAACAAGCAGTGAGGCATTCGCAAATAAAACCCTTGCATTAGAATCCCTTTTGCTGGAGGTATGAGGTCTGAACAAGACAGGGCCCTGCGGAGAAGTCTCCCACACAACAGCGGTGTCACGAGCACACTCACCTGTCACGCTCTGAGCTCAGTTCAAAGAAAGCACTTTACCCCCCACCGAGGATTAAACTCGGCTTTGGAAACTCATTTGACTGGTTTAAGTGCACAAGTTGTTTCCATGCTGAGAAATATATCTGAATTCAACCAGACTTAAAAAAAGACAATTGACTGCCTGGCCAGCCAAGACCACAATACTCCAGTCTCTGAAGGGCGTGATTGACAGGTACATTAACCAATCAGAGTAAAGCATTGTCCATTTGCGTCAAAACAAACATGGCAGCTTACACGAGTACAGAAAAACAGCACGATTTCTGCTCAATCAACAAGCGAAACACCAAAACCGTAGTATCACTAATACTTTTTTACTCTTAAAGCCACAGTATGTAACCTTTCAGCAAAAAAGAGCAAATATTTGGTTTCATTTTGATTGGTTTATGTAATTATTCCTCACTTACCTTACGTATCCTAAATATTCACCACGATGAGTTTGTAAAAGCACTTTTCACAACTTTCAGAGACCAGTGTGGAGTTTTGCAGTCGCGATTAAGCTAACGACACTTAGCATGCTAGCACACACATTCCGACTGACATTAAAACTTTATAATTAGATGCAGACAGTGCACAGCAGACTTATTTTGACCTCAAGAGCTGAGTATCTACTCAGTTTTATCTCCATGGCGAATGTTCCAGACTACGGTTTTAACTTCGTATTTGCTGAAAGTTACATAGTGCCTGTACCAGATTTTTTTTCCCCTCTGATATTTGAGCAAAATGTGTCAGTACAAGCAGCTTTTGAGGTCAAAATAAGCCCTCTGTGTGCTTCTTGCATCTAATTAAATTTGTGTTTTACAGCCCCTTGAATCAGGACGTGCAAATTAGCATGCTAGTTGTCTGTGAGAGTTGTGAAAAGCTCTTATAAACTCATTCTCTATCATTCTCTATATTCTACACATATGTTTTTCTGTCACTGAATGAAATTATCATCTTTCATTGGATCGTTCTAGCGTCACATTATGGTTTGTATTGCGATGTCCGCCCACAGCTAACACCTAACCGGATTTGGATTGCACAGGCCGTAGCACAAATTAGCATTATCGCGTGGCAGGTTTCGGCAGGAGCGGCGCCTGTCACTCTCTGATCTATTCTGGGCATCACTCAAGGAGGCGGAGGAGGAGGAGGAGGAGACAGGAGCAGAGATGAGAGACGATCATGACACAAAACTAAAAACGAAACAAGACGGTGACAAAGCTTTGTTACAGATTTAAATAAAGTGTCACGGGGAGAAGGCAGACGTCATGAGTTCATACGGGATGTGATGTAGGATGTAGGTTTCTCTGACTCTAAATACCAACGACAAAGTAGAGGGTCCACCACCTGCTTGTCTTTATAGAGATGTTATTGCTTTGCAGAAGACTTACATCTTTAATGAAACTGTATATAGTCTGTGCTCCTTTTGTTTTAAGATACTAAAATCACAAGTGAACCCATGTTACCAGAGGAGTAACCAGATAGAGACACATAAAAGTTTTTCTCATTCTCAGTATATGTACAGCCTCATGTGAAAGAACCTCCAGAATTCACTCACTGAGCTGCAGCGGCTGCACTAGCGCTGAGTCATGATTGGCTGCAGGTGCTGGGGTTCAGGTAGTGACCATATCAGAGGGAGTCCGTTTAAATCTATAGATAAATGAAGTCTAATTCATACAGATGAGCGCAAATGTGCCAGAGCGCATGGTTCAAATGTGAATTATGTGCACAGAAGTGATGCTAAGAATTACACACGATATATTTTACCTACAATCATGTCCATAACGGAATAAACCACGCTCACCGATTGAGAACAGCATCTAAAATGTCTATAATGTGGTTGATTCTACACGGGGGAGAGTGGGGCGCAAACTTTCAGTCACCTGTAGCACTGATTCGCTGTCTGAGGCTCCAGTGACACAACCTCCACCTTATTGGACAACACTGGTGTCAATCAGAAGCTATCACGTGTTTATCACTGAGGAACAAAGTTGGCGCTGTTTTAAGTTTATTATTGAAATTGACAAAAGAAATACAAAAAATGACGGAGCAGATTTCACTTTCCTGCAGCAGTTTCGACATGGAGGATCTAAGTTATTTTGTGGACATGATTTCTTGACTGGATTATATTCTTTGGACCTCTACGGAAAGAATGAGACCGATTTTGTGGAAATATGTTGATGTTTGACAGAACCAGAGCCTCAAAGGTAAGTGAAGTCCAAATCCGCATTTTTGGCTTTTCTGTAAAAACGGCTTTCCTGTCAGCACTGTGGTGATTGCAGGTGAAAATGGTTTGCATAATTAAAAAGACGAGCGCTGTAGCTTTCATTTGATGTGTAGATTGTTTGTGTGGGTGACACAGAAGTATATGTACATTGCTGTAAAGTTGTAAAGAAAAGGCGACGTCTCATTCTGCTTTTAGATCAGATAATCGTCTTAAGAAATGATGCGTAAATCATGTCCACCAGGTCCAGTGTTTTTTTTTAGAGTAAATCAGCATTAGAATAGTTATCAGTAGAATCTATATTTCATTTTAACGTGTCCATGTCACATCTGCGGACAGAGTTGTTGTACATACAGTTCCTTTAAAATAAATACACTTGACTTTTGTAATTGTAAATACATTTTGTGGAAATCTTCAAAATGTCCAGTTTCAGACGATGTCAATATAAAGCCTGATTTGTCACATCTCAGAAGATAAGCAGAGCCGGGACTTATTATTAATAGACTGCTGAGAATACCAGGTTCCACAGTGGGACCTGCCGTTGTGTCCTTAGGCAAGACACTTCACCCACATTAGCTGATATGAATGTGTGTGTGTTTGATTGTTGGTGGTGGTCGGAGCGAGTGGATGAATAATGCACCGTAAAGCTCTTTTTGTGCCATGAAAGGCGCTTTATAAATCCAACAACCTGAAAATACTGCATTCAGAAAACTTACAAAGTAAATCAAAATTTTAACTACTTTTTTTGTAATTTTATCTACAAAAACACACATCAAAAGTTACAAGTTAACCCTGACAGCACCTGAGTGACAGTGACAGTAACTATTATCACAAAGGTTGCCAGTTTTATCCCAGGTACCAACTTTCTCTTATGCTACTTTTGTGTCATTAAGCAACACACTTCGATCTCGGTTCATTACTAACTGTCCTGGATGTAGCGGTCGCCCCGTGTCCACAGAGCTCAAGCTGTGACACGACCTCCAGATTTACAATTGTACAACTTTTCACTTTTTGCCCACCTCGTCTCGGCACGGAACCTCTCAAATTATTCATCCTCCACTAAAAATATTGTCATCACTCCTCTGCTCCTGTCACCGATGCCCTTTCTCTTCAAGTACGCTGTCGACATACAGTGCAATTATAGCCCCCCGTGTCCTAACAAGGCGCTTCTCCCCTGGGTGCTGTCAGCTCCGGTCTGCAAAGTCTCATTACTAAAACCTCCGACTCCGTCTCGTCTCCGACAATCCTCTAAAAAGTCGTCATGAGGGAGGGAGGGGGTGGAGTAGCCTCGCTGTTGGGCAGTTGTCAGATACATTTAGTGAATATAATGCAAAAAAAAACTTTTCTCCATATCGCCATTAACTCTGGCTTCAATTTACTTGCAAATCAGGAGGTGTCTGTTAGCATGCTGGTTGTCGTTAGCCTTAACTGCAAAACTTCGCTCTGAGGGGTGTACGAGTGTCCCTCGTTTATCGCGAAAGAACCGCGATATAGCGAGGGACAACTGTACTACGAAGCGAGATAGGCGGATAAACTGGATTAGTCAAACTTTTCTGTATCACGAAAGCGGCAAACTTTTTGGTTACATCACTATGGTAACAGAGACAGCAAAGCTAACCTGGTCCGAAGCAGGTCAAGAGCCTGAGTTAAGATTTCGGTCTTTTAGTTTGAGTGTTTGGGCAGTGGGTATATGACGCCCAATTAACTTTCCTTGGTCCTCATAGAAAAAGCACCACTCCAGATTAATTCCAAACCCCACTTTTGCCCCTAGTTCGTTTAAATGAGCTAAATGCTGCACTGTGGAACATCATAGGCAAAAGCATAACTCTCAGACAAGCTGTCGGCGAAGCGATAAACTGCGAGCTACACTTCACAGTTTGTCAGCTTACACAATTGCACGGGTTTGTTCCACATTCGCAGCAGAAGCCAGTCCAGGTTACAGATGTGAGTTTTATAGCAGCCAGGTCAGGTCTGGAGGGCCTCGGCGCTCGCTGAAAATCTAACAGCCAGAAGAAGTGTTCTGTTCTCCGGTCTCTCCGTGTCCTCGGGCTCGCAGGCTGAACCACACCGTTTATTCTGTATGCAGGACCGGACACACGAGCGAGCCAAGTTATTTATGCTATAATTTGGCGTTTCATGTGGTGTCAGATAAATCGTAACTTTCTGAGTGGAGGTTGCACATTAAATGGAAAAGTTGGAGGAATGGGAATTTCGAAAGCAGCACGAACCGTCGACGAGTTTTGACATGAGGGGGCGCTGATTGGTGAAAGTCAAAAGAGAGTCACACTTCAAATAAGTTAGATTGCAAGATTTAGTATCAAGTGAACATATTGAGTTTGGGGTAACTCCTGTGAGCAATAATTCTGCGCAAAACTGAGTCACAAACTGCGTGGTCCCATAGTCTTTTTTTTGTCGTTACCATAGACTGTAAATATAAATGGACATCGTTGAGCTGCTCGACGGAACGTTCCAAATAGGAAGTGAGCATGGGCGCGCTTCCAGTTTCATCAACTCTGGCTCCAATTTCCTTTGTATTGAAAAACTGTCGCCGCTCTCTCGGTAATTGCTGCTGTCACACTCGTTATTTGGGTCTTAAAATGTTCATATTAACCCGCGCTGTAAATCAAAGATATGAACATGAATCATTAAAAACTAATAATAATAATTATCAGGCGTCTTCTTTCCCAGAGGTCACTCCTGCAAGGGTTAGCAACAGGTTTGATTGACAGTGCCGCTAAGCGAATTGGGCGGGAAGGGGCGTTACCTTCAACAGCCTCGCTCTGGATTGGCTCTTTGGTTGCTAGGATACTCGGAGTCAGCATTCGAAATATGGGATTCCGCTCCAAATTAGCCCCTATAACCGCTCTAGCCTCGACCTGCTAGCTTCATTTGACTGGGGCCGAACGCTAAGGGTGACGTCACACTCACTTAGTCCACTTCTTTATACAGTCCACAGTCGTCACGCTCAGTCCGTCCACAGAGCTCATGTAGTGCGCCCCCAGCGTAAGGGATTGTCACATTAAACCCTGACTTAATATTAAAAATAGTAATGATGAATAGGAACATTGTGGACATTTTTTTACAATATGGTTAATTTTGAAAAGGTTTTACTTGGATTATCAGGTCAGTTCAAAGTGGTCTTCAGCGCTATCGTGATTTATTACAACATGCCCCACTATTTCCTCCATTTTTATCTCCCCCACACCACTGACACAGCACCTACACGACCGTACGCTAACAGAAGGCGGCGGGCTGACCTGGATGGCTCCGGAGAGAACGCTTGGCTCGGATTTGCGGCTCCTCGTCCAACTCCACCTCACCCCCTCTTCACCCCACCCACCCACTGCTGCCCGACGCTGGGTGAACTCACAGACGGCAAATCAGGCCACGCAGCGGAACCCCGGCGTTGTACTGTCTAAATATGAGACGAGTTATGTACGTGTACTACAAATCAGTCGTCGCGCTGTGTGAACATAATGTGGATCGGTGGGTGGGCCGAGGGGGCACCACGACAGTTAGCGGGGAGCGTATTCTTGGTTAGCTGCTGTGTTTGGAATTTAGTAACGTCGTATTTCGCCCAAATATCTGTCCATACATCAATGTTGCCAGTTTAAATGAGATAAAACGAGTTAATTTTAAACAGTTTGCAGTCGTCCAAAGTTGTACCTTATTCATTATGCATTCTGAACGTCCTAGTTATTCACCTTGATGAGTTTATAAGCACTTGTAACAACTCTCACAGACCAGAGCCGAGTCTTGCAGTGATGGTTCAAGCTAACAACAACTAGCATGCTAAGGCACACTTGCTGATTCTTAAAAAAAGCACATTTTTGCATCTCTCTTTTAGTTTTGTACAAAGTATTCAGTAAGACTATTACAGGACACACATTATGCAAATTTGACTTTTTCTGACATTTCCTTTTGGGTCATTCTTGAAGGTTGCCAGGAAAATACAAAAATATATTGGCGATGTCAGTAAGACGACCGGGGCAGGTTGTGCTTTTTTTTTTTTTTTTTTTTGGCTGTAAAAGTCTTTCTGATTGGCCAAGGACGGAGCCAATGACACGCACAGATGCAGTAGCGTCTGGAGAGTAGATTGAATGGAAATCAGTAAAATGACTTAGAATATTACGGTATTTATACTTGTCATGTCATCAATTCCCAGAGGACAGGTAAAGCTAACTAGGGGAACTGCTCTGTCTGAAGCTCTGTTGCTCAAATTAGACTTTAATCTGAGTTTTATCCAGATTATTTTACATTTTGTCAATCGTAAAGTGTAATATTGGTCTTAAATAGAATAGAATAGAGACTGATTGACTTCCTGTTCAAATCTGCAAAACTAATAGGCTCCACCTCCTTTAGTTTAATTTAACCATAACACGCAACAGATTTTTTTTAACCTGTTACTGTTGAAAATTGTAATTTTTTGGAAACAACATGTTTGATTGAAGTCTGAATTTTTGGAATAATTGCAAGAAATAGGGGAAAATGGGCAGGGGGATAGGGGATAGGTGAAAACAAAAATGTTGTCAGTGTGATGGCGTCAAATGCAGGAGAATACAGGATTACTCAAACATGCATACATTTACATTCACATGCACAAAAGATCACCTGATCATCAAAAGGACAGTGAATTTGTAATTATTTTTTCCTCATCCACATTATTTTGCAGATTATTTCCTTGCCGAAACCTGTATATGTGTGAACATCAGATTACTCACATCCAGAGCTGACAAAAGTATCGAAATTAAGATACTAATCAATACTAAAACTGGTATCAAAACTAGATATTTATTTCCAGAATAGCTTTAAAATGATCTTGAGCTGTTTCAGAACAAGTATAAGTCACATAGACTAGTATAAACACCCATGGACCTCTATGAACCTACTGGACGACTGAGGGATTACACAGATATAAGGACACGTGGTAATTTAAAAGAAAATACTATGTTTTAATGTTGATAATCACATTCTATTGTCTAAATAAAGTGTTTTTATATCATCATTGTATCTGAATTTAGTCTATTTCTTAGTATCAATACGGAGTTTGAAATTTTAGTCTCGTGACAACACCAATGTTCCCTCTAATTTTTTATGTATCTGAGCAAACACACAAACTCCCTGAGCGCTCTCTTGACCACTGTGAGCACCATCAGACGTGCACACTGTGAACACGCGAGCATTACATCCAAACAACTTACAAGATCTATTAAAAGAATCAAATTACAACAGTAATTACTGTCAAATACTTTTAATACGAGATTTTGTATAATTACAATGAAATAGACAAGGAGAATCCTACTGTTCTTCTGGGAGAATCCTACTGTTCTTCTGGGAGAATCCTACTGTTCTTCTGGGAGAATCCTACTGTTCTTCTGGGAGAATCTTACTGTTCTTCTGGGAGAATCCTACTGTGGTCTAAATGAGAGAAATCCTGCTGCTGTGGTCTGAAAGAGTCCTGCTCCTGTAACTTTGTCTGTAAAATATACAATTTGCCAGTTTTTATTAGCATTTGTACTGCTCAAACAAGAAACAATATTTATGACCAGTATTTAATTGCTCTGGAGGAATTGAGACATGCACATCTTTAAAAGAAAGTTTTGTTCACATTATATCATCTTCACATTCTGCATAATGGCATGTGCTGTAGCACACGTGATACACTGAAAATTACATCAACTTTGTAAAATATATGATTATAGTTTTAATTAGCATTTCTTCTACTCAAAGTAAAAGCATTTAATGGTTATTATCCTTAATAAATTAAAATTAATAATAGCTCAACACTAGAATAATCACAAACTGAGAATTTAAATGCCACCTTATTTTTCCCTTCTGTCCTTCTCACTTCTGCAGTAGTTGTTCGCCTTATCCAAGTTGATGAACCGCATTTCTTTTTTATCCTGGCTTGGTCAGTGCCACTGCCCGTTCGCTTCGACATTATTCTGAAGGGAGCAGCGCCTTGCCTCATTCGTGCTGTGTATTCGTCGTGTCGTCGCCGATAGACTCGCGGTTGTGGACTTTCTATTATCGTAACTCCGCAACCAACTGTGCCATCGTGTAAATTCAAACGGCGTCTTAAAGCAGAGACATGAGGCTCTTTAGATATTTTACTGTCATAACGATAATCTGCCTCTGTCCCTCGAAGATGACGAATAAGAGCGCAGGGGCCGCGGGGATTTTCCCAGTCTCTTATTCAATGCGTCAAACAAAATACGGATGGATATGTAAAATAGAGGCAGTTGTGTGAAAATATGCAGTATATTCTGATACTTTAACATGATTTTTATGGATAAAAAATAATAAAAGTCCAGGTGAGTTGTACTGGTCTATAGGGAGCTCAGTCCTTCACTTTAGTCATTTTGCAACATAAACACAGGTGGTCAACAGTATCAATGATGTGAGTGAGCTACGTGAACACGTGAGTACGTACGTGAATCATCATTGTCTGACCACCAGTAACCCGTACTATCTGTCAATGTGGGAAAATGGTACAAAATAAATGATGCGTTTATTTTATTAAGGATTGATTTTATTTTTGTGTGCGCAGCGCAGATTTTCTGTGCGCGGAGACAGTGGAAGCAGTGCGCAATTGCGCACGCGCGCAGCTTAGAGGGAACAGTGGACAACACTAACCACATCAGACGTAACTTCACATGATATTTTCATAATCTGATTACTCCAGAAATCAGATAACATGAGTTATGTATGTATCCATATGTATGTCATATAACACATACATTTCTAGTATTCCTGTTGTATGTTGTATATATACATGTCATATATATCAGAATGTTGTATATGTACATGTCATATATATCAGTATGTTGTATATATACATGTCATATATATCAGTATGTTGTGTGTGTGTATATATATCAGTATGTTGTATATGTACATGTCATATATATCAGTATGTTGTATTTGTACATGTCATATACATCAGTATGTTGTATATACATGTCATATATATCAGTATGTTGTGTGTGTGTATATATATATCAGTATGTTGTATATACATGTCATATATATCAGTATGTTGTGTGTGTATATATATATCAGTATGTTGTGTGTGTGTATATATATCAGTATGTTGTATATGTACATGTCATATATATCAGTATGTTGTGTGTGTATATATATATCAGTATGTTGTATATGTACATGTCATATATATCAGTATGTTGTGTGTGTATATATATATCAGTATGTTGTATATATTGTATATTGTGTATGTGAATGCCATGTTATCATATATGAACGTATATGCACATCTATCTTTTATATTACTCTCCAATGATCCATACACTCTATATTAAAACCGCCAAATGAAGCTCGCACTCTTTAATATCAAATGGCATTGTGGGAATTCATGCTTCACGCCTTAACAAACACAATAGCTTGTTGCCGTAGAAACTGCTGGGCTGATTGAAAATGTATAATTGAAGTCATGTTTCATCGTGTGTCCCGTGATACTAAATTATATGGAAATGTTTACATCAAGTGATCTGCATAAGTATGACTATAACAGAGCACAGTCGCAGGCTCTGGCTGTGGAGTGATAGTAGTAGTAGTAGTAGTAGTAACAGCAGTTGCATTATAAGCAGGAAGTACTTGTGTCAGTAGTTATGCACAATAAGAAAAAACAGTAATACTGGTAGTAGTAGTAGTAGTAGTAGTAGTAGTAGTAGTAGTAGTAGTAGTAGAAGAAGTAGTAGTAGTAGTAGTAGTAGTAGTAGTAGTAGTAGTAGTAGTAGTAGTAGTAGTAGTAGTAGTAGTACCTCAGTGGTTAGAACGCTCATCCACCAACATGAAGGTTAGAGGTTCAACTAATGTTTTGTTGTTGTTTCCTTGTGCAAGACACTTTCCTAGTATGGAGTGAATGAATAATGAGTACAGTGAAATGCTTTAAGATGTACCTTGAAAGTACTGGCAGCAGCAGTAGTAGTAGCAGTTGGTGCACTGGTAGTAGTATAGCCTACTTTGTTACTTTCACTTCAAACTGATATTATTTCTGCATTTGTGGGTCTCCATGGAGATGCTTTACCTGGGAGGTTTCACACTATGGTCGACATCAGGACTAAACCAGGACCAAACCGGGACCAACCGGGACCAAACTAGATCCAAACCAGGACCAAACCAGGACCAAATCAGGACCAAATCAGGACCAAACCAGGACCAAACCAGGATCAAATCGGGACCAAACCAGAACCAAACCGGGACCAAACCGGGACCAAACCGGGACCAAACCGGGACCAAACCGGGACCCAACCAGGACCAAACCAGGACCAAACCAGAACCAAACCGGGACCAAATCGGGACCAAATCGGGACCAAACCGGGACCAAATCGGGACCAAACCAGAACCAAACCAGGACCAAACCTGACCAAACCAGGACCAAATCGGGACCAAACCAGGACCAAACTAGGGCAAGTGTGAGCCTGCCATCAGCGAGTAATCTCCATTTATTGACTATTACGAAGCTGTGATGCTAACCATATCAGGAGTTATTTTTAGCCTTCTCTCTCCTAGCCTGCCTTCAGTGCATTTAGTGAGAGGCGTTAGGCTAGCAAGTGGGAGCCGCTAATCTAATCTTGCGCTGGTGCCTCTGAGGGCAGGAGATCGAGCCGTGTGATTGGATGATTCATCTTAATCAAGTGACAGCGACATCATCAGGCCGCGCCCCTGGGAGGGCGACATGCTAACACCGCGCGCTACCTGTGTAAAAGTGCTAATCTGTGCTCCATTCATGCTCCCGCTGCAGCTGGAGAAAATCCAGCCACGGCTTATCTTTCAGTACAGGAGATTATGTAAGCGGGACATGCACAGGATCTTATTACTGTGAGGGGATTGGGAAAGCACAAAAAATAAATAAAATCTGCTATAAATATATTTACAAATGCAGAAATACAACTCAATTTGGGAGGATTTAGTCGAGGAAGGTGGTTTGTAAAGTGATGTGACTGAGTAAATGCATAAAGTTAGGATTTAAAATGATACTATATCATTATCAGATTGGACAGTTCTCAAAGAGGTGTCACTCCACACTCAACTATAGTAGCCACAGACGCCCTGGGACAGACTGACGTGAAGTGAGGCTGCCAATCTGCACCATCGGCCCCTCCGACCACCACAACACACATACATCGCATTCATACTAGACAATGTGAGTAAAGTGTCGTACTAAGGACACAAAAACTGTTTCCATTAGAGCCACTACTGCGTGATATTCCCATCGGTCTCCCATCCAAGCACTAACCAGGCCCGGCCCTGCTTAGCTCCTGAAACATAATGAGATGCGGCATTGACGAGCAGGTATGGCAGGTATTTTGCATTTGCTCCCTGAAATAGTAGTGGGACAGATAAAGACTGATATACTGGTGCAGCAATAGAGCATCACACAGGGGACTTCTTAAATGTTCGCCATTTTGTTTTACAGGGTGGACCATTTTCAGGTTGAGATTAGGGTTAAAGGGGAGGTTAAGTTTAGTTTAGAGGAAGTTTAGGGCTTTGGGGCAGGGACCATTCAAAGATGTCAGGTGGTCTTGAAGAAAATGGATGGATGGACTGGTCTCGCACCCATGGATACCCAAAAACAGCAGATTTTTTTTTTAGTATTCAGTATTATAAGTAGGACAGGAGACAGGCATGCATGGCAGGACAACCAAAAGAGGTGGTCACTCGTTCTGTCCGTGTTTACCATTTCCAGTAGAACACATCGGGATATGGTCATTTTTTTGGTCCAACTTTTTACATGACTACCCGATGATGGGAGATATAATGGTGAACAGTGAACTCCACGCTCAGCTCTGGAGTTGTCCTTGTGTTCAGTTGTTTTTGTCACTCTCACAAACAGCATTGGCCTCCTCTGATCTGTGGAGTCATCACTGAGCTAATGAGAGCTATAATATGACTATAATAATCATTAGCCTTAGCACAGTGGTAATCACACGAGGATCAGGATCAGCATAAAGTCAAAAGTGCAAAGTATAAAAGCAGTAAAAGTTATTTCATTTTTTTGACTGGTGTCCAATGTATTTTTTTTTTTTTTTCTGTACAAGACTCCAATGCTCAAAATGCTCTGTTCCACCTTGTGATGTCATGAAGTGGTAGTTTTCAAGCTAACATCTACATTTTACCTTTAATTCAGTAGAGATTGGAAATTCCAGGGCTGAAATTACCCAAATGATTCTAGTGAAGGTGTGTGGAGTTTAAAAACTTCATACATCTTCATGTCCCACCTCATGACATCACAAGGGGGGACAGGATGTTTTCTGTTTGAGAGAAGAGCCTAAATATACAGGGTTTGTGTGTTAAACATGTGTGAATGAAACAAAACACAACTCCAGGTCTGTTTGTGATGAGGAAACAACGTTATAACAAAGATTTTTAAAAAGTGTAATTGTGTAAGTGTAATATGGGCCGTTTAAGCTAATTTGCATATTTTTTCCACCAATGTTTTTTTAAGATTTAGCATTTTTTGAAACATAAAATGACTTGACAATACAAAACAAGAAATATACACTGTTCTATGTAAGATAATATGTTTCAGCAGATTTAAAATTTTAAATGCAGCTGAAATTTTCACTTATTTCTGTGAATTTATTCTGAGCTTCAGACAGAGCTGTGCCTACAGTTAGCATCGCACCCCCGGGGAATGTTGATGACATCTGCTGCAAAGTATCAATACACAGTTTGTAATCGATTGGCATTTTAAATTCAGTCTGAAATGACCGCAGTGATCTCTTTCCAAAACAGCTTAAGTGATTCACATATGTTGCCAGATACATCAGGGAGATTTATCTGGACTGAGATGATGAAGTCCTAAACAGCCACTTATACTGCAGCAGCCTGAATCTGTTTATTGTTTTTGGGCCTGTAAAAAAGATGTCCTCCATCCATCAACAGAACAACAGTGCATTGAAGATCGCACTAGCAACTGTAATCGAATAAGTCAATTTAAAAATAATTCTACCCAACCACAGACAGTAGATATAAATGAACAGAGCTAGCATGTTACCCGCCGCGCGCCAAACAGGAAGTGAACATGGGCGCGCTTCTGGCTCCATCACCTCTGCCTCCAATTCACTTTACATTAAGAAATTGTCTGTCACGTCTCTCACTGTAACTGCAGCTGTCAGGAGCCTTCTTTCCCCGAGGTCGCTCCCGCTAGCGTTAGCAACAGGTTTGATTGACAGCGTTGCTAAGCGCCCGCTCCCTGCTAAAAACCAGCTTAACTTCAACAGCCTGGCTCCTGATTGGCTCTTTTGGTTGCTATGACACTCGCATATGGAAGCTGGCTCCAAATTCGCCCCGATAACCGCTCGCCTCGATGGGCTTCATTTGACCGGAGCCGAACGCCGTGGGTGACGTCGCTCTCACTTAGTCCACTTCTTTCTACAGTTTATTCGCCCAACGTTGCCTGTACGACCCGACTAAATCAACTTTAAACCCGTCAGAACAGAGAGAGAGAGAGTGAAAAAAATGTCAGTGTGAATGCATGAAGTTGGTGGTTAAAAATCTTGCTCGTGTCAGGACATCTTGGTGTTATTGAGCAAGACACTTCACAAATCATACATACAAATCTAGTGGCCATTTTTTTCATGCATTTATTTATTCAGAAAGGGCCAGATGAAAGCACTCAGACTGTCTTTATTTGATGCACCCTATTATATCAGGTTCATTTATGATTGTAGTACTTTTTTTTAAACAGTAAGTGCACAGGCTACATGCAGTTCCTTTCCCAATACTAAAATCTCTATTCAATCTCCACTACAGCAGCAGAACCCTCAGCCTCCCCAGCCTCCCCAGCCGCTCCTCGTCCTCCTCCACGCTGCGTTCTGGAGCCTTCCCTCTGCATTGGTGTGACCCTGTGTAGCTGTGTGTAAGCGCTCACCATAGTTATCGCTTTTATTTTGTTCCCGACCTGGCCAAGCCTCGGTGGAAATATTGCTCTGGCCGAAAGCTCAGAACAATTCAATTTAAACAAGTTTTTATAGCCCAATATCTCAGCACTTACACTCAGGAGCGGGCACAGATTTATTTCTCATATAAAACCGTACGGAAACTTACTTAGTTAGAAAATAGGTCAAAAGTATAATATCACATAAAGATGGAGGTGATGGACAGCTCTCGGTCCGCCTCCCAATGACACGTCCTCACTCACCTCATGCATTCTGAACATCCTAATTATTCACCATGATGAGTTTATAAGCGCTTTTCGAAACAGCGGAGTTTTGCTGCAGTGGTAAAGCTGAGGACAACTAGCATGCTAACTCTTCACGTCAGTATCGCACACAGCGGACTTATTTGGACCTCAAGAGTATTTTACAGACTGAGTCACACTTTTTTCATAGTTTGTTTGAGATGCGACTTATACTCAGACGCTATTTTTTTATCATTATTTTATATTTCCCCCCCAAAAATGCGACTTATATATGTTTTTTTCTTTATTATGTATTTTTTGGCTGGTGCAAGTTATACTCCGGGGCAACTTATAGTCTGAAAAATATAGAAAACTTGAGATTCTGCTCAAATGCTTGCACTAAAAATGAGATACAGGCCCTTTAAAGGTGCACTGAGTAACTTTTCTGCTGGTCTCCCTGAAGATATTATAGCTTTGTCTGGGATGTTCCACAGTATTGTCTTGAACTTATTTATCTCCATGGAGACAAGGCTGAGTTAAAGGTCAAATCTATGGAGAGGTGAGTCCAAAGTAACATAAAAGCAATAAAAAAAAAAGTGAATGGATACATGCGAGATCAATACATTTAATGCTATACTATGGAACTTTCCAGGGGATGCAATAAATTTTAATAAAATTTGCATGAAGATGAGCAAACCTGGCCCTGGCCTATCCTGGGCTACTCATTTCACCTACGCTCTATTAAATATCACGTATTTATCAGTCTTTCTATCAGTCTCTCATCGGACCTGGGAACGCCTCGGGGTCCCACCGGAGGAGCTGGAGGAAGTGTCTGGGGTGGGGGAAGTCTGGGAGTCCCCCGCTCAGACTGCTGCCCCCACGACCCAGCCCCAGAGTTTTAGTCAATGAAAAATAAGTTGAGATTAAAGTACAAAAATACAGAAAGTAGCGCTGAGTTTTAAAACAGCGTACCATTCATTTATTAGTCTAATTAGGGATGCGACTTATACTCAGATGCGGTTTATATGTGAAATATATGTTTTTTTCTATATTACTTTAGACAAATTTGTTATTATTATGGTTGCTAGGTAACAGGTATGACATAACCTCTCCGTATGTCATCCCATTAACCGTGTCCAACAAAACCTCGGCTAAAACTAAGATTTTTAGCAAAGTCTTAAATATATAAGGCTTAAACAACGAGTAAACTGTGTAACGCACCGCTCTGAGGTGTTTAATCGGCTTAAACCGTGGTCTCACAAACTGAAAATAGTTCACTTTTACATGTGACGACGTTTTCTCTGTGCAGGGACGTTCAAGGCTTTAGTCGTTTCTGTTTCAGCTGAAGCTAGTCCCTCCTCACGGCAGTTCAGTTGTTTACCTGTTGCTATGGCGATGCTCACAGCGTAGTGATACAGAGCAGTGATTAACCGTCGCCGGAACTACTTGTGCAGATATTTAAACATAATACAGGGCCGTTAACCTCAGAATCTCACTGATCACATATAAAAATGTGATAATTGTGTTATTTTACAGACTCCGTGAGCCTGGGGTCGCCCGTCACATGCACTTAAACCAATAAAGTTATATTCTCAAAAGTTCAGTCCCAAAAGCACCTCCCACGCCACATGCCAAGTATTTTTTTCTAATCCCATCATCCGTCATAGTTATTGATAGTCGTTGTGAGGTTGTTGGCCGGTGATTCATGCCAGAGGCCCTTTGATTGCTCTGTTTTTATTTATAGCATCATTCAGACTGTGATTACCTGTCACCACTTCATATTTTGAGATGAGACACTTCAGATTTATTACTGGCATAAATATCGAGAATATATTGTGTTGTTTATGTTTGTTTCATTATGTTTTTAGTTATTTATTTATTTTTTGTGCAAACTACTCGTTACTATTATAAGTCAGAAGAACTAACAAAGGAAGGAGATGGGATTTTTAAAGAAATGTTTGCAGACGTTTGCTTATATAACTCGTGGACAGGCGTCTAACTCGTCTTCTTGACTCGTTCAAACCTGGTCCATGACTTTGCCTCATTTTATTACATATTATGTGTTGAGGATATTGTTGAATAAAAGCGTTTGTGTGTTTATCAAGTTCATATGATGAGCGTTTGTGTCAGATCAGCCTGAGTAATGATGAAAAATACCTTCAAATCACAATACAACAAATCGAAACATAAATAATCATCATAAGATTAACGTTAAAGGAGAAAAAAGCTGAATAAAAGCCTTTCAGTCACACCGCAGCCAGCTAAACATTAAGTGATTTGAGCCTGGACTTAATTCTGCTTTTTACATTTCATTGAAGTAATAAGTCCTTAAATGTGACTCAGTTTAACCTGGACAGGTGACCTCAGAGTGATGAAATACAGGATACAGGAACATATTTCACTGTGAAGAGAGTGTGTTTCTTTATCTTAAGACGTGATTTGGTGACAGAGGAAACACTCCGATAGCTGTGACTGGTTGACAGGAGACGTGAAGAACGAGGCTCATTCATCAAGTGTTTCTACAAATCTGTACTTTAAAACCTTACAAACAATTTTATCATTCACAAAACATCTTTAGCGAACAACTCGGCTCGGCGAACAGATCCCTTTTTTTGAAACAACCCCTAGTTTTATGCATTTTTACATTGATTAACATTGAACCAACACAAGCCTCAGCGCAGAAGCAGAGATCTGTGCACAACACAAACAGATTTGGGACCATGATAACAGTTATTTTAAAATGATTGTTATTGTAATGTTTTATTTGCATTATCATTTCAAAGGGTAAACACACTCCCGCTCTCAGTTTGAACCATTTCTGAGCCTTGGTCATTTCTCTCTGGGATTAGTTTGTACATAAAATGAGTTCTCACATCGCCTTCTGTCATATAAATAAATAGTAACAGAGCCAGTCTTTTGAACTGCTTTTTTGAAATGAACAGGTCCAAAAGATTCAGATCCCATAAAAGAGCCGGAAATCCCATAACTAGTTGTCTTTGCTGAAATTGTTCAACTGGAAGAATAAATCCCATGAGCAGTCATGCAAAAATCTGCTGTTTTAGAATACTTTTACTCTCATAAAGCTACCAAAAAATCAACTTCTTGCTTGATTGATAGTTATATATTTTTTACAATTTATTTGAAAGGGATCTGGCTGCAGAACCAACCTGCAGGACGACCCTCACGCAACCCCCCCCCCCCCATCCACAGGACTCTAAAAGTAAAGGGACCACCAAAATCCACTGTTTCCCTCTGTTTTCAACGTAATGTCGCAAAAGTTTATATTGTTTTACACTAAAGACAAGAACAAACTTTTCCTGACCTTAACCATAACAGATTTATGCCTAATCTCAACCAGACACAGGGCCTACGGCAACACAACCACGGACAAACTACATCTGATGTGCCCTGTGCTGTTTACGCTCGTGGATATGTAGGCTGCTAAGTGACCTACGCGAGCAGAGACAACACAAAGTTTAAAGCAAACTAAGGCAACAACTGATAAAAAGTGTAATGAAATAGCTTATGAAGAGTAAAGTAGTGAAATATGATGAGGGACGTGTGGGTGGAGGTGCACGCTGGTGGAGGTCTGAATTATTTTATATAAACGTAATATTGGATGCAAAAGAGAGCTCAGGTGTGATCTCCAGAGCTACAGGCAGAGTCCAGGCCGCTCTGCAGTCTCAGTCCTCTCTCTGTGTCACTATTACGCTGTTTTTTTTTTTCCTGATTGTATTGCTGGACACCTGAAGGCACCATGGCTCTGTAGCAGCTCCATGACTAACCCCACAGCGTTCCTCTGACTGATGAGTTAGCATTAGCCTGTGGTTAGCCTCTCTAATGCTAATGTGTTTCTGCTGCACACTGCGCGTCATTGAACAAACAAACTAATGTCCATCTGCTGCTAACCACGACGCAGGGACGCCAGTGGCTCAGTTGGTAGAGCGTTTGTCCACTGAGCCGCGGCTCGAGTCCTGGTTGAGCGGTCACATGCACCGACCCACAGGTTGACGGTGCGATTCCAGCTCCCACAGATGAATGCTGCCATTGTGTCTTTGGGTAAGACACTTAACCCACCTCGCCCCCAGTATCTGTGTAAACTGGTGTATAAATGTGTGTGTGAATGAGTGAGTTCAGTGTAAAGTGCTTTGAGTGACTTGAAGGTGGAAAAAGTGTTATATAAAAATGTACCTACCATTGACCAGCACAGAGAGGACACACAGGCCAGTGAGAGGGACTGCAGAGATATATCATTTTAAAAGTGCACTATTTAATTGTAATTTTTTTGTATTTTTTTACCCATCTATATTCTCTGTACCTTCTTTTCTCATTTACAAATTGCTCAAATTACTAGTACTAGGACTCATACTCATACTCACATACAACTGTTACAATTGTAAATAGCTGTTACGTCTACAAACCATCGTCTTAGTACGTCTCATCACCACTTGTCACTGCTGTATATTATATGTATGTTGTATATTGTGTATATTGTGTGTATATTGTGTGGGTTTGTCTTGCACTAAACACATAAAGGAAAAAAAAAGGTTCACTGCGTAACCTCTCTGGTGGAGGGTCTGCCGCTCGTCTGTCTCCTTGTCTCATGTTCTTGCTTTGGCTGGAATATTAAAACTTTTTTATACCCGTGGACACAAGCGTGTGACTCCACCAGGCTGGTCCACAGGTCAGATCTGTGAAAAAGCGAGCCCACTCACACTATCAATATGTTTACTTATTTTGTGTATTTCTAGCGATAAAAACATCAGTTTGAATGAAAGGAGGAAAGTTACGTTTAATGCAACGTTTAACATGTCAGGCAAAGCAATAACATCTCCATGGAAACGAGCAGATGTCTGAACAGAAAAGTTACATAGTGCAACTTCTTATACGTTACCATAGCAACATTCTGGGCCTTAAGTAGCAAAATCATAGATACAATGGAGATTAATACCCTGAAGAAGCCTGCAACAAAGACTGGAGAAAAAAAAAATATACAAATATATTATTATTATCATTATCATTATTATCATTATCATTATTATTATCATTATTATCATTATTATTATTATCATTAATGAGGGGGAGGCTATTACACTTCTATGTGCGATTAATTGCTAACACATTACATATTTAGATCACCGTGTTACCTTTTATTGTTTATTTTATAATTAAAATAAGTTTCAGTTTTGTTTTTGAGTCCCTTCTCAATTTGCTCTCCTTGCTAAGTTCCTCCGCCTTCAGAGCGCCATCACAGCACAGTCCGCTTGCCTCCCGCTAATGTAACTGCAGCACGTCGCATCAGGTTGGTGAAGTTATACAGAATCATTTTGCCAACCATAAGGAGGATTCGAACTGCTCCAAACCACATGACTTTACTGTGCATTTACTTTTAGACTCGGAAAAGTGAGTTTGGTCTCGGGGTCAGAAAGTCACCGCTTCGTTCAGTATTCAGAGACGCCGACATGAGCAGAGGGTGTGGTTCTCTATAGACGTCTGACGCTTTTTAATGCACAAATCTGAGCCTTATTTAGTGTTGGCTTGTCAGAGAAATGAGCGGAGACAGGCGTGTAATGGACGTGCGAGCGGCGGGAGACGGGGAGCGACGGGTCAGATGCACTTTGAGTTTACTGCGAGGAGCGAGTGGGCGAGCTCCACAGGGAACAGGACACAGTCTGTACATTATCTGACTCTGACCCTGGAGTCTGGGACCTGTGACTCCAGCGCAGACACATTTTTATAACCTGAGGACTTTTACTGAGTACACGCACAAAAGAAAGAAAGAAACCAAGAAAGAAAGAAACCAAATAAGAAAGAAACCACGAAAGAAACCAAGAAAGAAAGAAACCAAGAAAGAAACCACGAAAGAAAGACGCCAAATAAGAAAGAAACCAAGAAAGAAACCAAGAAAGAAAGAAACCACAAAAGAAACCAAATAAGAAAGAAACCAAGAAAGAAATTACGAAAGAAAAAAACCAAGAAAGAAAGAAACCACAAAAGAAACCAAATAAGAAAGAAACCAAGAAAGAAATCACGAAAGAAAGAAACCAAGAAAGAAAGAAACCAAGAAAGAAACCAAGAGAGAAACCACAAAAGAAACCAAGAAAGAAATCATGAAAGAAAGAAACCAAGAAAGAAACCAAGAAAGACCCCAAGAAGGACCCCAAGAAAGAAAGAAAACAAGAAAGAAACCACGAAACCAAGAAAGAAACCACGAAACCAAGAAAGAAAGAAAGAAACCAAGAAAGAAAGAAACCACAAACAAAACCAAGAAAGAAAGAAAGAAACCACGAAACCAAGAAAGACCCCAAGAAAGAAAGAAACCACGAAACCAAGAAAGAAAAAAAAGAAACCAAGAAACCACTAAAGAAAGAAACCAAGAAAGAAAGAAGGAAAGAAAGAAACCACGAAAGAAAGAAACCAAGAATGAAACAAACCAAGAAACCATGAAAGAAAGAAACCAAGAAACCTAATCCACCTAATCCACCTAATAAATGCATGTTGATCCACTTGGGTTTTAAGGCGGTATGAAAGAATTTGGTATTTTTCTGCCATGATCGATCTCGATTTTGAAACATGAACTTCAGGCATAAAGAGCAGGATTTTCAGGGTCACTACAGTTTTTATTTTGTGTTGACAGGACCAATAATCCACATTTTAAGTTTGGAATAAGTTTTTATTATATATATTAGATCTAAAAGCACTGCATGCACTATGGACACTATGGACAGAAACACGAGTGATGCCCATGTGCTAAATTGTTAAAGTTTCACTCATAAATGGTGAGAAAATGGTTGTTTACTTTACATAACTTGGATTATAATACTAAGAAGCACCAGAGGAGAGAAAAGAGAGGAGAAAAGGTGAGGAGGTGGATCAGAGGGAGAGGGGGCACACGCAGCACTGCACACACTGACGCAGAGGGAAGGAGACGCTGGACTTTTCGTCGAATTGTGCGGATTTAAGTCAAAACTTGTGAAACACGAGGATACAAAGAGCCCAAAATAAGAGAGCGGTGACTCCTCTCCAATGATATGCGCAAATTTTGGCACAACCCTAGACAATCTACTTCAAAGGAACTATATCAACGAGCTCAGAGCTTATTGACTTTATTCCGCACCGCCTACTTTGACCTCTAAATGCTCAAAAAAACAAGCTTTCTTTGTGGTTGCACTTCCGGCTAAGTTGAAATCCCATTCATTTCAATGCAGAAAAGTTTTGCCGCTAGAATCTGATATAAAGTAGGTTCATTTGTGTAAAATGTTCTATGCTCGTGTGACCAACAAGTCAACACTGCACCGACTCTCTACGATTCTTTAAAACAGCTCTGTGGTCCCTACAGAACTTATTTACTGTCAAGATCAGCAGCTCTATGCAAAATAATACAATGCCCACGGCAACTTCCACAATAAGGTGAATGTGGGTAAGTGTGGTGGGGAAGCGCTCGTCCAAACACTCACCCAGGACACAAAACAGGTCACGTGGGTCCTGTGCACACAAGAAAACAGTGCACAAATACTACATTATAATGATAAGAGGGCGAAGCTTGTGCAAAGTGCGCTCGGAGTTGCCAATCCTTCCCCATGAGTATTTTAAACCGCTAACGATGGTTGTACCTGCTCCATATAGCCTACACATGGTGCGTCATATAAGGTCAAACAGGTAGAACACTTGAAATAAACTGCAGTGAAGTGAAATAACCACCTACAGCAAAGTATATTTTGCCTGGCAGTTTGATGCACTGGCTCGGCTTCACCTTGGCGCTGAGGCTCAGGGTAAAGTTAATATGTTAAATGAATGAGTCCAGGTGAACCGTGGAGCATAACTAATGTCAAGCATCATAAAGTGCACCGCAAGAATAATGCTCCAGTCTCTCACTCTGCCCTGACTCAAAGTTTGAGCTAATTATTATATTTAGGGAGAATATTGTGTTCTCGAGTTTGATTGACTTCATTTTGCGATAATTTCTGGAAATGTTGCTGTATTTCATTATTTAGATCATGAAATTAAACTACATAACTATTTTAAAGAGGGGGTATTATGCTTAATCGTTTTTATAACATTTCCTGAAGAGGTTTGCGATGTCATCCGTGCATGTTTGAGTAATTTAGTGATCTCTCCTGGGCCCTATTCGAACCCTCCTTACGGTTAGCAGTTAAGGTAGATAAGCCTGCACAAGATTCAACCCACAATTCTCCATAAATATACCTAGACAAACCCGGTGCGATGTGCAGTAGTTTCATTAGCGGGATGCAACCTCTTCAGGAGCAGTGGACACTCGGGGACACATCTCCAGATCTTCAGCTCGTCTTGGTCAGGACTACCTTTGCTGAAAGATTTTACCATTTTGTGCATGTTTTAGATTGATGGAGTAAACAGAGAGCCTGAAGCCAACTCTGCCCCAAAAGGCCCCTTCACGCTATGACGCAACAGCACTACTCACCTACTCACCACGCTGCCTCATGTTAGCTCGTGGCACTATTTTATTGTTCTCTTTAATATCGTTCCAGAAGACATATTACACTTTTTTTCTCTGGTGTTTAGTATTAAACTATAACATATGTAGAGCGGCATTTCATATTTTCATTATTGTGAACTGCAAAATTGATGTGAAGCACTAAACTCTGATCTGAGAAATATCATGGGTGGCCGATGTTCTCCTTCGTTTCACATGCATCGCTGAAACAAACGGCTCTGATTGGATGATCGTGTCTGAGACTGACTCGAGACGCAACAGAGAACAAGGTGACCAGACAATCAAATATAACATAAGATTACTCGAACACGCACCTATGAACATGCATCTATAAAAATGCAACTAAAATGCAAGTTAAAAGGTGATATTTTACTTCTGTGGGTATTAACTGATTAACTAACACATAACATATTTACCTCGTATAGGTTTGAACTTTGACAGAGTTTAAACGAGAGAAATGTAAGAAAATGTTAATGCCTGTGTGAGAAAAGTGTATAAAGTGTGTGGTGAGGGGTTTTACAGCCTTAAAACATGTATAATATTTGTAAAAAATAAAGCTGTTTTATAAGTTTCTCTTTAGTTTTTGATGCTCTGAGTACCCCCTCTCCTTTTGCTCCCTGTGCCAAGTCAAATACTGCACATCACATCAGGTTTGTGAAGTTGTAGTGCACAGTTTTGTATCATGTCGTTGTATATTTATGGAGAATTGTCCTGTGGGAGCGTGGGAGAGATGGCTAAAGTACTCACACATGCATGGACGACAACTAAAACCTCTTAAGGCGTGTTTTTGATGAGAGAACAACATTATAACATGCATAAAAGTCCATGTTATGCAATACATCCCCTTTATGTTGTCAGTGAAAACTTTATGTTGCAACTACACCATTCCCTCACATAGTTTGTTGTCTACTCCACACACTGCAGTGAGTCTACGAGGTCCAGTTGTTTCATTTATACCTGTGGCTAAACTGAGTTTCCAAAGAAAAAAGAGCGTGAGCACGGTCCATATCAAAAAGAACAAGAGAACAGATGTATGAAGTGATTAATGACCGGCCCCTGAAGTGCTGCGTCGTCGTATCCACACAAATACAAGGGGCCCCCAGGATCAGGAGTGGAGGTGCGGGCGGAGGTGTACATTTCGGAACAGCGGATCAGACCAGAGGGAAGTTATTTCTCAAAGTCAGAGGTTTTGATGGACTTTTGTAGCTGCCGCAGTGAGCACAGGTCCAGACGAGGGCACAGTAATTGTACGAGAGTCAGAGCAGCATCACTTCGAAGTCGCCATCCACATAATGCTTCAGATATTCACTTATCTGCGTTTCATATACATGCTTTAGTAGCTCTAACCTTGTCTTCTATTGTTTTATTTTGAAATGAAATTCTTTGACACTTGTGAAGTACATTTCTACATTTCGATTTTGTTACTAAGACTTATACTGCATAATAGTACTGTAGTGATCTGATATTTGTGCTTAGTTTGGAGTTGAGTACTTTTTTATCTTTAGCTTTAGAATTGATTAGTGTCCAGAGGTGGGTAGTTCTTACATTTACTTGAGTAACTTTTTAAATAAATTGTACTTTTCAGATTACTTTCCTATCAGCGTACATTTACTCCACCTCAGCAATACTTTTATACAGTGGTCCCTCGTTTATCGTGGGGGTTACATTCTAAAAATAACCTGCATTAGGTGAAACCCGCAAAGTATCAGCTTTATTTTTTATAATTGTTATATGTTTTGCGGCTGTAAAACCCCTCACCACACACTTTATACACTTTTCTCACACAGGCATTAACATTTTCTCACATTTCTCTCTTGTTTATACACTCTCAAAGTTCAAACCTTCATATATTATCTCCCTCTCCCTCAGTGATCACTTTAAATGTGTTGTTCTCGTGCCTCTGCTGCAGCTGTATCCACAGAGGTGCCTCTTCGTGCACAGAAACACTTTTAAGTCCAAAGCGTTTCTGAAATTTGTCAGAGCAGAACGTTTCATCGACACTGTGGGTTTTGTCGGGGAGAAAACTTACATACAGCACTTAAGAGTCACACTGCGATCCAACATTTATGTAAATTTGTCTGACACATTCTGTACTGTACAGGAGACACGGAGGAGACTGATGGACACTGGTCTACAGTCCCTCAGCCAATCAGGACGCAGAACACAATGGTCTACAGTCCCTCAGCCAATCAGGACGCAGAACACAATGGTCTACAGTCACTCAGCCAATCAGGACGCAGGACACAATGTGCGTCATACGATGGAAAAAAAAAGCCTTCAAAATTGCACAAAAAATAAAAATTAATAAAAATCTGCGAGGGACCACTGTATTTTAATTAAGTCGCAGTACTCTTACTTGAATAAAAGTTGTGGTTCCTCTTCCCACTCTGAGTAAATCTACTGTGTCATCAAAGTGTCAAAACCTTATGTTGACAATATGAAATTTGCACATTTGTGTTGTTTTTTTTAGCGTGTGTGCGTGTTTATCCTTTTACAATATCCAATTTCGTGCATTCTGTTACTTAACTTCAAATAATAAATCCGATGTTATGCCTCGGCACTTACTCCTTAAGTTTCTCTTCCATGAGTAGTACTTTTCCCACATACTTTTTGACTCTTAATTGAGTACATTCTTGGACCACCACTGTACATCTACTCAAGTACTATCATTCTGAAGTAACATTCCTCTTACTTGAGTACAATTTCTGGCTCTTCACTCACTCGTGTCCTGATTTTCGACACTATAGACAAACCCTAATAAGCCCATCATCTGCATAATTTCCACCGTCGTATCATTTGTAGCTGGAGTATCAAATTGCCTCGACTGCGTGTTCACAGTCTGTGGCCCTTAGCCTGGTTGTTTCCTCTGCACAGCTGCCTCTTCAGAGCGTGATCGGTCTGTGCTGGTCGTTTGTGTTAGCTCAATATGCTTCATGCTATTATAACACTCCAAATGCTAGCTGCGCGTCTCCCCGGGCTAAGCCAACTGGAGCCAGCGCACACAAATAAAGCAACAGTCGTTTAGAGAGAGATAGGAAAGTGCTAGCTTACATTTATGACACGCTCCGGGCTAACAATCTGTGGATACAAGTACGAGCACGGCTTCAAATGACAACGTGTATTTACAAGCCAAATATTATGCTAATGAAGGCTAGTGCTAATTATGCTAATACAGGGAAAGCATTGGATTAGTAATGTTACGCTGTTCTTGGTTAGCGTAGATGCTAAGTGTGTTGTTTCTTTGGTAATAATTTCTTCAAAATGTAGGGCACTTTGTTCCACGTCAGACTCAATGCAATATTAAAGTTAGCTGCCGGGTATCAGCGGCGTATCAGTCATTTATATTCAAAAATAATAGTTTTATTCAAAGAAGATTCTGCAGAAATACAGTGATTTGCAGCAGGAGGTAAAGCTACCTGCCGTCCTCCTGTTCAGGGTCTGTGAGCGAGTACAAACTGGATTTTTTTAGCTGAAACGTGGCACAAGACTTTTCTTTTTATATATTTGTGTAATGTTCTAGATGAATAAAAGTAGACTCAAACAGCATGCTTGTCTGGGTCCAGAGTACACACTTCAATACAGTATAAAGATGTGAGTCTGGTCACGGTTGAATTGTCCTGTTTTCAGATGGGTGTGATTGACAGGTGTATTAGCCAATCAGGGACACACACATGATCCATCTGTAGCAAAACAAATATGGCTGCAGATGAGGAAACATCTACGAGCGAAGCACTAAACTCTGTTAATCTGAGGAGACAGAAGTTTAATTTTGTTTGTGAATGACAGTTGAGCTTAATGATGGGACTTTCAGCTCCTTTGTGGGATCCGAGTCTTATGGATTTGTTCTCTTTAAAGAGCCGTTCGAAAGATTGGCTCTTTTATTATTTACTGATATGATAGAAGCCACTGTGAGAACTCATTTTATCTACAAACTAATCAAGACCAAGGCTCAGATGTGTTTAAAATGGTTCAAAAAATTAGGTCCGGTTCCACCCGTTCACGTTAAAGAAGTTCAAAAGAGCCGACACGTTCACGATTGTCACAGCGCTAAACGAGTTCCTTCATTTTACATGTGTCACTGAAAAAACAAATCTGATTGGACGATCGTGTTTGTCTCCGGCTCAAGGCAGAGGGAGTGGAGACCAGGCTGGTGTCCTTCTGTTTAAAATACACAGAGGTATCCATCTGGATTTGACAGGAAAAAAGCATCATCATAACTGGTTAATCCTCCATCTTGGTACTCTTGATTATGAACATATAACTCAGCTTTACACCAAATTATAATTAAAGTGAATTCTCAAATTTTAACTTGAAGCTTGTCTGCTTTTTTACCTTTAAGACATTTAAGACAATGAAACGTGTATTCTTATTTAAAGGCCTCACCAGTATCTTTGTGAGGTACTTCCTGCACAATGATCAGGGAGTCACAAGATACACATTTCCTCATAAAACAACCCCCCTTATTCACCAGTGTTATACTTTTCCACAAAGTTACAGACTAACTTGCTGTCAAATGGACTCACGTGTAATATATATAAGGAAGGCAGTGTATTTGTTATGTGTAATTGTACTGCATATTCTTAATGAGGAAAGGCTGTATTTAAAACCACAAAAAAGGTTTGGAACTAAAACTGACCCCTGAGGAACTCCTCTGCTGAGCATTACCATTTTAACAATTCATGTGATACTGCACATTATGAGCGATGTGATCCTAATCGAACAAATGAGTCCGTCGTCTTGCAGTTAGATTACACAGAATGCAAAATGAAGTAAAAGTTCAACAGCAGGTCAGAGACAAAACAGCTCCTGAAGAATTTACATGTTTCACTTTTCAGTTACGCTGTGTGAATCATCATCTTATAACATATATAATAAATCAAAAGTGACATCTCCATGGAGACAAGCAGGTGGTAGACCAGAAAAGGTACACAGTGCGGTTTGATCCCTGCTTGGAACAGTACTATTATTGTGTCCTTGAGCAAGACACTGCACCAACCTTGCCTATTTATGAATGTGGATGTGTTAAAGGAGATATTGGTACTTCCACAGTATACTAACTTCTAAAGTAACTAAAAGTACTACAGAGGAAGTAGAAGTATTCATATGAACCAGGAAGTTTAACACTATAAACAAATACTCTACAGAAATAGTGACGAGGAGGTTCTCAATTAATGTAGTAATTTAGTCATTCATTTACCCGTCTATTACAGATGTAACTTTCTTGACCGACTCGGCTCTTTTGAACGATTCCTTAACATGAATCGAACTGGATCTCATTTTTTAAAAGAACCAAATTTTTGTCTTTCTAATTTCATGCATTTTTACAAACCAGCACAGCAGAGTGGGCACATATAAGCAGCTCTTGAGGTTAAATAAGTCCCTGTGTGCATCTAACTATTGCACTGTTAGCATGCTAGTTGTTGCTAAATGTCACAGCAAAACTCTGATCTGTCCTCAAAGTGGTGAAACGCTCTTATAAACTAATCACAGAATAATTAGGATGTTCAGAATGTATTAAGTAAATGAGGGATAACTTTGGATCACTGCAAAACGTTTGAAATGAACTTGTTTTGAGCTCTGTTTTGTATGTTTTTAAGAGAGTACAAATCACGTACAGCACCTTTAATTGTTGTGGTGAGTTTTATTTAGAGTGGGCATCATTTCAAAGATTAGACACGCCCCCACTTTCAGTTTGAACTACTTAATCAAATCTTAGCCTTGGTCATTTCTCTCCGTGATTACTTTGTAGATTAAATGAGTTCAAACACTGGCTTCTGTCACATAAATAAAAGTAAAAAGAATCAGTCTTTTGAACGGCTCTTTGAAATGAACAGATCCCATAAAGTCCCATCACTGCTGTCTGTTCATGACTCAGGATTATTGCTGGTGGCGAAACTAAAAATATGAATAAAACACTTCACGTTAATGTAGTAAATTCATGTTAAAGTGGCACTGTGTAACCTTTCCAGCGTGGCGTCTGTCACCTGCTTGTCTCCATGGAGATGTTATTGCTTTGTCTGGTGTGTTTAACAATACTACGGCCTTAAACTTTTATGTAGAGGTGGGTAGAGCAGCGTCAAATAAGAGTTAAGTTACTTCAAAACGCAGTAGCCCAAGAAAGTACTCGAGTAAACGTAAAAAAGTACTTGGGAAAACTACTATTCAAGTAAGAGTAACTTAAAGAGTAACTGTTTGGATGTAACACCTGATTTTTAATTTGAAGTTAATGTAATTTGAAGGACTAAACATTAAATAATCCACAAATCCTTCAAATCGATTCATATTGTCAATGTAAAGTTTTTGTACTTGGAGTAAAAGTATGCTGCTAAAATGTGCCATTTCTTTAAAAAGTTACTCAAGTGAATGCAACTGAGTAGATATAACTTAGTACTACCCACCTGTACTTTTATATAATTAGTTTTAGCCTTGACAAAGCTGCATTCTTACTTTTATTTTTATTTTTTTTATTTATTTGTTTGGGACAATGCATGTTAATGAACAGACATGACATGACAGACATGAACGTGAACACACCAGATTATAGTCAAAGGTTGATTTCCACCCGTTGTCCCAAGGGCTGGGGTCACAGAAGGGTCAAAATAAAAATTGCACAATTCCCATAGCTGCACATTCCACTCATTGCACATACCACAAATTACATATTCCACATATTGCACATTCCACATATTGCACATTCCACATATTGCACATCCCACATATTGCACATTCCACATATTGCACATCCCACATATTGCACATTCCACATATTGCATATTCCACATATTGCACATTCCATATATTGCGCATTCCACATATTGCACATTCCACATATTGCACATCCCACATATTGCACATACCACAAATTGCATATTCCACATATTGCACATTCCACATATTGCATATTCCACATATTGCACATTCCACATATTGCACATCCCACATATTACACATTACACTCATTGCACATCCCACAAATGGCATATTCCACATATTGCACATTCCACATATCGCACATTCCCCATATTGCACATTCCACTCATTGCACGTTCCATTAATTGCACATTAATATAATTGCACAAATACACTTATTGTACCATACAAAATATTGCACATTCCATTCATTACACAACCCCTATATATTACTTTAAGTATGGGTCACTTCTCCACAGCTCTGACCTGTGCCACACAGTGGAACATTACAGGCAACCAGAAAAGTTACATAACATATCTTTAACTTGCCTGTTTCGAACCTTGCCCTGGTTTCAGTCGATTTGACGGCGCCCCGGTGTAAGCCACTCTCTAGTTTTGAGCACCAGCCTCGTCAGACACAATCAGGGAGGTACTGTGCTGGAGATTTCACATTTCAGCCTCGGTCCGCCCCCCCTCACTGCTCAGCTGGGGGCCAATCACACGCGGGCCCCATGCCAGAACCATCAAGGCCCCAAGGTTAATGTGGGGTGAAGAGCAAAGCGTTCCAATTAGTGAGATTTGGGCTCCCGTTTAGAGTGAGTGCGGTTGGTGTGCGCAGTGTGGGGTCGGGTCGGGGTAATTATGTCTCTGATAGCTGATGCTGAAATATGGATGTGATGCCAATGGGCCGGACTCACTACCGAGGAGGTCAGAGCGCAGGCAGTACTTTAGGGCGAACAAGTACTCACGTTGTTGTTGATTCACAGTTTTGGAGTAAACTAGTTAAGTCCGAGTCAAGTTCTGAGCTCAACAAAATGGACTTTTAAGAGTTTTAACCATGTCCATAATTGTTTTCCAGTCTCGGTAACACAGTAGAAGTTGTATTTAGAGCGAATCATTGGTTGAGAAGTTAGATCCACTGACCCACAGTTTGTCGGAGCGATTCCAGCTCCCACAAACGGATGCTGTTGTTGTGTCCTTGGGCAGCACACCTAACCCACCTCGCCCCGAGTGTCTGCGTACACTGGTGTATGAATGCGCTGTATAAAAGTGTGACCATTTACCATTTCTCATGCATGCTCGAGTGAAAATGTCTGTCTTCACCTACCCCTTATCTCCACCCACTGCTCTGTACTGACTTGAGACTGTTAAAAAAAAACCTCAAACTCTGCAGGGTTAAAAAACGGTGTCATACAACGATGAAGAGGCACCTCGACTAAGTTTTGAACAGGAAGTGAGTTGACCAGTTCCCCTTTAAACATGCTTTTTTAGTCACTTTGGGATAAGTATTTCACATTTTCTAGCTTTAAATAATGTCTGCATTTGGAAAATTTACTTACACCTCCGATTCTAATGGAGCATGTAGTCGTTGGAGCTCCCTCTGCTGAAGGGAACGTCCCCAGAGATGGTTTATGAGGTTCAAAACTGCACAGGAGAAGTCAGGAGTTTTATCAATGACGCAACAATCCAGGTAAAATGCTTTGGAGGAGATGATTGGGATTATTGGTTTAATGGACAGCATGAGCATGAATAAAATAACGCATATAACATAGTAAAAGGCAGAATATATTTTCTTTAACCTTAACCTTGAGTACCTGACATTCTGCACTACCTACTTCATTAAAAGGTTCATATCGGCCTAATTATATTGAACTGATCAAGCTAAAATCTGTCCTTGTCTGTGAAGTGCCAGACTTATGCAAAAATTCTATTATAATTTCATTTTTTTTCTTCTTTTTTTTTTTTTTTTTTTACTGTCCTTCACAAACGACTTTTATAATATGGTATAAACTATGATTAATATTTATCACACAGTCATAGTGTACCTCGTATACCTAACACAGTATACCTATCCCATGCAAATACATCCTTCAGTTACCTTAAACAATAATGTCTAGGTGACGAGCTACTTACAAAGGTGCACTATGTAACTTTTCTACAACTTGTGCTTGTCTCCGTGACGATGTTATTACTTCGCCTGGAATATTCCGCAGTATCGCAGGAGAAGCAAAAGACGAAATTAAATCTGTCAACTGGACAAATCGTTGTAGTCCAGTTGACAGATTTAATTTCGTCTTTTGCTACGGATCAGACCTGGACGACTGAGGGATTACACAGACAGTATCGCAGGAAACTATTTTATCTCCATGGAGACACGCGAGAGCCAGCAGACAGAAGTTACAGGTCAGATCTGCGGAGAGACGAGAATGCCAAGGTTTTCTCTGGGCAAAATAAAACAAAAACTGTTATTGAATACAAGATAAATTATGCAATGTTGGAAAAACCTTGGCAAAGTTGTAACGTTGCCATGGAGACAAGCAGGTAGCAGAACCCCCTCTATTAGAAAAGTTACATAGTGCACACTTAATTCTTTTTTATTGAATCCAGTTACCCAACAGAGTACTACAATTACCACAGAAATCATATTGAGTGGAGTTGACCTTGCTTCGTCAGCTGCCCGAGGAGCGGTCCCTTCTCTCCTATAAAATGTGAACTGTTGTGTTTGGCTTTTCTTTCATTGGCTGCAGGCTGTTGTGTCCAGAGAAAAGTGTATTGATGCATTTGGCAGTTTCTCTTGTTGTCAATCGAGTCTGATAAATAACACAGATTAGCGCGTCTGCCGGCAAATTGGCTTTTCAGACGGCCGCCCCTGATGGTTTATAATCTCCACGGTAACATATGGCATTTGCATGGTCTAATTATACGCCCTCGGTGAGCTCGCTATGTACAGGTCAGTCTTAATTTAATCAGCGCAGACGTATGTGTAAAGTGCACAGGTAGACGCGTCAGTGATGTGAGGATGAGAGTAGGATGAGGCTACGCTGAGGGAGGTGAAGAGGAGATGGAGAGGCTGAGGAGGCTGGTTTTACTGCTGCAGTGAAATACAGGGATGAATTATTTTCTTCTTTACTTTACAAGACTGTGAAGAATATACAATATATGAAGTATAGGTGTTGCAATTTAGTTACATGTACATTAGTTTGATGATTTGGGACTTGATTTGTGGCCCACTAAGTTGGATTTGTCTGTCTTTGACTTAGAACTCCGACTTGAGACAAACGTTTGAGATTTGCAAAACAACCACCTCAGCTTTTAGGTCTAGTTTATTTTACTTTTCTGATTTGACTGTATTTGATACTTCTGTTTTAAGATGTCTACGTAATCCCTCAGTCGTCCAGGTCTGATCCACAGCAAAAGACAAAGTTTAAATCTGTCAACTGGACAAATCGTTGTAGGAGTGAAGACATTTCGCTGCTCGTCCAAGCCGCTTCTTCTTCAGTTCTGGTCAGATTGCTGGTGGACACTGCCTTATATCTATCTGAACGGAGGAGCTAATGATTATTTTTATTAGAAAAGACAATACTTCCTTAAACGGTGATGGGGGATTGAGACATGATCTATCACAGATCTATGATTCCATCCTCAGACCCAAAGCACACAAAGAGAACAATAGGAGGACCATTAAGGGTTGAATAGGGTCGTTAAGGCTGAAACTGGAGACAATAGCTCCTTACAGTTTCAGTGTAGTTAGCTCCTCCCTTCAGATAAATATAAGGCAGTGTCAAGAGTTTGAATTCTCCTCCGACCAACGCACTGTCTTGTCCTTGGAAAGACACTTCACCCACTTACTCTGAATGTGGTGTGTGAGTGAGTGGTTGGTAAACTACAATACAATACAATAATAGCTTAACCAGTGTGGGCTGGCTGAAGGACTGCAGCACAGAGGCTTGCCAAGGCCGTGAAGCGCATTACAGGTTTAAGATTTTCATTGACAGAGGGGAACAAGAGTGTATTTGTATGTAAATATGTACTGTATATGTGTACTGTATATGTTCTGAGAGGTGGCAGGTACCAGGCCGTGATTGGCTGACAGTGACAGGTGACAGGAGGTAACATCTTCCTGGTTGCGTTTACACTTGTCCCTCATTAGGCATTCTGTTTCCTGCCTTTCATCAGCTGCCGGGAGATCCTAACAGCTACTGAACATTTGTGCACGAGGCCGACATCAGAGGCACGACTGGAGCCAGGGTCAGAGAGAGGAAGGGAGGAAGGGAGGAAGGGAGGGAGAGAGGTGACGATGAGATTCTGACACCTCGACATGCAGCGGCACATGCAGAGCGGGTGTGTGGTGTCTGGCCTTAGCGAGACTCTTTCAGTGATTGACAGGAGGATTCTGTATGTTTTTATAAGTCCTGCGTTAACTCTGCAGCACCACCAGCCTGAAATCATGTGTCATTTCTCATTATCACAAACTGTCCTCTAATAGTTTAGTCAGTTCTTTTTACCCTGTCGCATTTTCATTGTCAAATTCGTACTTACCCCAGGTGTGTGAAGTGTCTTGCCCAATGACACAACAGCAGTGTACAATAGTCTGAGATCTTTTTGCAAGGCTGAGGTACAGAATTCTACTTCACTCCTAAATTTTGGTTAAAAAATACGACTTACCAGTAATCAAACAATTTTTTATTACTACTATGGGATGCCAAACTGTTTTGCCTAAAAGGAGGGTTTAAGGACAGGGGGCGCTCTGGGACAGTGCTTGGTTATTTATGCTTGATTTTTTAAAACTTTCTGTTGGTTAATAGTTTACTTCTGTGGGGTATTAACTACTATCACATGACATATTTAGATCAGCATGTTACTTTTTGTTGTTCAGTGTACATCCCACTAATGAAACTACTACACATCACATCAGGTTTGTGAAGTTGTAGTCGGGGCCGGCCCTAGCCTTCAGGGGGCCCTAAGCAGAATTTGCCATCGGGGCCCTCACTACTTCAGTGCCATGTATTCATATTTGACATAATTAACACATCATCACAACCAGCTGGAAAAAGTTGGAAAATTCTAAAGTCTCACAACAGCAACAGCCACAAGTATAAAAACATGCGAGGACGGGGGGTCTGGGGGCCAGAGAAATGTTTAAATTCTGGACATTTTTTTCTTGATTTCTGGTTCATTTTAATGCGTTCCAGTTGACTAAAGTGGACATACATTTATAAATGTTTTATGCCATAAAATGCAGAGGCACCTTGAGGGATGGTTAAACATGTAGCTGTCCACACTGATGCCCGACTCAAAAACAAATGTAGGCAGCACATTTCATAATTTTAGCAGACTATTCAGACTAGTACTAAATACCTGAGCGCAGTTTCATTTACAAAAAACTTTCCAATATTATTTTCAATATAATTACTCTGCTTATAGGCTGGACTGACCCTAGTTGTAGTGTATTGTTTTATTTCATGCTTTTTTGTATTTATGGATGATGTAGGCTTGTGGGCGGAGCATTAAACATAATCTTACAGTTCACCGTAAAGGAGGGTTCGACTAGTGCCCAGGAGAGATCACTAGATTACTCAAACATGCATGGATGACATTTAAAACCTCTTCAGGAATGTTTTTGATGAGGGAATTAAGTATAACATGGTCGAAAGCTCCACAAATATCTACCAACTCACTAGGAATCCTAATGGTTTCCCTCCCCCCTCTCGTCTCTCTCTGCTCAGGTCCGTGGGGCAGGTGCATGGGCAGTGATTGCGGTCCCGGGGGCAGCCAGAGCAGAGCAGTGTGGTGCGCTCATGTGGATGGATGGACCACTCTCCACACCAACTGTGAGCAGAGCTTCAGACCCTCCAACCAGCGCAACTGCTTCAGGGTGTGTGACTGGCACCGCGACCTGTACGGCTGGAGCCTGGGAGCGTGGAACTCGTGTGTCCCCGTCATCTCCAGGTAAACATGGTAGATCTGTAGGTCAAATTGCGATTTCGATTAGATTTCAGTTAATCTTGCGGCCCTAAAGACTATAGCTGGACATGTGCAACACTAGGCCTGTCACTATAGCACATTTTGGAGCTTGATATGTTACTACAGAACAACATTAAAGCAGGATAATCCTAGTAACGATTAAAAAAAATATATATATACAGTATAATTTAAAGGCCTGAGTTGTAACAAATATATAGCAGAATCCAATCCAATCCAATCCACTTTATTTATATAGCACATTTCATAAACAAATTGCTTCCAAAGTGCTGCACAAAGACACAGTGACTAAAAATAAAAATAAAAAGAACAACAATGAAAATACATAGATACTGATTTAATTTCACTAATCTTAAAAAAAAATAAAATCAGTAAAATCAAATAAGAGCAACTCTATAAAAAGTGCAAAAAAATAAAAATAAATAACTGTACCTAAAATCAATATAATACAATAAAACGAAACGAAGAATGAAACCATAATGAGCCATAGAAGATACTTATTCAACCTTCTACTGTGCAAATGTTATTATATTACAGCTAAAATAACAAAATCTCTCCATTACTGCAAAGAATGTGTACACACAATGAAATATTGAGCTAGAAATATGTTCTTCCAGTTATCGTGTATTCAACGATCAACGATGTAATATGAGAGGCCTATGTGTGATAAATTATAGTGAGAGGCCTATGTAATACACGTTTTAGTGACACAAGCACCGTGTTAAAAATGCAGCAAGAATTAGTGCAGTAAACATCAGTGCAATAAAACAGTGCAATATGAAACAGTGCAAAATAAAACAGTGCAATATAAAAACGTGCAACATGAAACAGTGCAATATGAAATAGTGCAATATGAAAGAGTGCAATATGAATCAGCACAGTATGAATCAGTGCAATAAGAAACAGTGCAAAATGATGTAAAATGAAGGGATATGTTCAATAAAATCCAGTGCAGTATGACTCTGTGTAATATAAGTACTGTATGTCTAATCGAGTTATTTGAATAGGATCCTAAATGTCCATTACTCTTTGGCTTAATTAACATGTTAACTGTTTTTTAAGCTGAAAATAATGAAATTTGAATTTAAAACTCTGCAAATTATGTACAAAACACGTTACAATCTTCTCCCAAATAATACCCATAACCTGAGGCAAATAATACAAATGAACTTTGAGAAATAACTTCGAGAAACTATTCGTACTGAAAAGTATGTTCATTACTCGACGTGGAGTTGACCTATGGAATGAACTAGATGAAAGCTTAAAATGCAGTGTCTCATTAGTAAACTTTAAAAGAATGTACAAGGTAAATGTATTTAAAAACTGTCACTGAAGAGGGATCTTAGTCAAAACTATGAAGACTCACCGATGGGTTTGGTACAAGTTCTGTAATGTCATTTTTTATCAGGTTTTTCTCACTGTTTCCGTACACCACTAGTGTACTATCATGTTCTCTCTGGCTGGGCCAAATCTGAGTGCATCTATGTACACAGACAGACACGTACATGTAACACATACATGCACATGCACATGCACGTGCACATGCACGTGTGGTGTGTATGGACACGTGCATGGACTAAGACTGACACGTACATATAACACAAGGTGAATTAAGAAACGGTACAAGCATCTGCTACATCTATTGTTAGTATGATGTTGTTTTTTTATATGCTTCCGTCAGTAATTAACTGCTGTGTTGCTTTTGTTGTAGATAAAGTAGGGGGGGGGGGGGGCTCTGTGCAAGTCTTATATATGATAAATGTGATGTGTTTGTGATCGTTTAACTTCTCTCTTGTACCTGCTCAAATAAACTTCATTCATTCATGTCATTATTATATGTTTGCACTAAGATGACGCTGTCCTCACTGTTCTTGTCTTTTTTTGCCTCACATGCAGCTGTACATGTGTTATTGTTTGCAACACCAACCTACTAAGGGACCTTATGAATCTTATCAATATTTAGGCATATTTACACTTTTCTAAATACATGTATAAGTAAATAAGTAAATAAATAAAACACATAGAAATAGATAAGTAAATACTTCAAAAGATATTTCTCACTGTGTCATCCAAGAATTCCTCAAATAAGATTAAAACATATTTAAGGGAAACCACTACTCTAATACTATTTGAAGTTAAAACATTTCATAATGCACAAAATATGAATTTTGCGACAGAGATATTGCTTTTTAGAACCTAACTCTGGTTCCTGTAATTTAAAACTTTTTTATTTCAACTTCTCTTTTTGGAGTGAGACTATGATTTTTATATAGCACTTTCCACCTTCAAGGCACTATTTACATCAAGGAACCACTCACACACGCACATTCACACACACACACACACACACACACACACACACACACACACACACACACACACACACACACACACACACACACACACACACACACACACACACATTCACACATTCACACATTCACACACATTCACACACCAGTGACACTGAGGGAGAGGGGGGTTGAGTGTCTTGCCCAAGAACAGAGCTGTGGGAGCTGGAATCGCACTGCCAACCTGTGGGTCAGTCGATCTGACTGCTTAAGCAATGATTCTTACTTCAAGAGCGGGACCGGCAACTTTCGGATCTGTGGAAAAACACTCTGAGCTACTGTTGCCCATGTGAATATTTACCATGACTTTCCTAAAAAAACAAAGTAATACAGTGTTCCCTCATTTATCGAGAGGGTCACGTTCTAAAAATAACCTGCAATAGGCGAAATCTGTGAAGTATCAGCTTTATTTTTTACAATTATTGAATATGTTTTGCGGCTGTAAAACCCCTCACCACACACTTTATACACTTTTCTCATACAGGTATTAACATTTTCTCACTTTCTCTCTTGTTAAAACACTCTGAAAGTTCAAACTTTCGTATATTATCTCCTTCTTCCTCGATGATGCTTTAAATGTGTTGTTCACGTGCCTCTGCTCCAGTGGTATCTACAGAGGCCTTCTGAAACGTTCTGTACTGACAAAATTTGTCGGTGCAGAACGTTTCATCCACATTGTGGGTTTTGTACAGGAGACACGGAGATGGACAATGGTCTACAGTCCCTCAGCCAATCAGGACGCAGAACACAATGCACATTCATACACTGTGAAAAAAGCATGTAAAATTGCTTAGAAAAGAAATCAGCGAAACAGCGAGGCCACGTAAGATGAACCACAATATAGCGAGGGACAACTGTAATCAGAAAAACATGTCTTATGCACGTCACTTCCTAAATGTTTATCCATCTAAAAACACCAATATGTGTAATTATGTTTGGACTAACCGTACCTTCCCTCCCCTCAGGAGCCCGGATGCCCTCCCTGTAATACCCTGCTCTGGAGGGGAGGAGGGGCTACAGACCCGTGAGGTTCGCTGTGTCCTGAAAGCGGATGACTCCAGCGCGGACGACTCCATCTGTGAATACTTTGAACCCAAGCCTCGACTGGAGCAGGCCTGCCTCATCCCCTGCCCCCAGGACTGCGTGGTGTCTGACTACTCCCCCTGGACGTCCTGCTCCAAAACCTGCGGCATGGGGCTCCGAAACCGGGTACGGAGCGTGCTAGTGCCCCCGGTGTTTGGAGGTGCACAGTGTCCCAACCTCACAGAATTCCAGTCGTGTAAACCGGGAGTGTGCACGGGACCGGAGAACATGTACAGTTTGAAAGTGGGACCATGGACTTCCTGCGCCCTCCCCCCGGCCAGGGAAAAACGGCAGGCCAAGAGGAGGCGGGGCAAAGGGGAGGGACCACGAGACAGAGGGGGTGGGGTCAAAGATCCAGAGACTAAAGAGCTGATTCAGAAGAAGAGGACAAGGAACCGGCTGAACAGGCAGGAGAGCCCCTTCTGGGACATCCAGGTGGGCTTCCAGAGGCGGGAGGTGGTCTGTGTGCACCGCAATGGAAGCACTGTCGCTAAGCAGTAAGTCACACGCTAACACTCCTGATGACAAAGTGCACACATGTGATACAGCCTCTGACGTTTCTCTTCATTCAAATTTAAAGATGCACTCTGTAATTTCTCTGGTGACGTCTCCATGGAGATATTATTTACGCAGCGTGGCATTTCACTTACAGGTGTTTTTATTTCAATGAGAAAAAAAAAAATCTTCAGAAAAACATAAATCTTGCCTATCCATTGGTGTTGCCTGATTATCTCCATGGAAATAGACAATTTTAATGCCATACTCTGGAACATTCTAGTCAAAGCCATAATATTTAAAGGCCCTGTTCCCGATTCTTTTCCAGATATTTGAGCAAAATGAGTCTTGTCCCAGTACAGATGTGTTGTATAAGCAGCTCTTGAGGTCAAAAGAAGTCTGCTGAGCACTGTCTGCATCTAATTATGAAGCGTTTTATTGTCCAATAATCAGGAATTGCACGGTTAGCACGCTCATCAACTCCACTCTGGTTTCTGAAAGTTGTGAAAAGTGCTTATAAACTCATCGTGGTGAATAATTAGGATGTTCAGGATGCATAAGGTGAGTGAGGAGTAACTTTGAACCACTGCAAACTGTTTAAAATGAGCTAGTTCTGTTTAAGACAGTGTTAAAATCAGGTACAACAGCTTTAATTATTTATTTTGTGTCGTATGAGGATATTTTTGACTGATTATAACAAGTCTGTCCCCACATGAAGCACAAGAATCCATCAGTATATATCAATAGAACAGAACTTTTCAAACAGGCAAGACAAACACAACTGTATTAGAAACTAGACAACAAACTTTGGTTCCATTGGCGAAAAACGTTTATGTCTAATGTAATAAAACCTCTATATATCTTATCATATCTTGAAAACTAGTCATTTATCCGGTCTAATAAGTCAAAATATATATATTAAAATCTAGCTTCACATGATTCTGAATTTAGTTTTTGCTGTGAAAGTATTTTATCTCTAGTACTTACTTTATTCTCAAATTTATTTCTCGTCATGGGTGAAATGTTTAGGATTTGGCAGCGTTGCATCGTCATTTTGGTACAAAAAAAAAAAAAAAATCTGCTTCTTGCTCGTGTGATCTGCCCCTCCGGCGAAAAGCTCTGTGGTCATGGCATCTACAACAATGTCCCCTCCCGCTGGGCCCTGCAGTTTCTAAAGCAGAAGTCAGCATTCCTGTTTCTTTTATTAAGTCTGAAGTTTTTGATCAATATTGCAGTTTAAAATGTCCAAATTATCCCATAATGTTGGACTGATGTGACAGATTATAACTTTCCTGCAGACACAAGCACAATGTGTCTTCTTTAAAACAGATTTTCTCATACAAATACTTTTACTTCATTCTGTTTATTTCTTTGAACATTTTTCATTAATATTAAAAAGTTGTGTCAATTTCGCTCACTGACTTGACAGTTGCATCAGGAGAAATAGAAAGAAAAACTTTCCCAAAGCAGAGACGCACATCAGCGAGGGAATACAGCCCTATTTTAATAAAAAAGAACTAAACACAAAAGAAAAGGGTTGACTTGTATTCAAATATTGATTTTGTTTTGTAGAATTAGACTCGTTTGTATTTATTTAGTTCAGTGCTTTACTTCTGACTAATATTTGTGTTTGTTGAGTTTGTGGGACATAAAGGCCTGTCACAGGAGTAAATATGACAAAAAAGAGAACGACTCTAGTGAGAAAAGGGGCAGAGGAGACAAAACTCCACTCAATTAATATGTGTTTACTTCAGTATAATATTACTCAAGTGGAAGTACAATTTTACAGTTGAAATGACTGAAGCAGGAGAGGAACTATCTGATTTATGAACATTAAATGATGCACAAAGTCACAGACACAAACATGAGACAAACTGAGTCATGTCTGAAGGAGCATGAGGCCCACATGTTCAGGTCATTTTAGATCAGTGGTTCTTAACCTTTTTGGAGGTACCGAACCCCACCGGTTTCATATGCACCTTCACCGAACCCCTCTTTATTGAAAAATAAAATATGATTTTTTTCTAATCCAAGACATAAGTATGTTTTACTGGTCACAAAATGAACCGTGCATTAACATCATTGTGTTCAAAGAACAAAACCAATGCAGTGCATGAACTCACAATAAATTACATATTTACCTTTTCACAGAGTAGCCTTTTCATCAAATTTGGCCCTCTTCACCTTGAATTCAGCAAGCATTGTGTCCTTGTATTCCCCATCTCCATGCAGGTTAAGGAAGTGTTCCTTTAGTTTTGCCAGTACTAGACTAGAATTGCTTAACTTGGCATTTCAAATCATGCAGACAGGACGCTGACTCCCATCACGTTCCGTTATATATGTGAATCCATGTAGTACATATTCATCTGACCACTTTCTTTTTTTGCTTTTTTACATAGTTAGTATGGATTAAAATAATAACTCTTTAGCATCGGATGCTATCACCGCCGATAGATTCTCAGTTCCGGACTTTCCATCACCGTAACTCCAGCACCAATTATGCTTCATGTAAATTCAAACAGCATCTCAAAGCAGAGGCATAGGGCTCTTTAAATATGTTACTGTCATTACGGTAACGTGCTTACGTCGCCCTCGAAGACGACCAATCAGAGCGCAGTTGTCGCCGGGATCCTCCCAGTCAATGCATCACTCTGGCTGTGTCTCATGCCGTGTGTCATGCCGTGTTTCAATTCACCAAAGTGTCCTTAAATACGCCGTTCGATCGGTGCATTTAAGTCGGGCGGGTACTTTGATAAACACATTGAATGGTGCATTTGTTGAATTGGGACACGGCCGGCATCTGGAGACGCTCGCAGTTCGCGAATCATAGGAGTCAGGTGCTCCGCCGAACCCCTGAGACTGACTCACCGAACCCCTAGGGTTCGATCGAACCCAGGTTAAGAACCACTGTTTTAGATTATAACATAAAGCTTTAAGTAATGCAAACTTTTACACTAAGAGCTTTTTATAGAACTTTTTCGACTAAGAGTAAAGTTACTGGCTGCTGACTGTGGTTGTAGTGACTTAATAATATTAATAATGCCTTAGGTTTATACAGGGCTTTTCCAGAGGCTCATTCACCCCACACAGTCATACTGTCACCACAGCTGCCCTGGAGTAGAACCTGCAACCTGCACCATCAGCCCCTCCAACCACACACACACATACATACACATATATACACACACCCACCCCCACACACACACACACACACACACACACACACACACACACACACACACATACACATACATATATATATATATATACACACACACACACACTCGCACTCACACACACTCACACACACGGACACATACATACACATATATATACACACACCCACACACACTCGCACTCACACACACTCACACACACGGACACGCATACACACACACACACACACACACACACACACACATACATACACATATATATATACACACACACACACACACACACTTGCACTCACACACACTCACACACACGGACACATACATACACATATATATATATACACACACACACACTCGCACTCACACACACTCACACACACGCATACACACACACACACACGCGCGCACACACACACACGCACACACACACACATATATATATATACACACACACTCACACGCACACATACACATATATACACACACACACTCACACACATATACACACACACACACGCACACATATACACACACACACACATACATACACATATATATATATATATATATATATACACCCACACACACTCGCACTCACACACACACACGCACACGCATACACACCACACGCGCGCGCACACACACACACGCGCGCACACACGCACGCACACACACACACACACATACACACACATATATACACACACACACGCACACACACACACACACACACACATACACATATATACATTCTGTGTGTGAAGTGTCTTGCCTAAGGACAAAACTGTGGTATGTGATATTCCCAGTCTCCATCCAAGTCCTAACCAGCCCAGCCCAGCCCTGCTCAGCTTCAGATCTGACGAGCTCCGGCTTTGACAACGAGGTTTGGCCAGCACCAGTCGTGCTGCTGGTGGTTATGTTGAGCACAATCAAAGCTGCAGCAGACAGAGCAGTAATCTGAGGCTGTGTCACACAGGCGTGCTGCTGATGCCATCCTCAGCAATCACACACACTGTGTTCAAATGGAGACAACTAAAGAGATGACTTCTAGTGCACATAGTCTGCAGTACTTTCACTACAGTGTATGGGCTTTTTAAATACTTCTAAGCAGACACTCTGTGAAGATTCTTTTGTTAGACTGAGTTGTGCATCTTGCACAGTGAGATGATCATGTTCACAAACTGAGCTCCTGATGTTTCCATTTGGCGTTATACCAGTGACTGACCAATCACAGCACTGTGGTCTGAGACGGAGCCAAACCAGCCATAACGAGCCTGGTGACATAACGAGGCAGATCTTTTGTTTTTGAGAAACCTGCAGAGGGAAGTGATCTGTGCATTTGTGGAGGGAGAGATGTCTGTGCTTTTCCCTCAGCTGAATTTTAAAAGTTTGATATTTCATCTTAATTTGCTGTTGTCACACTTCACACAGTCAGCTTCAAATATCCACAGATAATGTTCTGCCTTTTCCCGATCTCCGTCAGCGGGAGCCGTCACAGATTGAGAATAAGTAGAACTCGACTTAAACCCACACATATTAATCTGGCTCCCAGTTTAACACGTTTGAGTTCTCCTGCACATTTAAACCCATCTTTACATTAGGCTCCTCCGTGTTTTTAAAGTCCATACTTCTTCACTAGAGTTACTCTGATCATTTCAGAGCTCACACTCCCCTCAAACTTCAGTGAACTTTTATCCACGATGTAAACGATGGCAGTGCTTGGAACCGAACCACGTGAACAGAACTTTAGTGATACTTTGCAGAGACATCACGCTAGGGGTTACTGCATGTATGTCTACGGCGGATTGTTCAGCAGGTACCATGGTGGACACAGTGGACACATTTGCAAACACAGCCAGTTTTAAGATTGAAGGTCGAAGCCTGTGATTAGTGGGAGCGTTCAGGTCGTGTTTAGATGTTTCAACAAAAAGGTGAGCGTGAATAACTGAAAAGCGGTCGGCTAACGCTGGCTAGCTTGTGACTGTGATGTTGAGGAGGATTCGTGCAACAGAACTACAACAGAACAGGTGAGCTGGTTTCAATTCTTCACGGTCAAACGGGGTTAAAAGAAAGCTCAGATTAAAGTCTAAATTGAGCAACAGAGCCTGAGACAGAGCAGTGCCTCCGGTTAGCATCACCCCCCCTCCTCCCTCCAGGGAACGTTGACATCATGACATCAGCCGCAAAAGCATCAATTGGCTAAAACCATTTGTTAGAGCTGTGCTATTCCTAAACGTTAAAAAAGTTGAGCTGTAGAAAGTTTGGAGCGCACATTTAAGTCTCTGTTGTTGGGGGCATGTTAGTCTAGCTCACATCACTGGTTTATTTCATGTCACAGCTCCTCACATCTCCATCTTTTGACTTCTATTTCTGCTTCTCCTTTTGTTTTGCCTCTACATTCGCAGGTGCCGGGTCCTCTCCGCCTCTCCCTAACAAGTAAACAGAATAAGGGGACTATTTTTTTTCTCAACTCGGGCGGATGTTTATCGTTATGTCTCGTGTGTCGCGCGGCTGTCAAACCAATGAGGCGTGACGAAAGCGAGCGTTTGATGGGGCGAGGGGAGGAGGGCTAAAGCTAAAAACATCAATCTGGCAACGCAACACCCCGCATTGTGAACCGAGACTTTGTGAGCATTTTATCGTGGCGTTTGAAATGGATTTGTAACAGGAAGAGGGGAGGCATGCATCAGCCCTGACAAAATCATTTTCTTGTCGAGAAATATTGAACGATTTGAACTGGAAGGCGGTTGAGACGTGCGCTAGAAGTTAGTTTTGTTGCTAAATGTGGAGGAGTGCGACCTCACGAAAGTTAAAGGTGATAAGGGTTTGTGTCATTTCTAACTATTGTAAATAAACCCACACAAGTGTTTTATCTGCTTTTATTCACCCAACAAGCTTAGTCAATATAAAGGTACAGTGTGTAACTTTCTGGAGGTGGCGCGTCACCTGCATGATTCCATAGAAATAGAAAGTTAAAACCATTATTCGGCACATTCTCCACAGGGATGGATGAGTTTTATGTCATACTGTGAAAGATTATAGCCAAGGGAGCAGGATTAACATGGAAACAAGCTAAGTAAGAGCCAGGTTTGTGGAGGTGCAAGCCCACTCACATTCAGGGTAAGTGGACTAAGTGAGTGTGTCTGTGTAATCCCCCAGTCGTCCAGGTCTGATCCTTTAGCAAAAGCCAAAAGTAAAATCTGTCAACTGGACAAAAAGCTGTAGGAGTGAAGATGTTTCGCTGCTCATCCAAGACGTAATCTGTAATCTGGCCAGAACTGAAGAAGTGGCTTAGATGAGGTGAAGTGAGGCTGGAGCAGTTTATAGGGATGAATCTGGAGCCAAGTTCCATATTATATATGAACATAAGTATAAGTATAAGTATATAAGTGGACTAAGCAGCGGCTTAGGGCCCCTTAGGGGGGCCACCAGAGGGCCTCCTAGAGCCTGTACATTTATGTTGGTGTTTATACTAGTCTAAATATCCCCCCTAAATGATTAGATGTTTTATTTCCAGTAGCTAAATATGTTTTGCCTACATTTCTTTTTGAGTCGGGACTTCAAATGATCTGATGATTATAAATCTGATGTTATGTCTGATGTTTCTCTTATGCTACTCTGACTTGGATCACTACTTTGTACTTCTTGAGTTATATGATTTTGAAGTAAGTGTACTTTTGCCTAAGTACATCTTTTGACTACTCTATCCAATCCAGCATTTTATAACATAAAGAATTAAATGTAAGCCCACTTTAGTCTTAATTAGTCTTAATTTTCTCAAATATGAATATATGGGTACTGAAATGGCGAGGGCCCCAACGGCAAATTCTGCTTAGGGCCCCCTGAAGTCTAGGGCCGGCCCTGGGAGCCAGAGTTTATGGAGGTAGAAGTGCGCTCATGCTCACTTCCTATTTGGAAGGCAGCGGCGAGCAGGTTAGCTCTGTGCATTTATATATACAGTCTGTGGTTAATACAGGAAGTGCCTCACTGTGTTTTTAAACTCCAGACACCGTCACTAGAATCATTTGGATAATTTCAGCCCTGACATCACAAGGTGGAACAGAGCTTTTTGAGCTTTGGAGACGTGAACAGACTGATAATAACGGCTTACAAAAAAAAAACCCCACAACTCCAGGTCTGTTTTTGAGGAGGAAACACCATTCTAACATGGCCTAAAGCTCACAAGAGGCAATTTTGTCGAATGTAGGGACTTTACTCTTTGCACAGGGTAACTTTTTTTCCTTTTGAGCTACGCAACTTGAGCGACTTTTAAACCACCATCACATTATAAGTATATACCAAACAAAAAGCACAATGAGTCTTCTAATTATCCATTCTCCATCCAATTTTTAACATCAACTTTGAAATTAGACCCAATTTGTTACAACAAAAGCCAATTTTCCACATATATCAGCCAAGTATTTCCCTCCACCTAGTCCTTCCCTCTATCTGACGCTCCACAAACGTCATTAACCTCCATACCGACATTTAAGTCCCACGATTCACCTCTGCTTACGTCGCTATAGCAACTCCAGTCACGCTCGGATGTTCCCGTAGTCATTATCACACTCGCGCTTATGAACCCGCTAACACTCGCCTAGCTAGCGCCCTCATTAAAAACACTCCGTCATCCCTACCGAGACCCTCAGACACGTCAAGAGCCGGTTCAAATAGCAACTGTTCTTCCTCGCTGGCCTATTTGATCAATTATGCACTAAAACCATTCATTACGGCTTTGTTGACGTAGAATTTTGGCATCAGATACTTTCAGAGGATGGGAGAAGAGCGCTCATGCCCCCAGGAGCCTATATAAATATTAATCCTGGTTTGTTTATTTGCGTTGGTGAAATATGCAGAGATGTTTTTCCAGTTTTTTTTCTTTTTTTGGAGGAGTGGAGCCGACTGGGCCCAAAACAGCTTGTGGCTTCATTTACAATGTCGTTTGATGCACATCTGTTATTGGGATGTTCTGGCGGTGTCCTGGGTTAGCCTAAGGACCACCGCTCACGTATAGCTAAACCAAATGTTAGCTACAGTTATTTTATTTAAAGCGAATGTGACAGTCAGAGGTCTCAGTGCAGCACAGCAGGAGGACTGGGGAGTTTGAGGAGAGGAAGAGTCAAACGTGTCCCTCCTCTGGGTCCCGCAGCATCACAGCGTCGTCCAAGGGGAGCCAGGTGAACGCCACAGCAAAGGCTCCTCGAAGTCTCTCATTTCGCTCTGTTGTTTGGGCTGGTGATGTAATGGGCCATTCCCTCAAAGTGTTTCCTCTGGAAGGTCTCAGAACATTTCCTCTGGAAGGTCTTCTGCCACATTTGCTGCCACATTTGGTGTAAAAAGCCTTAACTCGCTCCTTAGCTAGCCTCTTGCACGCTCTCCATAGATATGAGAAAAACAAACTGTTGATTTCACACAATCTAACAGTCCCTTACTTGTGTCTTTTGAACTGCACATGCTGCACTTTTTAGTTAAAATCCCACGATATGATGTAAAAAAAAAAAAAAAAAAAAAATAAAAAAAAACTGAGCTCAAAAAACAGCCACAAGAGCAGCCAACCACTTCATTGCCATGGGGGGATTGTAAAAAAAAAACAAAAAAAACCCCAAAACTTTATATTTTACTTTTCTGTGGAATTTCTAATAGTAAAAACCTTAAATATAAAATCAACAGAGAAGTTCAAAAAGTCTGGTTTATTGAATCAATTGTTCCTGATTGTCAAAGAGCTGTTGTCCCTAATAGTGTCGTCTCAGCTACAAATGAACAAACATACACAGTATTTATACCATCAACACAATCATACCCGTTTAGTCTAGTCAGAGTAGCTGGAGGTCGCCAGACGCACAAACGAGAGATACACCTGTATATAACAACAGATGGTATTACGAAGGTTAGGTCAAAAAGATCCATAACGATACAAGTAAAGATTTAAGGTAAAGAAATCCTAACAACTTCCTGGTTGGACACGGGCAGCAGATCTAACATACACAGAGGTAATGACATAACTGTTACCTAGCAACCTCTATACTGTTAAAGTATAGAGCAAAACACGATGTAAGGCAGTGTCCAGCAGCAATCTGACCAGAACTGAAGACGCGGCGTGGATGAGCAGCGAAACGTCTTCACTCCTACGACGTTTTGTCCACTTCACAGATTTAAACTTTGTCTTTTCCTATGGATCAGACCTGGACGACTGAGGGATTACACAGACAACACTAAACTTCTGTGCTACTAAACTGCATATATGATGTTTTAATTGCATTGTCTAATATCTCTGGTGTTTTTTGGTTGTTTTAGAGCAAACTAGGTACATTTGCATCTTCCAAGTAAAAAAAAACTTCAACTGTGTGTGACATTATGCAGGACCGTCCTGATCACAGCCAGGTGTCTGTGTTTACAGCACACCTGGCTGCAGGGGCGGAGTTTGTCCATAATTTAACATAATGATCCACAGGTGCCATAGATTATACCTGACACAGACACAAGCACGATATGTTTGCTTTAATCTTCAGAAAATACCCCATGTTCCCACAGATGCATCTAAACTGGAAACTGGAGTTAGTTTTCCTTTTTCCTTCCATTTTCCTTAGAACTGAAATTGAGTGTGAAGTTGTAAGTTTCAGAGACTATATAAGTGTATTCTATGTGACAGTGCAGTTTTTGTAATATTGAGAATCCTTGGGCAGACCCCCGGCTACGCTCCACTGCAGAGCTTTAGAACAGAATGACATAAGACAGACAGACAGACTGACTTTTTTTGTCTTTCTTTTTTGTTACAAGAGGCTATTTGGTTCTAATATTTCATTGACATTCAGAGCTCTCTGGAGCAGCAGAATCTACAGCCTCCTCAACCTCTCCATGTTCTCCTCTTGATCTTCACCACCACCGATTAAAGGTCCGCTTTAGCTAAGCTCAAGCGCTGATTGGTTAGAATGGTCACATGGTACGACATGAACGAGTATGTGAGCGATATGAACGAGCCCAAAAGTCATGAATGAGCCGCAGGTTTATGATTCAGAAGTTCCTAGTGTTTCCATAAACATCAACATTTATACAGTAATTTGTAATTTATTTATTATTCCCATGTCTCTGCTCGCTCTCGTCGCGCAATGTCTCATGGAGCGTAGCTCAACTGCGCATGGTCCATGGGCAGGACCGATGTCCCTAGCCGATAAAGGTTAAACTCGCAACATGCACCATTGAGCACGGCACATTGACGGCAATGGGCGGCCATGTTTTGTCTGTTGAAGTTTCCAGGGCTGCGGTCGACTAAAGACATGTCCTGCTGATCGATTGTATGTGACCTAAACTGCACTCACAAGACTACACCTGCAGGGGGAGCTCATGCAAAAAAAAAGTGCTAGAAAACTATGTACACAGGTAAATACCAGAAAATCTTCAGCTCACTCAGTCTCTCACTCTCACTCATTTTCTTATTCATACACTCTCACTCGCTCACTCTCGCTCTCTCTCACTCTATCTCACCTGTGCAGACAGACCCAGACTCACCTGAGCAGACAGACCCAGACTCACCTGCGCAGACAGACCCAGACTCACCTGCGCAGACAGACCCAGACTCACCTGCGCAGACAGACCCAGACTCACCTGCGCGGACAGACCCAGACTCACCTGCGCGGACAGACCCAGACTCACCTGAGCAGACAGACCCAGACTCACCTGAGCAGACAGACCCAGACTCACCTGTGCACAGAGACCCAGACTCACCTGAGCAGACAGACCCAGACTCACCTGAGCAGACAGATCCAGACTCACCTGAGCGGACAGACCCAGACTCACCTGAGCGGACAGACCCAGACTCACCTGCACGGCAGACCCAGACTCACCTGCACGGACAGACCCAGACTCACCTGAGCAGACAGACCCAGACTCACCTGAGCGGACAGACCCAGACTCACCTGAGCGGACAGACCCAGACTCACCTGCACGGACAGACCCAGACTCACCTGAGCAGACAGACCCAGACTCACCTGAGCAGACAGACCCAGACTCACCTGCGCAGACAGACCCAGACTCACCTGCGCAGACAGACCCAGACTCACCTGAGCAGACAGATCCAGACTCACCTGAGCAGACAGACCCAGACTCACCTGCGCAGACAGACCCAGACTCACCTGCGCAGACAGACCCAGACTCACCTGCACGGACAGACCCAGACTCACCTGAGCAGACAGACCCAGACTCACCTGAGCAGACAGACCCAGACTCACCTGAGCGGACAGACCCAGACTCACCTGAGCAGACAGACCCAGACTCACCTGCACGGACAGACCCAGACTCACCTGAGCAGACAGACCCAGACTCACCTGAGCGGACAGACCCAGACTCACCTGAGCGGACAGACCCAGACTCACCTGAGCAGGCAGACCCAGACTCACCTGAGCAGACAGACCCAGACTCACCTGCGCAGACAGACCCAGACTCACCTGAGCGGACAGACCCAGACTCACCTGAGCAGACAGACCCAGACTCACCTGTGCAGACAGAGGCAGAAGGAGACTGGCTGATATTAAGTTGGAGACTGGCTGAGACTTTGTCAGACAGCAGCTCTGGAGCGCACATTCATATAAATATTTGTGATTTAGTCACTTTTTTGCTCAGTTACAAACAATATTATCTCTCTTATGGAGTGTTTGTCAACTATCATCTATCGTCACCTTCCTTTCCTCCTCGCTCTTTTTTCTAAATGTCTCTATCCCTCTTTTATACACTATTCTTTCTCTCTCTCTCCCCCTCTATTGACTCTTGTTTGGTACCTTCTTACTTTGTCTCTCCCTCCTCTCTCTACTTGCTTTATCCTTTCTCACCCCCTCTCTCTCATAAAATCCTCCTTTAAAGTGACCAGACCTCCGTCTCATCACATTTGGCTCTTAAAAGCAGCTAAGCCTCTCCTTAATAATGACACAGTAACTCTTTCTGCCACCTCTCTCTCTCTCTCTCACTCTCTGTATTTAGTTCCCTCTTCTTTCTCTCTTCCCCTCTCTCTCTGGCTTTAGCTCTCACTCTTTCTTGCTCTAGCTCTCTCTTGTTCTGCCTTTAGCTCCCTCTCTCTCTCTGTCTTTAGTTCCCCCCCTCTCTCTCTCTCTCTCTCTCTCTCTCTCTCTCTCTGTCTTTAGTTCTCTCTCCATTCTCTTTCTCTCTCTCTCTCTGTCTTCAGTTCCCTCTCCTCTCTCACTCTCTCTCTGTCTTTAGTTCCCCCTCTCTCTCTGTCTCTAGCTCCCTCTCCTTTCTCTCTGCCTCAGCTCTTTCCCTCTCTGTGGCTCTTCTTCCTCTCGCCCCTCCCTCTCTCTCTCTCTCTTCTTCTCTTCTCTTCTTCGCTGTGCTCTCTTATCCCTCCTTTTAAGTGAGCAGACCTCCGTCTCATCACATTTGGCTCTTAAAAGCAGCTAAGTCTCTCCTTAATAATGACACAGTAACTCAAATGAGCATCGTCTCCGCTCTTTAAACACCAGAACCAGCGCGTCCTCATTCTGTCGCCATGACGCAGATGAAGAAATAATGACTGCCTTTTTACGCCCAAATAAAGAAAAAAAAAAAAAAAAAAAAAAATGAAAGTGAAGAATCTCGAGCATTGACAACAAACGCAGCACTAAAAGTAAAAGGAGACTCGGAGCAGGGGAAAGTGGGTCAGCGTCGGCATTAGGGGCTTTTAAAAACACAGACAGAGATGGAGAGAAGGAGAGAGAGAGAGAGGAGGACAGAGAGAGATGGAGGGAGAGAGAGAAGGAGACGAAAAGAGAGAGAAAGAGAGGGAAAGAAGGATCACACTGTCTGCATTATGGTGTGTGAACAGAGGCACGAGGGTCATGAGAGGAAGAGAGAGAGAGAGGGAGGAGGGAGTACATGAGAGGAGAGAGGGAGAAACAGAGGGATGAGAGTGTCTGCATCATGGTGTGTGTGCAGAGGCATTAGAATCATGTGTCAGGGATAAAGATGCTACGTCAGATTTGGACAGTGAAAAACTTACTGTCAAGAGCTGCACAATACAATCAAACATGATCTCTGTTACTGTCAGCTTTTGAAACACACACGTGTAGAAACACACACATGTGTAGAAACACACACATGTGTAGAAACACACACATGTGTAGAAACACACACATGTGTACAAATAAATACATGTGTAGAAACAAACACAATGCTATCAATTCCACAAAGCAAATAACATCCCTGCAGCCACCTAGACACTTAGAGCTGACTCACTTTGCACCTGTAACTGACAAAACTGTCCAAGAGATTGTCACCAGTCTGAGTTCATCTACAGTGGTTCTTAACCTTTTTGGAGGTGTTACCCACCAGTTTCTAAAGTCTGTGCACCTTCACAGTTTGCTATCCCACTCTTTTGAAAAATAAATATGATGTTCCAATTTCAAATTCAAGACATAAGATCTCCAATTTTTTGGTCACAAAATGAACCATGTTATCATCAGCCTCTCCTAAAGAAGAGCAATACTTGATGAACTTATACTGAAATTATTACCAAACCATTTCACATTTTAGCCTTTTCATCGAATTTGGCTCTCTTCACCTTGAACTTCAGCAAGCATTGTGTCCTTGTATTCCCCATCTCCGTGCATGTTAAGGAACTCCTTTGATATTTTCCGGTACTAGACTAGTTTGCTTAACTTCCCTTTGCACTGATGCGGCTCTTGTTCAGGTGACGGATGACATTTGACTGAACCTGATGCAGGCAAAGTCTCAGTCCCGATCCTTTTAGATTTGAGTGCTGCTTTTGACACTGTGGATCATAGGATCCTCTTACACAGACTGGAGGACTGGGTGGACATCTCTGGTACGGCACTAAACTGGTTCAAGTTGTATCTAGAAAACAGGGAGTTCTTTGTTGAAATTGGAAAATGTGTCCTGTGGGGTGCCCCAGGGGTCAATCCTGGGACCCCTGTTGTTCAATCTCTACATGCTGCCTTTAATACTCAGCAATGATGTGTCCTACCACAACTATGCAGATGAAACTCACTGCTCGCTGGTGTCTCCAAAGGCGTTAGGACAGCTGCAGTACATCCAAAACGCTACTGCTCAGGTCCTGACTAGGCTCAGGTCTCTGGCTCCTGTGGCTCAGAGAATAGACTTTAAAGCAGCTCTGTGTGAACAAGTCTCTCCATGGACCAGCACCAAAGTACATCTCCCACATGTTAGAGCCTTATGAACCATCTCACACTCTGAGGACTCCAGGGACCGGCCTCCTGCTGGTGCAAAGAGTCAGGACAAAACATGGGGAATCAGTGTTTCAGTTTTATGCAGCTAAAACTTGGAACAGTCTGAAGATGTGAGACGGGCCTCAACTTTGACAATGTTTAAATCCAGGCTCAAAACAGTTCTGTTTAACTGCACATGATTGAAAGGTTTTTATTCTGCACTTTTCTCTTCTAATATTCATTTGATGATAATTTATGTTTAGATTTTTTGGTATTGGGATTTTAATGTCTTTCTTGTTCTGTAAAGCGCTTTGATTTACTTTGTGTATGAATTGTTCTATACAAACAAACTTGCTTTGCCTATAGAAACACGATGTGTGTGTTGTGGACGTGTGGCCATCTTTCATCTAACTTGGCTCACAGCAGATTCATATGTAGCACTTTGAACTGAGTTCAACACATTTATGAGTCACATTTATGAGAAACAAAAAGATTCTCGTGAGTTTGTGAACTCACAGATATCACAAGAATCTTGCTGTGCAAGGTCATAGTTTTTACAGATAAAAACAAGACTAGATTGTTTTTTTTTTTTTTTTTTTTTTTTTTTCTTTCTTTCTTTTCTTTTTTTTTTTTTTGTTTTTTTCTTTTTTTTCTTTTGTGGAGGGCCCCCACCTAACCTTGTTCAGTAAGCCTGGTGTCACATCTAAAAAATTAAAAATATTAAATGCATTTTTAGATGCAGCATTGATTCTAATAAATCAATTCTGAGTCAGTGCAGACGCACTAATAATCCAAATGTGAAGTCTGATGGAGGCCTCCTGCTCTGCCTGTTTACTCTCCCATCTTGCTGCTTCCTCCTCTCACTCTGTCGCAGATTTGACTTTTAAGGAAAAGGCGCTCACATGTGACCAACTTAAACTTTCCCTCTGCGAGATGGAGCCTGCTTCATGTTACGCACGTGAAGAGCAGCTTTAGTGCAAACATACAGTTAAACTGTTGTAAATGAACTCCACACTGTCCCTCCAGAGGACAGGGCGTGTGTTTTCTCTTATAGATGTCAGCAGAGGAGCTACTACAGCATGAAGCGCTGCTAACACAAAGCTACTCTGAAGTGGATGTGCTGCTGTTATAAAGCTTTGTCCCTGCAGAGACCTGTGAGCCTCAGAATGATCAAATCAAACTGTGAGGCAGCCATAGATCCCAGCCCTCATCCTAATCACTTTTAGACAGAGCCGTCCCACAGTCATATTGATTGAATGTGTGCGTTATTATGTGTATTTTTGGATACTATTGTTGTATTTGTATGTGGCTGCGTGCTTGTAATGATGTAATGTAATGCAACAATTGTTGCCTCTTGGCCAGGACACTCGTGCAATCTCAAATATAAATAATGGTTAAATAAAATGAATAAACATGGTGCATGGTTGACACAAAATATGCAAAGGAACAAGACAGCCACTTCAGTGCTGCTGACGGAATACTCCCACTCCAGTCTACACCGCGGCAGCAGAACCATCCACCTCGCCAGCTCCTCTTCATCACCATCCCTCTTGTATTTGGCATACCATTACCTTGACACTAAGTTTGAATGAAGTCCCTGACAAATCTTGTAAAGGTGAAGAGGCAGCCTAAATTAGCGCATTATAAATGATCCAGGCTGTAATCAGTGTCACTAATACCTCATACATCAGGTCCTCCGCCCGGGGAGAGACACCCAGGGCCCGGGCAGAAGGACTCACTGCCTCCTAATGAGCAGCACAGGACACGCAGACAGGACACGCAGACAGGACACGCAGACAGGAGCACACAGACAGGACACGCAGACAGGACACGCAGACAGGACACGCAGACAGGACACGCAGACAGGACACACAGACAGGACACGCAGACAGGACACGCAGACAGGACACGCAGACAGGACACGCAGACAGGACACGCAGACAGGACACGCAGACAGGACACGCAGACAGGACACGCAGACAGGACACAGACAGGACAGGACACGCAGACAGGACACGCAGACAGGACACGCAGACTGGACACGCAGACAGGACAAGCAGACAGGACAAGCAGACAGGACACGCAGACAGGACACGCAGACAGGACACGCAGACAGGACACGCAGACAGGACACGCAGACAGGACACGCAGACAGGACACGCAGACAGGACACGCAGACGGGACACGCAGACAGGAGCACGCAGACAGGGACACGCAGACAGGACACGCAGACAGGACACGCAGACAGGACACGCAGACAGGACAAGCAGACAGGACACGCAGACAGGAGCACGCAGACAGGACACGCAGACAGGAGCATGCAGACAGGACACGCAGACAGGACACGCAGACAGGACACGCAGACCTGACTCTACACACATATATAACTCTAAGAAATGTAGAATGCTTTTGACAAAAATCATTTTCAAAACCCGTTTTGTCCCAACTCTTAAGAATCGCTGATTTATTAAAACCACAGTATGTAACTTTTTAACTAAATATAGACTAAAATAAATAATAAACTTTGGTTGTTTTTATTGCACTGTAAAACATAGAAAAAACATGCGCCCTCACTCCCAGCGGCCTCTCCACAGACCTGACTCCTTATTGTGCCTTTGGCTTAATCTTTCACAGTTTGGCATACAACTTATCTATCTCCTTGGAGAATGTTCCAAAGTATGGTCTTAACTTTCAGTTTCCATGGAACCCTGCAGGTGACATACCACCTGCAGAAAGTTACATACTGTACTTTTAATTTGTATTTATGAATAGCCTAGATGAGATAATGTAGGGTTGTTAACAGATACTGATTAATGCCAAAACTACTATTGAAACTAGATGCTTATTTGATCAGTATCGATACTAAAAAGTCACATTCACAGGACAGAAATGAACCTTCTTGAATATCTTTAGAATGATCTTGACAGCACTACTCTACTGTCCCTGTTTTCACCCTCTCCTCTCTGTGTCCCAGCCTGTGCACCCCGCGGGACCTGCCCCTCACCCTGCAGTCCTGCGTCCTGCCCAGAGACTGCCAGCTGAGCCCTTGGAGCCTGTGGTCGGCCTGCTCAAAGCCCTGCTCAGACCCGGCATCTCCGCGTGGGACCCGGGCGCGCAGCAGGCAGGTGACCCAGCTGTCCACGGGCGAAGGGGCCCAGTGTGAGCCTCTGGAGGAGAGCGAGGAGTGTGACCCAACGGGCGACGCCGTGCCACCCTGCCCCAAGTAAGTCCGCTGTGTGTGTGTGTGGGTGTGTGTGTGTGTGTGTGTGAGGAGCGGGATCTTTTATCTTGCCACATCATTCCATATGTCTTGTTTCATGTTTACTGCAGGCAACTTAAACAAAAACATAAAATGAGAGGGGTGTCCAACCTTTAGGCAGCAGTATGCATCAGTTTCATTCAAATATTCCTCATTTTTGTCCTTTTCTCTTCCTTTTCCCTGGGTGGACTCAGAGTGGACCTAGGCTCGCTCACATTTACTTTCACTGTTTTCATGAGGAGAAACATAATGAGTGATTCTGCAGATCTGTATCAGTAATAACTGTGAGCTCAGCCTGCACTGTCCCTGCTGTTTATTTGATTTTCTACTGCTCTACAGACCCTTGAAAAGTTTCTAAACAAATACACTCTAAACTGCGTAATGAAGGCAACTGGAGGAATATGTGAAGTGGAACATAATGAGATTTAAATGGGAGATTTGGGATTAGCGGCACAGAATATCACAAAATGTGAAAAAATGAGTCTGGTTTTGTGAAATGATCAGCACCATGTGATCATGGTGACAAACAGCACATGTATCTGCTTTTATTTGGAGCTGAGGAGATGAGATTTTGACATTTATTTTAAATAAATGTTTTCACAAGTTTGGCTTCATTATTTGTTATTCCTGTTTCTATCACTATGATGTCACTGTAGCTCTGCATGTCCCTGGACCAGGGAGATTAGATATTTAGTGATTAGAATACTGTAAAAAGCCTGACTTGAATCATATGGTCCGGTAATAAGCAGAGCTGATCTCACACAGCTCTGGGACTCACTTTAAAGGCTTCTCTGTCAGAATAGTTTAGCACCGTCCCACAATGCTCTGAATTCATTGAGCAACTTTCAGGACTCCCACAGCACTTTACAGAGCATTATACATGCACTCCACACTGGTGGAGGTAAGATACTATAATCGCCACAGCTGCCCTGGTGCAGACTGACAGAAACAAGACTGCCATCGGCCCCTCTCACCCCCCCACCCCATCCAGGCATCCATTCCCCCTCATCCCCCTCACCCCACCCTCATCAAGAAGGCTCAGTAAAGGATGTACAGCTGAGGAAAGCCAAGCTCCAGCCCAGATGATGGTGCAGCTCTACACGGCCATCATTGAGTCCATCCACACCTCCTCCATCACGGTGTGGTACTCCTCCTCCATCACGGTGTGGTACACCTCTTCCATCACGGTGTGCTACACCTCCTCCATCACGGTGTGGTACCCCTCCTCCATCACGGTGTGGTACACCTCCTTCATCACGGTGTGGTACACTGTTCCTGCTCCTGTGTGCTCAATCTTATGACGTGTTTATCCACTGAAGCCTCATGGCACGAGATGTTGTCCAGCTCTACCCGTCAGTAGCCCTTTTACAGTCCATGGGTCATATAGTTCCACTTCTCTCACCAGGTACACATGGAGGACGTCCGAGTGGAGCGAGTGCAGGGTGGACTTGTTGCTGAGCCAACAGGACCGTCGCCGTGGTAACCTGACGGGTCTGTGTGGGGGAGGGCTGCAGACTCGAGAGGTCTACTGTGTCCAGGCCAACGCTGAGGTGCTCACATACATCAGCCAGTTACAGGAGAAGGACAAAGGTACGGCTGCTTTCTCTTTACTCACCTGCAGGGGGCATATGTCTCTTTTCTGGTTTAAGTGCCTTCAGTGATTTCTGCTGTTTTGGTCCTACCTGTATGTGCCTTTTGTTTGTTGTTTATTCTAATGTATAATCTATATTGTCTTATTGTCACAGAGGGAGATTACTTCGACTACTTTCCTACTGCATTTTTTTTAAATCTGGTTTTCAAAAATGGCATGGAGTATTGATTTTTTCCCCTATTAGAAATCAGATTTGAGATTGACTTTTACAAAAACAATACATATTTTCCTCTGGTATAGAAAACAAATCTATATTAAGAATTGCTCAAACTGTGATGTAGCAAAAAGTTTATAGTTGAGTTGAGTCTGTGTACAGTACAGAAGGACTTGTCCATGAAAACTACTCAATACCAGTGGTGGAAGAAGTGCAGTAAAAGTACAGATACCAGAGTAAAATATACTCAAGTTTTGAGGTCTTATAAGGTTTCAGATGTGGTGATTTTGACAAAGATTTGAGCTGAATTTGGTTCAACAGAAACAACAGAATCAATAGTTTTTTGTTGTTGTTTTTTTTACCTGTTTTTTTTTTTTTTTTTTTGATATTTTTGTTGGTTGAAATTGTGAAGGTGTTAAAAATAAGCCTTTTCAAACTATAATAAAAAAGCACTTGTCCAGTTATAAAATGTTATACCTCAAATGTAATGAAGTAAAAGTATAAAGTATCCACTGTAAAAATGTGCTTAAGTAAAGTACAAATACCTCAAATTTATACTTAAGCACAGTACTTTACTACTTTGACTTTGTTACGTTCCACCACTGCCTTACACTTGGGTTGGGTGTTTCTCAACCACAGCCACTGCACTGTCAAGTACTATGTGACATCACGCAGCACTGCCCCGATTACAGCCAGGTGCTTCTGAGTACAATCACGTGGCTGACCTGGTAGACCAATGACACTGTTCGTTATACCTCCAGACCCCGCCCCTCCTCCTCTCTTAGTCTTTTCTTTTGTCCTCCAGGTCCTGCCCAGTTTAGCACCTGTATTTGAAATGTTTTTGTGGGATGGGGTTTAGTCCTACTTTAGTGTGAGGTAAGAGAAGTTTGAGTTTGTTCAAAATGGTGGCTGACCAATGAGCTTCTTCGTTTCAAACAAATCTGATTGGACGTTCACATTTTAGCCTAACTTGAGGTGCAATGGCGGGAGTGATGATCAGACTGATACCCCTCTGTATAAAAAATACACAGTTTTACTAGTGCCTTGAATACAGTCCCCCTCCCCCTCGTCCCGTCCCCTTGGTCCCCCCTCAGCCTCCCCCCTGTCCCGCCTTCTCCTCCTCAGCCTCGGGGAATCCGTGTCCTTGCTTTGGTTACGGCAGCTGGAGCCTATCTTCCTCTTCATCACAGCCGTCTGCACACATCACACATTAGACCTGTCACCAAACATGGCACCCGACAAATCCACGCAATCCTCCAGTGAAAGTGTGGAACATCTGATCAAAGATGCCCCCTCCGAGCGCCGCCGTCTCCAGGTGGTTTTCAGGCACAGTAAAGTGTCCCTGAGCTCGCGTTTGTCTAATTAGGAGCACATAGTCGTTGGTTTGATTCAAAACACAGAATTCAAAACAGCCATGTCTGCTTTAATTTCTTCCATTTTAGCAAGTTGGTGATGGATATTCAAGAAGACATGTTAAGTATTTTTCTGGTATTAGGTAATAAAGAAGACCGCTTGTCCTTGTGTCTGCGATATATTTATAATCTGTGACACTCGTGGATCATTATGTTTTAATTTGGGCATTTTAAATCACAATATTCATCTAAAACAGCCTAATAAAAGAAACAAGTCTGCCGTAACCGTAACAGCAGTGTCCAGTGGGAGTTGACGTTGCCATAAACGTCATCAAGAGCCAGGACGTCCCATGCACAGCGACACTACTGGATCCTACAGGTGTTACCGATTAAGAAAATACAATTGGAGAACGAAACGAGCGTGGATCTGCAAAATGGCGTCTTGCAAATAAGCGATTAAAGATCGTTCAAACCTGCACGAATCACTCTAAATACAACTTCAGGTGAATAAATGGTGAGGGAAAACAATTTTAACATGGTTTAAAAGTCCTGAAAAGTTGATTTTTCATAATAAGTCTGCTTTAAAAATAGTTCTGCCTCAAATGCAGAACAATACAGGTTAAGTCAAACATGCATGAATCAATGGAAATACAACAAACTAATGATGAGGAAACATTGTTATAACATGCTTAAAAGCCCGTAAAAAGTAAAATTTGACTCTATTTTACCCTTCAACAGCCACTAAAATGAGCAGCTAAACTGAGGGATTTTCCAGCAATATGGATTTATTTAAGATTAAGAGCTAGTAAAGCCTATATATGGGTTAGTAAGGTCTCGGTGTAGCTTTATCCAGGGTCAGTAACTTCAGAAAGTGGCTCCACATGACACCGCAAAAGTCTAGCGTCCCTAAAACTGAGCTGCAGACAGGTCTCTCAGGTGGAGTCTGCTGTGTAAAGTCAGATTGCACAGATGTTGACTTGGTTTATGGTTAATATCTCTGTAATTAATGGGATTATCCACATGAAACAAAAACTAACACAAAATCTAAAGTTCTCTGTCACCTTTTTGCGTAATATTGGACCTTTAACTTCAGCTAGATCTTGTTTGTGCTTGTCGTTGAATCATCAGCTGGTCTTAAGGCTCGGTGGGTAATTTATGTTTCGTACGTGGATGTTCCGAACCGCTCATGCATCATATTAAGCTACGAGGTCAGTACACGTCTATATCCAATCCTCAACCAGTTTGAACCAGATGGTGTGACTCCTCTGAGGCGAGGATTCCACAAACAGCACATATATGAACACGTCCACATGAGCTAGATATCTATAGAGAGCTAATCGTTTACATCTTAATCTTCATAAGAGCATTCAATCTGTCCCGGGATCAGTTGAGCTTCCTTACAGCTTATAGGCTCCGTATGAGGGCTTAGCGCTTGGGTTCTCAGAGCGGGTGCGGTGGTATCTTTGGGTGCTGTGGCGTGAGTGCAGGGGCGCCTATGTCTTCTATGTCTTCTATGATCTATTGATAGGTAGGGTCCATTGCAAAAGAAAATTGTATTCTGTCAGTTTTTACCAGTGAACACCTTTTGCCACTCATCCAAGAGGCTTCTTCAGTTTGTGACATAACAGGTTATATAACAGTCCTTATATCAAAACCTGAGAATTTCTGCCATCAAACCGCAGTCATTGCAGCTGCAGGTTTTGTTAGCATGATAGAAAAAGTTGTTGGTAGAGTAATTCTCCCAAAAGTAGCCCAATCAGGATCATTACGGCTTCATGTTATTACGATTTAATGTGCCCACCAGACTGTAAATCCAGATAAGGGGGTGTACCGACTCTATCACACCTGGGTACAGTTCGAACAGCAGATGGCGCTATAGTCCCGCTGCTCCAAGTAGGAAGACAGCGCCAAAATGTGTTTAAATCAGCAGAACAGACACGACACAGCAACATGACGTGACAGTTCTGAGGAAGGCGGCAGAGTTCGGTCTAAACTGTCCAAAGAAAACACAAAAATACAGGTCAGACTATAAGAATCTCTAAATCATCAATTCTCCTACAGCCTGCACATGGCATCCTAACCCCAGTTCCCAGTGTTGGAGTGTACTTGTAGAAACAATATGTCTGTTGTTCCAAGATAACTCATTTTCAGCTCTAAAATATGAGGCAAGGCAAAGAAAGGGCTCGTCTCACATCTTCAAGAAGACTGCTCCAGATTTTTCCCCATGTTTAGTCCTGACTCTGGCACCAGCAGGAGGCCGGTCCCTGGAGTCCTCAGAGTGTGAGATGGTTCATGTGGACACTGACATGTGAGAGATGTACTTTGGTGCTGGTCCATGGAGAGACTTGTTCACACAGAGCAGCTTTAAAGTCTCTGAGCCACAGGAGCCAGAGACACAGGACACATGTGTGAAGTACTTCCTGGTTCTAGTTAGGTACTCCTCACTGTAAACAGGTTGCATATATATTAGTAAAGAGATATACTGTGATAAATAATAATGAAACCTATCTATGCCTTTGACACAATAACAATAAAGTAGGCCAATCCCAGTAGATGTGTCATTAAAAGCTGCAGCAAATGCATAAGAGAAACCGTAATTAGCCAAAGATGTCACTTTTTCAGCCCTTAACAGCTCAAATCTTATCATATTACAATAAAAATACCCCAAATCTCCCCATTTTTCACCAAGAAAATGTAAAATGTACACATGATAAATACAAAACATACAGCTCCAGCTTTCATATATGGAGTTATATAGTATTTATTGTAACAGGCTCACTAGGGTGTGTTAGTTCCAGCGCAGTTCGCTCTTATATCTGCCCTTGAGACAGATATAAGGCAGAAACTTAAAGAACCCCGTCAGAACCGAAGAAGCTACTCGGACGCACTCGCTCTTCAAATCTTTGTCCAGATGCCAATTTTCAATATTCTTTTGTGAGCTGAAAATATAAGCTATGAATATGTATGCGGAGGAAACCGACAGTTGACTGTGGGCACATCGGAATGGCATCAGGCTCTTTGAAATGCTGTTGACTCAGCTCTTTGCCTGGTATGAGCAGATCAATAGTAATTTGGCATGGCTATGTTAATACGTTCTGATTATGGCCCTCGCTCTGTCGTACTTATGGTAGAAGGGAGCTGACCAAAGGATAGATCAATGAGAGACGTCTGTTCGGTCTACAGCCTGACCACACTCTAAAGCACTTTCACAAAATATGATAATGTGTTTTTGCACTTTGGGAACCCTTCGCAGCTTTATTTCTTTCTTCTGAGCAGTACTTTACAGGCAGACCGGGAACATTTTGGGTGGCTGTTCTGTTAGACACACCGACACAAATATATATGTACAGCGCTGTATTTGCCAAACACCTGAAATTACCTAAATTAAACTTGAGAATTACCTCTTGTGCTTGTGTCTGCTGTATAGTTATAATCTAGTTAAACTCTATGACACCCGTGGATCATTATGTTGTAATTTGCACATTTAAATTCACAATATTGATCCAGAATGACTTAATAAAAGAAACAAATCCGCTGAGTTCCACGTTAGAAAACTGCAGCGCCCAATAAGAACTGATTTTACAGTAAACATCTTTTATTTTTTGCTGCTGAATCCTGCGCTATCATCGAAAATAAAACTGGAGAATGAAGTAAGTGCGTCACAGAGGGCGTGTGCCGGCGATGCTGAAAATGGGGATTGATCGGGCGTTTTAAAAATAAGCGATTAAAGACTCAAACATGCACAAATCACTCCTAATACAACTTCGGGTAACTAAATAGCGAGGGGGAAAAACAACTATAACGTGGTTTAAAGCTGTGAAAAGTCGATTTTGCAGAATAGGTCTGATTTAAAGCGGGGTAGGTGGGCGGATTTTTACACCACCACTTGCACCGCATATCCTTTAAAAACATATCTTATAATTACAGTTTAAAATCAAATTATCTTGTTATTATGGAAACAAATCTTGTATCCCAATAAATTACAAAAAAAAAAAATGTTCAAGCAACTTTCCTCTCTGTACTGGATTCTAAAGATATAATATACATGCAGACTTCAGCACATAGACTGTGCAAAGAAGTGAGTGTGTCGTCATCCACGGCGTTCGGCTCCAGTCAAGTGAAGCTCATCGAGGCTAAAGTTACAGGAGCCAATTTGTTCCTTATTTGGAATTACGACCGTGAGTATCATAGCAACCAAAGAGCCAATCTAGAGTGAGGTTGATGAAGGTAACGCCCTTTCTCTCACTCATCACTGGTTTAGCAGAGAGCGGACACTTAGCAATGCTGTCAATCAAACCTGTTGCTAAGGTTAGCGGGAGTGACCTCGGGGAAAGAAGGCGCCTGATTTGTCTGTTATTAATGTTCATATCTTAATTTATGAACAAAATAACGACACCAGATCATCATGTAGAGTGGGTTAATACGAACTTTTTAAGAGTTACGGGGAGAGGGACGGCAGTGTTTCAATACAAAATGAATTGGAGTCAAAGTCGATGGAAAAATGCTCACTTCCTATTTGGAACGCAGCGGCTAGCAGGTTAGCTACGTCCATTTATATTTACAGTATCAGCCTCTCTGAAACCTTTTAGACAAACTGTTTCACTCAGCGCGTCGTTTCATAACAGGTCATGAATTTAAAACCCGTCACTGTTCACTCTATGAAAAAGTAGCTTGGCCATCGCTGTTTGTCAGAAGAGAACAACACTGTATAAAATATATTTATGAGGGACTACGGCGAGAGACTGCCTGAATATCTCACTTGCTTGTTGAACCTTGATACTTTTAATACAAGATCTCATGATTGTCTAGATGTTGCACTAGTACTTTTGGTTACTTTACTTGGAGTGTACTGTATTTCAAGGACATGCAAAACTGGATACACTGGTGCCGCTATTGCACGTGAATAATCTGGTTTTGAATGTTTTAGCCGTAGTAGTATGTAGTAGTATGTATAAGTATGTAGGGCCAGGGTTTGATGGTGGCTCCACAGTCTAAAGTGCCACTGATGATCCTCAGCGGAACATCGTGAGGAAATCCATCCCAACAAAGTGCCTTACAAATACACACCTCTATATACCTCTAATGTGCCTCTTGTACTTTTACTTCCACAGAGCAGCCCTGCGCACAGTATTCTGCTTTCTACACATGTGACGATATAGATTTTCACCCGCAGTGTGCCAAAGTTAAGATTTGAAACCAGGAATCAGAAAGAAATCAGATTACTCCCGTCAGACGTAACTGTTTACATGACTCTGATATCTTGCCCCCCCCCCCCCCCCCCCGCAGACCGCAGTCCCGCCTTAGACCGCAGTAATGCCTTATTAGCTAACGTCCCTGTGTCCCTGTACTTCCAGCAGCTCAGAGCCAGACTCCGCAGAAGCCTAGCGTGCCCCCCCTGCTCTCGGTCAGCTTCACCATCACAGGTAGAGTATAGCCCCGTGAGCCCGACATCACTGCCGTTCCCTCTGTTTGCAACTAACAAGTGGTAGAAGAAGTACTCCGAGTATTTACTGTTGTGACGGTACAGAAATAAATGCAGAAATCCAGTTGGAGAAAACCGTGTATGTGTCTCTATCTGCAGGTTAAGGCTGCAGTTGTGGTTGTAGTACCTTTTCAAAACTGCAGGGGGCAGGCAACATACAGGTTCTTTAATAAAACATGAAGAAAAACGTATCAATATCAAATGTGATTCAGGTTTAGTAACTACTTAAAGGTCCTATATTACACAAAATGAACTTTACACCATGGTATAATGTTATATCCTCAAAAACAGACTGGAGTGGAGTTTTGTTTCACTCACACATGTTTCAGTAACACTTTATTAATACTGTATTTTCCGGACTATACTTTGCTCTGGAGTTTAAGTCAAACCATGAAGAAAAAATTGCATATAATGCATTTTTGGGTAAATTTAAAAAAATCCAATATATAACAGACATTTTTTCTTTATAAATTATATTTTACAAAATCCAAGACCAAGAACAGACATATTTTATCTTATATATATATATATATATTATATATATATTATATTTTTTTTATTTTAATCTTTAAAGGCATATATATTATATATAAAATACTATAAATATAGAGAACAATATAGCTGAATAGATCGTACAGATATATATAACGTAACACCTTTCTCTGGAACGGCGAGGATTATAAAAAACAATAAGTAGAGAACAACAGGCTGAATAGTTGTACAGCGGCTAATGTAACAAATGCTCTGTAAATCGAGGAAGCGCATCTGAGTATAAGTCGCACCCCTGGCCAAACTATGAAAAAAAGTGCATCTTATAGTCCAGAAAAATATGGTAGTCCGACTACATTTTTTCAAGTGGTAGTTTTAACAGCTACGTTTTACCTTTAGTTCAGCTGAGATTGGCAATTCTAGGACTGAAATTATCCGAAAGATTCTAGTGAAGGTTTATGGAGTTTAAAAACACAGTGGAGCACTTCCTGTATTACCAGATGACATCACAGGGTGGAACAGAGTGTTTTCTGTTTGAGAGAAGAGCCTAAATATGCAGAGTTTGTGCGTTAAACATGTGTGAATGAAACAAAACTCCAGGTGTGTTTGTGATGAGGTTATAACAGATCAGAAAACAGTGTAATCTGAGCCTTTAAGCAGCACATCTAAGTCTTAACTACTAACATCTTAATTAACTAGTAATAAAAGTATTTGTACATCATGATCCGAGTCTTTCTTCATGTTTTGTTATTGCTAAACTTGAATTTTGAGTAAACTTTTGACAGGTAGAGTGTATCAAACAAACAAAGTACTTCTCACCACTGCGACAATCCCCAGTAAAAAAAAAAACTTGGATTTTTACACATGAAGCAAAAATGCTAATGATCCCCCCTTTTCCTGCTCCCCTCACATTATGTAACAGTGCGGTGCTGTGGTTTAACTCTGCTGTGGAGTTGTTTCGTCTGCCTCGTCTTCATCGTCTCCTCGCTGTCTTTTGATTTTGTCTGGTGAAAACTTCTACCCTTCTCCTCCTCTGCATCGGCATCTGTTTCTCTGAATAAGGCTAGGCTCAGACTAATGTTTCTGTAAATGCAATTAAGGTCTAATTAACATAAGATCATAACTGCAAATGAGCTGCGCAAAATGTTCTGCCCCAAATTAGCATTTCATTTCAACGGCTAATGCTATCAGAGTTATTAAGTGGTTCTGTGTTCTAAAGGCGCTTTGACTCGAATGGAAAATTGGGTTTTTGTTTAGTGTTGCTCCCAGCTAATTTTGTTTTTTATCAAAGTAAAGAGTGGAAAGACCATTGACTGATACATCTTTTGTGAAAATAACTTGATTTCTCATACTATTTGCATAATTATTGAAACTATTATACATGATAGTTGATATGAGAGGCTGCAGTTTGCTTTAAATGTTATGTTAAATGGACTGTTTGGAGCCTCATGTAACAAAAACAGGCCTGAAGAAATTTAAGTTTTATGTTTGAGTAATTTAGTGATCTCTCCGAAGCCCTAAAACGTACTTTATGGTTAGCTGTAAGATTCTGTGCAATGCTCAGCCCATAAGCAGACGTCACCCATGCTCCAACACAGCATTTTTTTTATATATACAAGAGCCGGATACAAAATAGTTCACTACAACTTCACAAACCTGATTCGATGTGCAGTAGTTTCATTAGATCCACTCTGATTGTGTTGCTTTAAACGAGGAGTAACTCACTGTCAAAAACAAAACTGAACCAACACACAAACCCTGCATGTATATAAGATGTGTTCTTCTCTCAAACAGAAAACACTCCGTTCCACCTTGTGATGTCATTAAGTGGTAATACAGGAAGTGCTTAAGTTATTAAACTCCATACACCTTAACTAAAATCATCTCGATCTGGTGATTTCAGCCCAGGAATTGCCTTTATCAACTGAACTAAAGGTAAAAAGTAAGTGTTAACTTGAATAATTACCACTTCATGACATCACAAGGTGGAACGGAGCATTTTGAGCTTTGGAGATGTACAGACTGATAATAAAGTGTTACTCAAACGTGTGAATGAAACAAAACACAACTCCAGGTGTGTTTTTGAGGAGGTAACAGCATTATAACGGTTTTGTGTCATGTAGGACCTTATTGAAACTATTATACAAACTATTTGGGCCTCAATCTGTTTAAAGGTGCTTTATGTAACTTTTCTGGAACAGGATCCGCCACCTACTTGTCTCCATGGAGATGTTATTGCTTTGACTAGAATGTCCCGCTGAGATGAGGACTCTCTGAAAGACCAGATCTGTGGAGAGGTGGCACCACTCACCATAAGAATACTTCATTAGAATCATGTTTAAGCCCAGTTCAAGTGTTCGTCATCTCCCAAACACACGTGGGTTTGTTTGTTGGCAGTCGTGCGTTTTCCTCTCAGCCAAACCTGGATTACTCGATGTGAGTCTGCACACTCATGGTAAATACCTCCTCCTAAATGATTCATCTCAAACACTCTGTTTTCTGGCATTCCGCAAGTTTACAAGTCTGATTCACTCTTCAGAAGTCTGTGGCCAGTGTAATAAATAATAAAGTAGAAAGCTAACTAAATTTGACAAAAGTTAAGTACAGCTCCGAGATGAAATACAGATGAATCTTACTGCTGGAAAGTTGGGGATAAATGAATCAGAGTGTTCTTAAGTCAGTCATTTTTTATTACACAATATTGACTCTTGTGACTTTTACCTCCTCAAAAAGTAGTAGTGATAGAAGTAACAGCTCCTTTTACCTTTAGTTTAATAGAGACAATTCTGATTTTGAAATGATCCAGATGATTCTAGTGAAGGTGTGTGGAGTTTAAAAACACAGTGGAGCACTTCCTGTATTACAACATGACATCTCAAGGTGGGACAGAGTGGTGTCTGTGAAAAATTCAATTCTGTCAACTGGACAAAATGTTTTCTGTTTCTTTTAGTATGTTTATAGTGTCATTCTAGCCATGTCTCCCACTACTACTACTTCATAAACCAATATTATTAATTAACCAATACCAGACTAGGGTTTGAGAATGTCAATTTTCCCCCTTAAAACACAGCTAACTTATTACTAATGTGATCCAGTTGTTATTACACTGCTGCCTCCATGACCTTCTGCTTATCCGAGGTCGGGGCAGCAGTCTAAGCAGGGACTCCCAGACTTCCCTCACCCCAGACACATCCTCCAGCTCCTCCGGTGGGACCCCAAGGTGTTCCCAGGCCAGCCAAGAGACATAGTCCCTCCAGCGTGTCCTGGGTCTTCCCCGGGGCCTCCTCCCGGTGGGACATGCCCGGAACTTGTCCAGGAGGCACCCTGAACAGGAAACCCATTTTGGCCGCTTATATCCGTGATCTTGTCCTTTCGGTCATTACCCAAAGCTCACGACCAGAGGTGAGGGTAGGAGCGTAGATTGAGCGGTAAATCGAGAGCTTTGCCTTTCGATTCAGCTTCTTCTTCACCACAACAGACCAATACAGCGACTGCATCACCGAATGAATCTCACACTTGGTTGGTTGGATGGTAAAAGCTTTGTATGAAACAAGACATCAAGAGGGTGGACCTATACTTCAGTCAATACATGGTCTCATTACATCCAATTAAACGCCCAAACAGGATATCGACTCAAACGATATCTAATATTTAATAAGAGTACAGTACGGGTGCATCTCTAACCAGCGCTACATCACCTGCTCTGTTTAATTCTGATCTAAAATGCATGTGGATACTAAGGATGTACCAAAGGATCTGTGAGAGCTATAGCACCAAGTTGGATCAATTGAAATACCTACTTCCTTCCTCCTTTTGCAGTTTGAAAATCAGCGTCTCTGTTTCTATAGACGCTGTACGATCCCTATAGATTTCTCACATGTTCCATAATAACATACAATCGCGCAGTCTAAACTCCATCTTCTTCACCTCCTCTGCCGTCTTTGTAGTGCGTTGTTCACACACACTTGTTCCGCATGGCTCCTGATACCATCTTTGTTTTCTGTCACACAAAGTTCCCCCGGGGAGTCCTCGCACTCCAGTTTCCTCATGAAAACGTCTCCTTTACACTCCCATACCCTTTGAGTTAGGCTCGCAGGAGTGGAGCCTCACGTGTGGGCTGTGCGGATCTGCGGTTTATGGGCCTTCACGATGCGGTTGCCAGATAATCATGGCTAATTTATCTCCCAGACGTCGTCGACACGGAGGAGGAGCGGGCTGATACTGCAGAACTGGGGCATATCTGTGTGTGTAAACCTGCTATGATAATGGAGCGTGCATGTGGAGCTGGTGGGGTAGAGATAAAACCAAGGAGCTTCCAGGAAACAATAGGTTGTGTTCATGTGATGTGATAGCAGAGGGGGTATTATGCAAACGTTGATTTTTGGAGCTTTCTACCATGTTATAATGTTGTTTCCTCATTAAAAACATGCCTGAAGAGGTTTTACTAAAGGTATTTTTAGTAGGCCTGTCACGATAAATACTATTTTGACTGAGTACTTTTTCTTTGAGGTACAGTGGTCCCTGACTATATCGCGATTCACCTTACGAGATTTTTTCGTGATTGGTTGAGGGACTGTAGACCATTGGCCATTGTTCAGCCAAATTTACATAAATCGTTCGATCGTGGTGTGACTCTTAAGTGCTGTATGTTTGCAAGTTTTCTCCTCGACGAAACCCACGATGTCGATGAAACGTTCTGCGCCGACAAAGGCTCCTACGAAGGTTTGAACTTTGAGAGAGTTTAAACAAGAGAGAAATGTGAGAAAATGTTAATGTCTGTGTGAGAAAAGTGTATAAAGTGTGTGGTGAGGGGTTTTACAGCCAAGAAACATTAAAAAAAAAGCGATAAACGAGGGACCACTGCAGCATTCGTTATTTTTGTGTACTGGGATAAGGGTTGAGCTGTAGACGATTAAATATTGTATTGCAACTTATAATTGTTTTTGGCATAATTATTTAGTTTCAGTTTTATCATTTGGAGGGACTATATCTCTCGGTTAGCTTGGGATCACCTTGGGATTCCACGGGAGGAGTTAGAGGAAGTGTCTAGGGTGAGGGAAGTCTGGGTAGTCTCTGTTTATCGTCTACATTTCCTTCAGTAATACATCGCACTTCAAAATGTATTATTGTGACAGTATAGTAATCTAGAGATCTCTCATGGGCTCTATTTAAACTTAAACTTGTATTCACATGCATTCATTTTCAGCTACGTGCATGGCTTTTTTTCAGACAATGAAGTAAAAGTGAAGCGGATCACCTAAACGCAGCCAATCAGAGCGATACTTTCGACGCTTAGTTCTAGGTTGATGAGAAAAAAAATGTGCTCATTTTAAGAAAAAAGTCATGTACCCCAGCTTTAGTATCTCTGTGAGGCCTGTCCACATGAAACAAAAAAGTAAAATAGTTTTCTGTCACGCCGAGCACAACTAAAAACGAACTAAGGTGAGATACTGTTGTTCAATCAATCCATCGGTCAATTTTATTTGTAGACCGCCTTTTTGTTCATACAGACAACTCTAAGTGCTTTAAAATCACAACAATGTGCAAAATATAAAAGCCTGCATATAGCAAAACAGTAATTTACATAATTTACACATAACTAACACAAATATTAGTTAATAAATATGTGAATTCATGGAGAAGTTTGCCATTAATTCAAACTTTCAGGTTAAATTCATGCTTTGCTTCACCTTTAACTATTCATACTGTGTCTTTAATTTAGATTTGAAAATATTAGACCTCGTTTCAAGGCACAGATTTTCCAGTAAATAATTCCACATTTGGGAAGCACAGAAACCGAGTGAGACCTGAACCATGTTTGGTCTGAACCAGGAGACCCGTCCCAGCTGATCTGTGGGGCCTTCGGGGCTCTTAGGTCTGGCACATACTTTGGGCCTCCACCGTTTTGAGATTTGTGGACCAATAAAAGAATTCTGAAATTGATTTTGTGAGAGAGTGGAAGCCAGTGTAATGTGATGTGGCGCTGGGGGTAATATCATGTCGTTTTTTGATGTCGTGACCACGCTAGCAGCAGCATTTTGTATGAGTTGTAGTTGCCTTAATTGACCACAAGTCCTCAAAATTGGGTCCATAATAATATTTTTGTGGGACACGCTGGCCTGGGAACGCCTTGGGGCCCCACCGGCGGACTGGAGGACGTGTCTGGGGTGAGGGAAGTCTGGGAGTCCCTGCTTAGCCTGCTGGCCCCGGATAAGCGGAAAATGGATGTTAAATATGTGTGAATGAAACAAATCACAACTCCACATATGTTTTTGATGAGGAAACAACATTAAACCAAACGTAGATCCAAAAATAGAGTAATACGAGCCCTTTAAGAGTGATTTTTCATTCACCGCACAGGGCATTGTGGGACAACTACCCTGTCATTAGGGCAGTAATTAAGGATTATTTTAGTAACGGCCTCGTCAGCGATTCATTTATAGTGAGCAGTCCGTTCTACTGTAGAAGCGGCTTGGACGAGCAGTGAAACGTCTTTACTCAAATAACTTTTTTGTCCAGTTCACAGAATTGGATTTTTCTTTTATTAGAACTTTACGTATGCTATTTCTGCTGCCCCCAAACACACCCCAAAAAAGTCTGACAGAGCCATCAGCCAGACAAAACACGGTTAGAGCCTGAACTGAACAAACTTAACCAGAGCCAGTGAACAGACAGTGGCGGAGAGGCGTAGGGGGCGGTATGCTCTGGTGTGAGGAGTAAGAAACACCGGGGGGAGAAGGAAGGAGACGACAGAAGGAGCCAGGAGGACAGGACGACAAGACGCAGCAGCAGGGGAGAAGAGAGGGCACAATAAAACAAGAGAGGGCACAATAAAAAGAAGAGGGGGCACAATAAAAAGAAGAAGGGCTAGTGCATTCCCAGCCGAACACTCCCAGAGAGACACGGAAAAAATCAGCAAAACCAGGAATTAGCCACTTCAGTTTCAACCTAGAAATCATTAAAGTTAAATTTATTAAGCAAATAATCAAAACGCAAAAATAAAAATGAAAGAGAGCACATGTATGACTTGAATTCAGTGATATTAACATGTTTTGCATCCCTCACATTCAATTTTGATGTACTGAAGATTAAGATAACTGTGTACCTGGTCATAACCGCAGGAAGTAGAGGCTCTAGATTCTCCTTCTTATCACTGCCCTGAGCAAAACTAGATCTGTTCCTCACAGGGATAAGATCAAAAATATACAAATACTCATTTTACATTTAGATGCATTTATATTTTCTACTTGATTGAATCGTTTGTGCAATAACCTGTTAGCCTGAAGGTTAAACTGTGGGTAAAGTGAACCTGCACACGGCACAACAACCTCTGAACTCTTTATATTTTGTGGTGGATTTTGACAAAACAACAGAAAAAGAACAATCCCGAACAGAAAGAGGAAGAACCGAACGGGGACGCTTAAAAGTTTGGACATTGCTTGACTTGCGCAGCTCGTGTTCGGTTGAAACTATTGTGTTAAGATAGTGAGAAAAGACAAGTGTGGGACAAAATCTCGTGTCCACTGTCTCACAGAGGTGGATTTGGTCATCGGAACAAGGACAGAAGCGCGATGAGTAAAACTGATACATAGTAAAAGTCGAAGTTAAAGGAAAGACAATCGTTGCTTAAACAGGAATGTGGGCCTGAGACATAATCTGTTCCCCAGCTATACCTCCATCCTCAGACCCAAAGCAAACAAAAGGAACAAAGAGAACAACAGAGTGAGTGAGTAGGATCTCTCTTCAGACAGATATAAGCCAGTGTCCACCAGCAATCTGACCAGAACTGAAGAAGAGGTTTGGATGAGCAGAGAAACGTCTTCGCTCCTACAACGATTTGTCCAGTCGACAGATTTAAACTTTTTACTCTGGATCCGATCTGGACGACTGAGGGATCACGCAGACAAATCGTGCTTGCTGTGATGTTGCAGAGCAGATCGTGCTGGTGGACATGGATGTATCGGGGTCAGGAGGTCACAGATGTGGTCAGCGGTGACACACTCGAGTGCAGTCGGATTGATTCAGACTAACAGGCTACATGTCGCTGCCGTAGCGCTGTACGCTGTTAAACAACGATATGAAAGTCTGATTTACTTTGCACGCATGACAGTACAAACGCAAAATACAAAAAAAAAAATTCAAAAGTGCGTTCCTACAGCTGGTGCACGTGGCTGAACTCTCCCAAAGTGTCAATATATGAAATGATACATAAAGCACCAATAGCTACACCTTATTTAAGATAGTTTACAGCTATGAATTCAATGAAATGCAATCAGAATATTTTTGTATGGCAGTATCTTTATTTGGCTTGATAAAAAACAAAACTATAGCTCTATCATTGAGTTATTTCTTTCCAGATTCAGAAAATGTTATAATAGTAGTAATGCAGTTTCCCCAATTACAAAGGTAACATGAGAGTTTTATTTCATTTGCCAGTTTGATCTGCGGATGTATTTTTATTTATTAAAGAAATGTTGAGAACTTACCAAATTCGCAGACTCAATTGCCGTGTCTCAGTTCGATGGTTTCACACTTCATCGGCTGCATTTGAAGGGCACTTACGTCACTACCGGCGCGACGAGGCCTGTCCCATTTCAGTGCACCCCACGAATGAGGTCGACAAATGTGCCCTGCGATTTTGTGGAGATCGAAAGCGTGCATCCGAGCAGACTTCGTGCACTTCTGTATCCCATCGTGCACCGCGTGACTTCATCTATAGGAGAAACAAGGTATATTTTCTTAAGATTATGTAATACGAGCTGCAGTTGGGAAGAAATCAATTATAACATTATATTTCCCCATTTATATTCAAACGGAAAGTCTTTCAATCTAAACAGAAATAAATGCCTGGGACGATGACACCTTGACTCTCCTTCGATTAAATAATAAATAATTAAAAGTAAAACTAATAATTTCAGAGTCCGGTTGCTAGGCGACGTCACATAAGCGCACAGACGGCGGTTGACGTACGCTCCGTGGTGTCGGCCTGTTTCATTTCGGCGCAGCCTTTCCACGGAGGCTACATGGAGGAGCACCCTTCGTCGGCCGGGTCTTTTGAGTCTTTTTCAGTCCCTTCGAAGTGTGCCATCATCAAATTTAGACACACGTTTTGTAGAACTTTGCTGCTGAGAGCGTGGATCTCTAAGCTTAAGCGAGTGGATCAAGATGGCGGCTTCAACCTCGCACGTCCTGTCAAACATTTTGAGTTCAAAGACATATTGAACTCAAAACGATGGACCACGTATCAAAACTGGACATGTGCTAAAATACTCCAAATGCCTAAAATGTATTACTAAGTTGAATTATTCGAGTTCAAAGTGTAGACAAACCACAAACTGAAGAGCTTCTCCGAGTACAACCTGAAGGAGCTCGCGGGCCACAGTTTGAAACACACTGGCCAAGTCACCAGAGATGGGTCGAGTATTCAAACATTTACTCAAGTAAGAGTAACGTTACTTCAAAATAATATTACTCAAGTAGAACTACAAAGTAATGGTCTAAGTAAGAGTAAAAGAGTATTTGGGAAAACTTCAACTCAAACTTTAAAGAGAGTAACTTAAAGATTAACTGTTGCGACGTAACGTTTGATTTATAACTTGAAGTTGATGTAATTTGATGGACAAAACATTAAATAATCCACAACATCTGTTATTTTCAAAGCACAGACACAAAAATGAGACAAACTAAATCAGATCTGAAGGAGCTGCAAGAAACACGAACGTTCAAATCATTTCATATTGTTACATAAAACTTCAGTCACTTTTAGATTTACTCGCAGTGGGAAGAAGAACCAAACTTTTACTCAAGGAAGAGTTTTGCTATTTCAATAAAAATATTACTCAAGTAGGAGTAAAATTACCATACACCAGCCAAAAAATGCATAATAATGAATGAATAATAATAAAACATATATTTTCAGCCAAACTATGAAAAAAAGAGATCGGAAAATACAATATGCTGCTAGAAAAGTACAATTTATTCAAAAGTGACTCAAGTAATTAGTGAATGTATTTGAGCTCTAACCACCTCTGCTAGTCACGATTAGTTGATTAATCGTTGCAGCTCTGAAAGTGTCACCGACTGACAAGTATTTACACGGCTGTCTGCCTGTGTGGGCGCTTTAAATCATTCCAAATGTACTGATCCTCCTCTGTCTGCTGTTATGTTTCAGCTGTAAATGAGGCAGGACATCCACATATGTTTTCTACGGGCTGTGCTTCGGGGAGTCTCAGTTGTGAACAGAAGAATACTTTAAAAATACATTTAGTTACGCAATACTGAATATCTGAGTTAAAGACGATGTACTTGGTTTTACTTTCTTAAAAAAACCTGGAAAACAAGTTCATTTTACACCTTTTGCAGAGGTTCAAAGTTACTCCTCACTTACTTTATGCGTTACGAACATGCTAATTATTCACAGCGATGAGTTTATAAGCACTTTTCACAACTTTCTGACATCAGAGAGTTTTTAGCACGGTAATGCTGACAATAACTAGCATGCTAACACACACCTACTCATTCTTGAAGCTTTATAATCAAATGCAAACAACACACAGTGGACTTATTTTGACCTCAGGAACTGGGACAAGACACAAATTGCACAAATACATGGGGAAAACTTAAGTACAGAGCCTTTAAGTTGCGTCATATTTTAGTGTAGAAACTGCTTGCGTTACTTATGCATTTATGTATTACCCATAAGAGAAGGGTAAATTGCACATGCACTCCCATTACCGCCATGTTTTGACTTGATTTTAGTAAAGTAACTCTCGTTCTCGTGATATTAAGCCCCGGCACGTGTTTTTTTTAGCATGTATTTCTCACAAAATGTGTCTTGCCCCAGTAAACATATATTCTATAAGCAGCTCTCGGGGTCAAAATAAGTCAGCTGCGTGCCGTCTGCATCTAAACCGCTCGCTGTCCGATAATCAGGAAGTGCGTGTTAGCATGCTAGTTGTTGTTAGCATCTCTGCGAGTTGCGGAAAATGTTTATAAACTCATCGTGGTGAATAATTAGGATGATCTGAATGTATGAGATAAGTGAGGAACGTTTTTAAGAGTAAAACGCCTTTAAATGAGTAAATGCATATCAAAATATTCTGTATATGTGTTTTTTGTATTTTGTGATCAATACTGCATTTGGAAAGTACAGTTTATAAAGTCCTGCTTGTTTTCATGAGTTGTATACACTTGAGAACAGTGTTGTATACTTGAAAGCTGCAGGTGTGTGTGTGTTATCTGTTATTTATAGTAGTGTGTGTGTGGCTTATCGCTGATCACTCATTTGCATGTACTTATGTACGCACAGTGAACAGGAGCACTTTAAGCTCCACAAGTAAAATTCATTTCACAAAGACAAAAACACGACAGGTATCACAACATGCTACGCTGCCATCTCTTTTGAAATATAAGTCAAAACATCAAATCACACAACCACAAAGAACTACATTCATTTTAGTTCAGTATTTTTGACCAGATGCATGTTTTAAACTTTTATTTATTCAGTATTTGACTATGTTTAACCACCTGTTTGAGTCAGAATAAAGACTCATACATGAACTCACACATGTAATTACTGCAGTGACCAGGGCTGGGTGTCATTAAGTAGTTGCTGATACGATACATGCCTCGATACATAGGCCTCGATACATAGGCCTCGATACATAGGCCTCGATACATAGGCCTCGATACATAGGCCACGATACATACCTCGATACATAGGCCTTGATACTTACCTCGATACATAGGCCTCGATACATAGGCCTCGATACATAGGCCTTGATACATACCTCGATACATAGGCCTTGATACTTACCTCGATACATAGGCCTCGATACATAGGCCTTGATACATACCTCGATACATAGGCCTTGATACATAGGCCTCGATACATAGGCCACGATACATACGTCGATACATAGGCCACGATACATATCTCAATACATAGGCCACAATACATATCTCGATACATAGGCCACGATACATACGATACATAGGCCACGATACATGCCTCGATAAATAGGCCACGATACATGCCTCGATAAATAGGCCACGATACATACCTCGATACATAGGCCACGATACATGCCTCGAAAAATAGGCCACGATACATACCTCGATACATACCTCGATACATAGGCCACGATACATAGGCCTCAATACATAGGCCTCGATACATAGGCCTTGATACATACCTCGATACATAGGCCTCGATACATAGGCCACGATACATACCTCGATACATAGGCCACGATGCATATCTCGATACATAGGCCTCGATACATACGTCGATACATAGGCCACGATATATATCTCAATACATAGGCCACAATACATATCTCGATACATAGGCCACGATACATACCTCGATACATAGGCCACGATACATGCCTCGATAAATAGGCCACGATACATGCCTCGATAAATAGGCCCGATACATACCTCGATACATAGGCCACGATACATGCCTCGAAAAATAGGCCACGATACATACCTCGATACATACCTCGATACATAGGCCACGATACATACCTCGATACATAGGCCACGATACATGCCTCGATACATAGGCCACGATACATGCCTCGATAAATAGGCCACGATACATGCCTCGATACATAGGCCTCGATACATACCTCGATACATAGGCCACGATACATACCTCAATACATAGGCCACGATACATACCTCGATACATATCTCGATACATAGGCCACGATACATAACTCGATACATAGGCCACAATACATAACTCGATACATAGGCCACGATGCATATCTCGATACATAGGCCACGATACATATCTCGATACATAGGCCACGATACATACCTCAATACATAGGCCACAATACATACCTCGATACATAGGCCTCCATACATACCTCGATACATAGGCCACAGTACATATCTCGATACATCTGCCACGATACATATCTCGATACATAGGCCACGATACATATCTCGATACATAGGCCACGATACATATCTCGATACATAGGCCACAATACATATCTCGATACATAGGCCACGATACATACGTCGGTACATAGGCCACGATAAATATCTCAATACATAGGCCACGATACATACCTCGATACATAGGCCACGATAAATATCTCAATACATAGGCCACGATACATATCTCGATACATAGGCCACGATACATATCTCGATACATAGGCCACGATACATATCTCGATACATAGGCCACGATACATACGTCGATACATAGGCCACGATAAATATCTCAATACATAGGCCACGATACATATCTCGATACATAGGCCACGATACATATCTCGATACATAGGCCACGATACATACGTCGATACATAGGCCACGATAAATATCTCAATACATAGGCCTCGATACATACCTCGATACATAGGCTGCGATACATACCTCGATACAGTGCACTTTCAATTTGATATAATATGATACGATCGATTTCGCATCGATTCAATACGACTCAGTGGCTTTTGGGACAATGATAATGGATAACAGATAATGATCAACCACATTTTAAAAAAAAATAAATATTAATTTTATTTATGTTTTTATTTAGCTTCCATTTAGTGAAGATGAGTGAACATAAAGTGCATTTTGTTTTACCAACTAGAAAAACACTGTTACATTGTCCAGTGTTACTCACCCACAGCTGATGAGCTCCACATTTACATGTAACAGGGTAAAATATATAAAAAGATTGCTTGGTGATATATCGATACATCAGCCTCACGTTATCGATACTGTATCTTTAAATGAACTGATACGATATCCTGATATTTTGATATTTTTGCACACCCCTGGCACTGACCCATTGCCTCAGCCCCTCATCTGACGTCAGAGGCTGAGCAGGGCTGGGCTCGTTTGTGCTCGGGTGAGGGACCGCTGTGAGTACCACGTGCTACAGTGGGGCGCCAGTCACAAAAACTGTTGTTGTGTCGTTAGGCAAGACACTTCAACCACCTTCCTCAGTGTGAATGTGGTGTGTGAGTGTTGGTGTTGGTCAGAGGGGCTCCACAAATTGGCAGCCTCGCTTCTGTCAGTCGGCCCCAGCTGTGACTACAATAGTATCTTATCAATACCAAGTGGAATTAATGATGCCCTGTGTGTCTTGAATGCTCCACGTTATGGCATTAAACCTCCTATCTTGCATTTTTTCAAGTATAGGTGGTTTTATTTGTCAAATACGTCAAGAAAAACAAGCGTTCAGACAGCGAGCGGGGTCTCCTTTCCACAAATCTGACCCGTAACTTAGCCTGGTTGCATCACCTGCTTGTCTCCATAAAGATAGATACACATAATTCATTTCAGGTTAAGCTCCAACATCTCCATGGAGACAAGCAGGTGATGGACCTTCCTCCGCAAAAGTTCCATAATGCATCTTTAACTCGTCACAGCTGTTATTATGTAAGTCTATGTCATTAATGCCCTTGTGTTTCGCCCTTACAGCCTCTCCGCCGGTGGAAAACAGACTGTGCGAGGGTCCTACGCCAAACCGGTCCCAGCTGTGCCACCTCCCCTGCCCCATCGAGTGCCAAGTGTCTCCCTGGGGCGCCTGGGGTCCCTGTACCTACGAGAACTGTGACGACCAGACCTCCAAGAAAGGTATGTGCAACGCTCCGCTCGGCTCTGCTAGCATGGCGGCGGTCTGCTAACGTGTGGAGGTCCCATTAGGTCTGGTGGGCTTCTTTCATGTGTGTTTAGATGTTTCCTCAGAGGGGGAGTGGGCCAGACACAACAGCCACAATCCGAGAGTTTCCATCGGCTTCAAAGGCATTCCACAAATAAATACAGACGGGGATTGGGTTACACGGAACATAAAGATACGATTAACTGCGGGGACGGGGTTCAGGCATGTACACAGCCAAAAACAGGCTCATTTCATACATTAAAGAATCACTGTGGAACTTTTTACCGGGGGGAAAAAAGGTGCCACCTGCTTGTCTTCACGGAGATAGTGGAGGATACATGATATTTGGTATTAATGTTATTTTGTTGCTCACAAGTAAATACATAGGAGTGGGCGGAGATAGGGGGTAGGTGGAAACAAATATTCTGGGATGTGATCAATAATATGACTGATGCATGATGTTTGTGCTCTGGTTTGGTGTTTTTAGCCAATGAAAATATCTACTTTTTGTCTTAATTTTAGTCTTTTAGATGAAAATATATTTAATTTTAGTCAAGGATGTAGTCAGACACCGGAGGGACTATGTGTATCGGCTCCTCGGGGAACACTTTAGGGGAAGAGATGGAGGAAGCGTCTGGGGAAAAGAATGTCTGGGAGTCCCCGCTTAGACCCCCTGCCCTGGATAAGCACGAGATAAATGGAGGGATGGACAGACATTGATCATAAGACAAAAATATTTGAGTTAGGAGATCAACACTGCGCTGCACAGCTGTTTTCATCTCCACTTCAGCACCGGGACGAGTCTGGAAGCTCTGAACTTGTTTACAGTCTAGTATTAAATAAATATGAAATTTACATGACCCTGTTTTAGTCTGGAGTATAAACACGAGCTGGCCCCCTCTCGGTGACAGAATGGGGCCATATTCCCGCTGTGTGCGTGTAAACTCCCCCACGTCTGCGCACTGAAGGGTCGCTGAATTACTCATAACACATCATCACATCTACTGACCATCTCTGTGTGACGTATTATTCATATGGGTCAGAGGTGAGCTCGTGTGGGCCATTACTGTGGTCACCAACAGTAAGTATGGCTGAAGTATGCAGGGCTGTATTTTTAATGTCTTAACACTAATTGGTTGATGACGTCATGGTTGCAGATGGAGGGCAGGGGCTTGTGTAACTCTACAGGAGATGCACTGTTTTAACTCATAATTCAAGTTTCAAGATTAACTTTATCGTCCCCCCCGGTGGGACGTTTATCTTGGGCCGTCCACGAACATGGGTAATACAGAGTAAATGATGAAGAGCGTAATCCATAAAGACATATATATTAAAGATATCCACAAGAAGGTTAATGCAGTCCCATCAGGCCACAGTAAAGTGATTCACAAATGTTCCACCTTATTAATATTTCTGAGGAAGTGGCTCCACAAACTCGGTGTCTGAAGTTTGTGTTGCAGCTTAGTTTATATCAAGAGACCCAGATGCTTCACTGATATCAGGATTCTCCTCGTCATATCAGCTCTAAGTAACATATATAAGATATTTAAAGATATATTTTAGGACTGTAACAAAAGAAGAGAGACGTGCCAATCACTACGGCCCCCGTCAGTCCCTGGAATAACTGGAGAGTGGCTCGGTTATGTGGTTTTGCAGATATAGGCTCATGCAGATGGCCTCTACGACCTTTAAGCTCTAGAGAGAATAACATTTCAGCTGTAAGAGCACACAACTGGTCATAACTTGGTGACATCACTAGGTGGAACATAGTATTTCTGAGAGAAAGGTGTCCAAAATATGCACAGTTTACAATATGCAAAAATATTCTATCATGTAGATTGTGTAATTTTTCTGTATTGTCTCACAAAAGAAAAAAATAGACCATAATATTTCCCCTTTAAAAGTGCATTATAGCCTTTGAGAGGGTCTACATCTGTCTCCATGGAGATGTCATCAAAAGCCTCTGTTCAAATTACAGGTTTTATGCTGCGAGAATAAGGAAATGTGCTGTTAGCATGCTAGCTGTTGTTACTGTGACAGCACCCGCTCTGGTCCCTGAAAGTCTGAAAAGTACTTATAAACTCATCATGGTGAATAATCATTAAAGGAATAATAAGTGTTTTTCAAAGACAGGGGGCAGTGTGTGATCTCCACAGACCTGACTAGTCCTGATTTCTTCCTGTGGGGCTATTTAAAGAAAAGGGGTTTGTGAATAAGCCTCAGACAATAAACGACTAACTAATAAAAACCAAACCGAGCTGCTGTTCTTTCAGGTGCAGTATTTGTTTTATCTCAATCACACTGTCCAGAAGCATCAGTTCAGATGTTGTTCGTATCAAGCGTAAACTCATCGTTTTCCTCTGGTTTTGTGTCTTAAGTTTCTAAACCAAAACCTGTAGTGTCGTTAAAGTCTGTAACAGTCTGCTCCTCCTTCCTTTTCAGGGTCCTGTGCCTATGACATTAAGTTATATATATTCACTCTTCAAAGTCTTTCACAATATATTAAACCGTAAAGTTTAGTGACTTACTCTGTGTTTGTGACTCTGACCTAATCTCCTCTCTCCTTTTCTCCTTTTCCTTTTCTTTTCTTTTCTTTTTTCTCCTTCTCTCCGTGTTTGGACATCACTGACACGTGACGTTTTACATAAAGTAACAAACTGAATTTCTGAATGATACAATGAGGCTTTATTGGCATTAGCTAAACATTTTCGCCGATTTTCTGTCTCTTTGGTGCGAAAAATGACACAAATGTACAGCCCTGGCGCCGTGTGCACGTCGGGGACTAAACCAAAGTGTAACAGGGAGGGTGGATCGATTTTTCATTTTCAGACTTTTGTAATGACAGTCAACTGTGTGGATACTGTATATATTCTAATATATAATTAGGTTTTGCCATAATTTACCATTTGTCATAAAGCCTAGTAAATATAGAGACAAAACGATAAAATTTAAACTAATTCAAGCCACTGACACATTGATCCAAGAACAGATTTAAACAACAAAAAAAACAATTCTAAATGTAAAAAAATCAAACTTTTATGTCTTAAATCTTATCATATTATCAAAAAACCCAAAAATGTCCCAGTAATGAAAAAGAAAAAGTACACACAATAAATTCTGACCCCAAAAACATATTGTCCCATCTGTCATATCCCGAACGATACGGCGATACAGTGATTATCGTGACAGGCCCACCACCAGAAATGTCCCACAGCGGACCTTTAAATGAGAAAGTGTCCGCCGATGCATTTTACACTCCCCAATACATGAATTATCCCAGGCTTTCCGACTCCTTTAAGTGTGTGTTAGCGCTCCCATGATCCCTTAAATTCGACAAATGAAGACAAATGAGCAGATAGCTGGTGCCAATCAGAGCCAGTGTACTGCTGACAGGACACATCCATCACCACGCTCTCGTTCTACATAATGATATCAGATCTGCATTCATTTCATTCACAGTACGAGTCACAGCTGCCCCGGGGCTGAGTAACAGACTCGACAGCTGCTATTTTGCGCCTGTGGCCTCTCAAACCGCCGACGTTTTACAGAAGCACTCAGCTGTTTAAGTGCAGGGGATGAGGGATAGTTTGTGGTACAGTAATACTAGTAACATCAGGGCCCAAAATACCAAAAACTCTGACTCTAGGATATACATGCCGGGTTAAAATGTTTAGATTTTTCAGTAATAAAGAAAAAAAAAAAAAAGAATTAGCGACTTGTGACCTGTTTCTATTATTAAACTGTTTTAGCTCAGTATTGGGGTTTACAGCTAACAAAATGTAAAATCCTGATCAACATAGGATTTAGTTTAATGTTAAAGCTATAGTATGTAACTTTACAGCCAAAAAAAACTCAAATAAAGATACATTTATTCATCAAAATGAACTTATGTTCATTTACTGAACTTAAAAACATAGCAACATATCAACTTATCATTTTAGATGAAAGGTAGAATCATATTTTTGGGGGGTCAATATTTGTTGGTTTGGTTTTTTGGGGGTTTTTTGGGTTGTTGTTTTTTTTTTGCACTACTGGGAAATTTTGGGTTATTTTTTGGTTATAGGATCAGATTTAAGCTGTAAAAGGTTGAATTATAATGTAATAACTTCAGTGAATCATTATAGATACAAACTAAGTACTGTAGTGTTTCATTCAACAGCTCAGTTTTTTTTTTTTTTTTTTTTTTCCCTGACAATATCGTACATTCAGAATAGTTTTTGTAGTTTAAATCCGCTCTTGGTTATTCTGTCAGTTGATACATTTGTTTTTATATTATCATTTATCGTCTATAATTACTTAAGCGATATACTTCACTTCTAAATGTGTTATCACTGAGTGGCTTGCATCTCCACAAACCTGACTCTTATTTGGCCTGGAGCAGGGCCTCCACCTGCTCGTCTCTATGGAAACGGTGATCCTTTATATTCCACTAATATGGCATAAAACTCATCTGTCTCTAGTTAGATCTGAGTTGCTGCATGTTAATTATTTCTGAATTCCTTCCTAAACCGTGTCTTTAAAGTCACTGTTGTGTGTCTGCTGCAGGTTTTAAGCTGAGGAGGCGTGAGATTGTGAACGACCCCAGCGGAGGACCAGGCAGCTGCCCTCACCTGGTGGAGGCCGTCCCGTGTGAGGAGCCGTCCTGCTGGAGCTGGAGGGTCCTGGGTCTGGAGCAGTGCGTCCCAGAAGAAGAGCTGCCGTGTGGGCCGGGCACACAGGTCCCCCTGGTGCAGTGTGTCAACAGCACCGGTGAGGACACGACGGAGCCGCGATTCACATGCTACATCTCTGCATTCACAGGGTTTAAGACTCAGATGAATGTGTCCAACTTTATTTATGTGGCACAGACAGAATCGTATCTGTTGAATATTGTTGATGTGTCCTTGGGCGTTACTGCGATGTGTTTGGAGACGGGACCAATCACAGGGTTAGTGTTGTAGTCAAGAGCACAGTGATGGAGACCTGTCCGAGACCAGGACCTCTGAGGGTCGAGACCAAGATGAGATATATTACTGTCATTTTATATCACATATATATCACAGTTTTTATAAATCTCTCTCCATTTCGTCTGAGTGATGCTGATTTAGGCTTCAAAGCCAAACAGACTGTACAGTCCTGAAACACTGTCGCCCGTGTTGAACCCTCACCCACAGGCTGAGATCACTGTGGGTGAAGGTTCAAAAACGGTTCCTGTTTCAAGCCAACTTCCACTTGCACTTAACAGAAAAGTGCTTCAAAATGAGTTTGATTTTAAGTGTGTGTTACTTACTCAATCTGCAGTGATATTTCCAGCCTCAGCACATTTACTATTTATTGTGCGGACACTGTACCAAACGTGTAGATTAGTTTTTGCTCTGAATTTGGTCTTGGTGTAATGGGTGTGTGATGAGGACATAGTCTGCTCCACATGCAGGAGGACCGGAGGCACACAGACAGGTAGGATATTTGAAAAATCCAAGTCCATCCTGTGCTGTGACACTGTCGTGAACACGCCGCGGCGCTGGGGGCGTGTGCAGTGATGTGGCGTGTCCTCTGGCTCCAAACGAGCGCACCGCTGCACCGAGAAACAGACCCGCTACGAGTTTATAGCCGACAGCAGCGACTGTCATGAAATGTGATCGTAGACTCAGACCTCGAGTCCATAACAAGACCGAGTCCAAGCGAGACCAAGACCGTATTTAAGATATATATATGCTTTATGTAGGCTGTACGTAGTCTGTAAGTGTGCTGTGTATAGGCTGTATGTAGGGTGTATATAGGCTGTATGTAGGCTGTATATAGGCTGTATGTAGGCTGTATGTTGCCTATATACAGGCTGTATATAGGCTGTATGTAGGTTGTATATAGTTAAGTCAGTTACAGGCTGTATATAGGTTGTATATAGGCTGTATGTAGGGTGTATATAGGCTATATATAGGCTGTATATAGGTTGTATATAGGCTATATGTAGGCTGTATATAGTTAAGTCAGTTACAGGCTGTATGTAGGCTGTGTATAGGCTGTATGTAGGCTGTATGTAGGGTGTATATAGGCTGTATGTAGGCTGTATGTAGGGTGTATATAGGCTGTATGTAGGCTGTATGTAGGCTGTGTATAGGCTGTATATAGGCTCTGTATAGGTTGTATATAGGCTGTATGTAATTAAGTCAGTTACAGGCTGTATATAGGTTGTATGTAGGCTGAATATAGGTTGTATATAGGCTGTATGTAGGCTGTATATATGTTGTATATAGGCTGTATGTAGTTAAGTCAGTTACAGGCTGAATATAGGCTGTATATAGGCTGTATATAGGTTGTATATAGGCTGTATGTAGGCTGTATATAGGCTGTATATAGGTTGTATGTAGGCTGTATATAGGCTGTATATAGGTTGTATGTAGGCTGTATATAGGCTGTATATAGGTTGCATGTAGGCTGTATATAGGCTGTATATAGGTTGTATGTAGGCTGTATATAGGCTGTATATAGGTTGTATGTAGGCTGTATATAGGCTGTATATAGGCTGTATATAGGTTGTATGTAGGCTGTATATAGGCTGTATGTAGGCTGTATATAGGCTGTATATAGGTTGTATATAGACTGTATGTATTAAGTCAGTTACAGGCTGTATATAGGCTGTATATAGGCTGTATGTAGGCTGCATGTAGGGTGTATATAGGCTGTATGTAGGTTGTATATAGGCTGTATGTATTAAGTCAGTTACAGGCTGTATACAGTTTAATTCAGGAGACTCCAACATGTGGTTCTGTCCTTTCAGGAAACTGAGCTGGTCTTGGTCAGTCTTGGTAAGGAGTACCTAGCTGGAGGATTAGCCTACATATTTTACGTTGATGCATGAAACTAGGGAGCAGGACCCTACTTTGCTCAGAGTTAAGAGTATTCACTGCTTTGCTCCACTGCTCCACTGTTTGAAGTCCCGCCTCTTCTGAGATTGCTGTAAAAGCCCTGCAGATGGATAGTTCATATCTGTCCGTGTGTGACTCTGCTCCTGTGCAAACACTCCAGCATAAATCGTGTGTGTTTTTAAGGTCAGCTGAGTGCCCTCTCTGCTCCGTCATGGTGCCCCGATGCTCCAGATCATCCATCACCTCCACACACTCCACCTCTCTCCTCCTCTCTCCTCCACAATCCTCCACAGGGCCATAGAAACCTGTAATAAACCTGCGCCTTTAACCGGGGCGTCAGCGGGGTGATACAAGGCAGTGAAAGTGCGAACAGGAAATTACAAAAGTATGTGACGCAAGATCGACTTTTATGAGCTTTTAACCGAGTTTTAACATTGCCCCCTCATTAAAAACATACCTGGGGTTGCATTAAGCTTTATTCACACTGGTTAATCCCCTGTGCAAAGACCTTGGCCCCTGAACCTCTGAGAATATGTGGTTTATTGTGTCACAAGTACAAATGTTGTGCAGTTTTTAAGTCCATAAATCATTGTGTTTTCAGAGTAAACTGAACCTGAGGCAGAAGGAGAAACACTTGTATGAGCCTCTGTCGCAGGTTCAGACTCGGGCGACACAGGTTCGTCATTTAATGGTGACAAATCAATCTTTTTAACACGACGTGCATATATTTATTTTATTTTGACGACTGTATGTGGAATATAAAATCCTCAAACATTAAAACGTCTCAGAAGTCATATAGGAATTTTATATCTGCATTAATCCTGTGGCTCTCCCTCCCTTCTCTGTTTCTCTCTAACTCCCTTTATCCCTCTCTCTTTCTCCCTTTCGTTCTCGCCGCTGTCCTTCTTCTTGTTTTTAGTCCCCAGTCCCCTTCCTTTCTCTCTCTCTGTCCATCAGTCCCCCTCTCTCTCTCTCTCTCTTTCTCTCCCTCCCTCTCCTCTCTCTCTCCTTCCCTCCTCTCTCTCTCTTTCTCTCTCTCTCCTCTTCCCTCCTCCTTCCTCCCTCTCTTCTCTCCTCCTCTCTCTCTCTCTCTCATCCCCTCCCTCTCTCTTTCTCTCTCTCTGTCTTTCTCCCTCTGTTTCTCTCTCTCTTCTCTCTTTCTCTCCCTCCCTCTCCTCTCTCTCTCTCTCTCTCTCTCTCTCTCTGTCCTTCCCTCCCCCTCTCTTTCTCTCTCTCCCTCCTCCTCCTCCCCTTCTCTCCCTCCTCCCCTCTTTCTCTTCCTCCTTCCTCCCCCTCTTTCTCTCTCCCTCTCCTCCTCCCTCCCTCTCTCTCTCTCCTCTCCCTCTCTCATCCCTCCCTCTCTCTTTCTCTCCCTTCCTCCCCCTCTTTCTCTCCTCCCCCCTCTCTCTCTCTCTCCTTCCCCTCCCTCCCTCCTCCTCTCTCTCTCTTTCTCCCTCCCTTCCCTCCCTCCTCTTCTCTTTCCTTCCTCTCTCTCTCTCTCTCTCTCTCTCTCTCTCTCTCTCCCTCCCTCCCCTCCTCCCCCTCTCTCTCTCCTTCCCTCCCTCTCCCCCTCCCTCCCTCCCTCCCTCTCTTTCTCTCTCCTCCCTCCTCCTCCTCTTTCTCCCCCCCCCCCCTCCCTCCCTCCCTCCCTTCCTCCCCCTCTCTCTCTCCCTTCTCCCTCCCTCTCTCTCTCCTCCCCCTCCCTCCCCCCCTCTCTCTCTCCCTCCCTCCCTCTCTCCTCCTCTTCCTCTCTCCTCACTCTCTCTCTCCCTCTCTCTCTGCCCCTCTCTCTCTCTCCTCCCTGTCCCTCTCTCTCTCTCTCTCCCTCCCTTCCTCCCCCTCTTTCTCTCTCCCTCTCCTACTCTTTCCTCCACCTCCTCCATGTTTTATTGTTGGACTTTACGACTACACGTCTTTAATGGAGTCATGAGGAGCAGTTGGAGTCTGGACTGTGCAGAGGCAGAACAGCGTTACCCGGGCGATTAAGCACAAGGGCACAGCAGTATTCTAGAGGTGGATCATATCAGGAGTGATGAGATGTAACAGTAATGACATAAGGATAAAACACCGGGGATTTTAAAGGTGTCACGTACCTGTCGCCATGGAAATGTTACTGCAAAATGGAGGAATACGGACCCACAAAACCAAAACTGCTGTATGAAACTATCACGGAAAAAAAAAAGAAAAACCAATTCAAAGGAAAATATAAAATAGATGAAGAAACAAAGATGGAGCAGCCATGAATGGAGGCGCACGAGGTTTAAAGTGGGATTAAACACTTAAACTCCTCCCACAATCACATTTCAAATAGAGCTGCTAAAGCGGAGAGTGACCGGGGAGGAGGGGCGGAGTCTAGACATATGAGGAAGTATCCACACTTTAAACCCCGCCCATACAGGCCCTGCCCATACATACCCGCACAGGCTTTAATCAGGACAGTGTTGCGTGATATCACATAGTACTTGACACAGTTTTGAAAGTTTTTGACCAGAAAGCTGCGTATTTACCTAGTATGTGCTCAAATTGCAGAAAAAAATGACAAAGAGCAGTAAACAATTCTATTCCGACACCATATACACAGTTTAGTAGCAACACAAGTGTATTTAGTGTTCATATCGACTTTAAATACTCACAGGAAAAAGATCATTTCAAAATATGCATCATGGCAGCTTTTATTGTTAAGAAGTAACTGGGAAAACTCATTTATAAAGCCTCCGTACGCTCAAAACGAGTTCAGAAATGTGTGCGTGCAGCTCGTCACTTCAAAGGTGGTATTTATAAAAAATAAAATAAAAAACTGAACATGAAACGTTGCTCACCTCCACGTTTGAACTTGATCTTTTCTCATTATGATCCGAGTTACTGCTCACAGACTGGACAGTAACACCAGCGCCTCACAGCCAGCCGCCGCCCGCCTTCGCAGACCAGACCATCGAGTGAAATATCAGAGTTCAGATGGACTAAGTCTAATCGGGGCACAGTTGTTTTTTCTGTGCTGATACTGATGAAATATTGAATGAGACGAAAAACATTAATCAGTTAAAAAAGAACGAACAAAATGTCAGAAGTAGTTTGGCGCTAACAAGCCACGCCCACAAGCTTTGGACCGAGCTCTCCCATTTGAACTGTAACACCGCTTGTTTTAGATGATCTTTTAAACGTCTCAGGACAACTAAGTAAAGTAACAAACATAAACTATTAAGTCCAACGAAAACCATGTTCTTTATCTCTCAAACTCCGCCAAAGTGAAACAGACTAAGCTAGTGCTAGTCACAACAATCTGATGCCCACTGGAGACCTGCGCAATCACGACGCAACAGGGCCAGAGCCAGCACTGAGCCCGCAGCTGGCCTGGGCGGGGCTAAGCCAATGCACTAGTGCTGGTATCTGCCTGTCAATCAACCACAAAGAAACATTGTGATTGGTCAGTTTTAAGGGCCAGCAGCTTGCGGACAGAATGCCCAAGAAAAGAGAGGCCTTTTTTGAACATGTGACCCTCCAAATAACACCAAAACTGATAGTACTTTAGTTTACTGCTCTCAGAATATGAATCCATCATTTTTATGTTATGTTTGAGAGAATTTAAGATCTAAAAAATACAAAGTTGCGTGATAAAATCGTTTTGGTGAAATGTCAGGGCCAGCAGAGAAGGCCTTGCTTGCCCCGACAGCACACCGCTGCCTTTCCCCCCGTCAGTCTGCCTGGCTCCGGCTCCCAGGCCTCTAGTGAGTCCACCGGCCCCACGCAGGCTGCACCGTGCCCCGTGTGATTGATCGCTCGCTGCACTCCTTCACTCCCTCACCTGATGAAAATCCATTCTCGATGTTTGGATTCACGCCGCACTGATTTCTCAACGCAATGTCCCTTCTATTTTTTATTTATTTCTTTATTTTTGTCCCGACCGTAAAAGAGAATGCCAGCGGGCGGCTCGGAGTCTGGCCCAAGGTCGATAGGCGTTCTGGAAAGTGCGTATTGATATTCCACGCTGCCTGGGCCCACTTAGGCTGAGCGAGTTCAGATGGAGCTGCCGGTGCGCGCTGTCACTCCCGCTTTTCAGGGCTCTTAGTCTGCTCGTGATTGGTGGACTGCATATCTGTCAAAGTGACATCTTAATGCAAAGTCAGCAGCTGTCAGGCCCCGTCCCTGTTTTTAAAGGGATTTTCTTCTAATGTGGAAGTCAGTTTATGTGGAGGATTCACTCAAAGTAGTGCGGGCGGATTAGGGAAATCTTTTGTGCTAAAAAGTGCACTGTAAGCTGAAGTGACACAGATATAATAGTCCTTAACTGTTAGCAACTGCGTTTAAAAGAACTGTATGTAGCCTGCGCTCTTACAGTTACAAAACCATTTTACAATCACTGAACAGCAACGTAACCTGTGAGTCCAGAGCTTACCCTGCAGACAGAGACACATTTATCTCACTCTCAGTGCAGGGACAGGCCTCATGTGAAAGCTCCAAACCTCCTGATTTCACTCACAAACCTCCTGGTTTTGACATCCACATGAGCTGCATGATCCAACTGAATTTCAGCATTGAAACTGGCAACCCAAATGAGAGACTCATGCGAGGCTCATTCTCCAAATTATACCATAAACAACTTGGCCATTATGTCCAATGTGTTTGTAAGTAAGAATAAATGGGCATTATAATTGTTTTCAGCTAAAGTTATATTTATGAGCATGTTCGGCTCATATCTGGGGACACGGAGAGGTCATGTTTATGGAATTAAAAATCTAAATCTTACATATGGTTGCAACAATTAATCAGAATAATTGTGACTAGTGGACTATTAAAATAATCCTCGTCGTGTATTGTTAATGGTAATAATTATCTATAAAACACACATGAAAAGGCCTTTTTATAACTAAGACAGTGGAACTATTCAGTCATTTTACCTCACTTCACTTACTCAGAACTGGTTCCGTGTGTATTTTGCCATTTTAGTTGTAGCATATTGTGCTTGTGTCTGCTCCTATGTAGTCACAGTCTACGACACATGTGGATCATTATGTTATAATTTGCACATTTTCAATCACAATATTCATCTAAAATGACTAAATAAAAGAAACAAATCCACTGACTTCTACATTAGAAAACTGCAGTGCTCAGTAGGCTCTGATGTCGCCGCTCCAGTGGATGGATGTAGAGCACGCTTGTGAGCAACGGATTTTAAAAAAAAAATCCCGAATGCTGCGCATATCGCTGATTAAGAAAATAAAATTTGAGAACAAAGTAAGTACGTCACAGTGGGCGTGTGCCGTCTGGTGGTGAAAATGGGGATTGATCATCTATGCGGCGTCTTGAAAATAAGCGATTTAAAGATTATTCAAACATGCACGAGTCACTCCAAATACAACTTTGGTGAGTTAACATCTATAACTTGGTTAAAAGCTCTGCAAAGTCAGTTTTGCAGAATAGATCTGCTTTCAGATCTAGTTAATCATTTTGCACTTAATCAGCACTTGGTTTTGTCCTGGTGAGACCTGGTGACGTGATGTTTTTAGTCCAGGTCATGACTGACTTATCACAGATGTCAAAGCTGTTCATTTCATCAACTGTTGTTTCCATCATCATTTTTGTCAGTGTCATATTTTTGCCCAAACTAAATAAAACTAAATAAAAAGTACATATTTTTGTTCACTCTAAGTACAGACTGTTCTGGTCGACTTGTAAAAACTAAAACTAGATTCAAATTCATCTTTTCAATCCCAGAGTCCCAAACCTGGTGCCTGCAAATCCAGAGTGATATCTCTGTATTTCTTATACAGATTGGTATAAATCTGGTCCCCACGCCCTCTCCATTGCCTCTATTACCTCTTAAACCAGCCAGACATGATTACATAATCAGATTTGGTTTATTCGGTGACACATGTGAAACAGAGGAGCTCATTGGTCGCTTCTGATTTACAAATAAAATCAAATTAATCTCATCTAAAATTAAGAGTTTAGTGCATCGCTCATTGATTCTGCAGGAGTACACAGTGTTTTTCAGTCTCCTGTGGTATTTTTTCCCTTTATTTTTTCTGATATGGATGGACCATGCATGTCTCCGATTGGCTAATCCACCTGTCAGTCACGTCCATTTGAAAACGAGGAGGTTCAGGACCAGACTCACATCTTCGTAAAGTCATGAAGAGCTGTGTGTTTTGGATCCAGGAACGAAATCTGACCATGAACAAAACTCATCCTCACGTCTGTGCATGTCCCATCAGGCTCTGTGCTACATCTAGAGGAAAACTAAAAATAATAGGCTCTGTGCACAGGAGCATGTTAGCATCACTGTGTCTCAAGCTAACATATGGTGACCAGATTTTCAGAATTAAAAACTGGGACGAACCTGGGTTGGGGTGGATGGTATCAATAGAATCGTGAAAAAAAAGTGTGTTAACAATGTCCATTCTTGACTGCGGCCATAATCTGAGGTACTTCTGTTGGTGCATTTTTTGCCTGGGTCATTTTCAAACACGATTTTCTGAATTTTAGCGAAAAAAAATGACAATATATTGGCTCTTTTGCTGTTATGGGGATCAAACTAGTCAAAAATAGGCACATTTGGGACTTTTCTTTTATAAAACTGGGTCACTGGTTTTGGATACTTCTACTGGGACAGGGGGCAGGGGGCTTAAAACTGGGACTGTCCCGGGACAATTTTCTTAAAACTGGAAAACGTAAAATAAACAGTCGTTTCTCTTTCTAAACACTCGGGTGAAGTGTAGTGCTCTTTAAATAGACCTTTTTATTCATTTTAGCGTGATTTGGCAAAAACCTCTCAGAAATATTAGACAGGAAGTAGTGAGGCTAACAGTGAGGTGAACAGTGAAGCCAATTATGTCTAAATATCGGCAAAAATATATATAACTTTGGTCCAAAAGTCAAAAAACTAAAACTGAAAATTAAAAAATCAGTGAGTCACAAAAGTTTACTACAAGAAATGAAGCGTCAGACTTTTGCTGCCGCGATGAAGATATGACGATGATGGGCCGCAGACAGAGCTCTTCGGTTGTAGTTCAGTGGTGCGGGTGACTGTAGGCGGTGGTGCTATGTCAACAGTATTGATGATTTGGGCCTGTCTGGGCCGCTCTGACTCAGTGACTGCTCCGTTGATCAGGCAGAAGGGCAGACGCTTGGGTATCTCAATGAACTTTCCAGGCTAAATAGAGACTTTAAAACACAATAACACGACTCATATATATGTGTGAGTCCAAATTCAATCTGCACGCGCCCAGAAGGTTCTACACATGTGCGCAAATGTCAGCCGTGTACTACAGCACCACATCAATGGACAAACTACACTGAATATCCATCTATCTATGGTTTTATTCTTGTTTTAAGCGAAAGCCTTTGTACCTGACTTTTACTGCTTTCAAAAACGGTGAAAAACCTTTTGCATTTTAACATCCGAACATCCGAACATTTAGTTTATAAGCTCTTTGCGCAACTTTCAGAGACCAGAGCTAAAGCTAATAACTGGAATGGTAAGGTGCACTTCCTGATTATCACTCAGAAAACACTTTATAATTAGATGCAGGCAGTACACAGCTGAGTTATTTTGACCTCAAGAGCTGATTATATAATATATCTGTAGTCGGGCAAAGACAAGGTTTGCTCAAATTCATGGGGAAAAACTTTGTACAGGTAAAGCTACGAGCGACAGAACATTTGAACTGTTTCTTGCAAGTAAAATAATACAAATAGAGTCAAGCTCATGACATGCTGACACATTTAATCTTAAAATAAGTTGAATTTTGGGATTCTTTCACCAAACTGTTTCATATCTGGTTTAGTCCCTTGGTTTTATCCACTTTAGCCCTAATACCCCATTATAGTAGCATGGATTTATTTGTGAGCCTCACGAGCTCGACAAGCCTCTCAAAGCACTAGAGTAGACCGTACTTCATCTCACCCGCACATGTTGATAGTAAACTACTCTTGCCACTGCTGACCTGGGGCAGACTAATAAAACATGGCTGCCAGTTTAGTTTAGACTTAAAAGCCAGATTTTTTTTTTTCTCTTTGTCTTGGCCCAGTACAGATATATTGTACAAACAGCGCTTGAGGTCAAAATAAGTCAGCTGTGTTCGCTCTACAGCTAATTGTAAAGTGTTTGATAATCAGGAAGTGTGCAGTTACCATGCTATTAGTGCTTACTATAGCCATTACCAATGTTTTTCAGCCATATGCATTTTACTCCATAGTCATATCTGCATTCAGGATAGATTTTATTTCAAAAACACATCTCAAAAGTTGTTACAGAAGACATTTAATGGCAGATATGTGTTTACACCGGTGCAAGGACCATTTATTATGTAAATTTAAGCCCCCTGCTGCCAACTGGAACATATTAAACGAAGAAAAAATGGCTGGAATCTACAAATACAGTTGGTCAAGGTGATCAGAGCAGAGTCATAATGTCGCCAAATGTGAATCACCAATAACTGAGCCTGTATACATTCACTGCCAGGGGCCCCAGAGACGAATTCAGCTTAGGGCCCCCTGAAAGCTAGAGCCGGCCCTGCATATACAACTAATTTGTCCATTAACCTACTCCTAGTTACATTTCACCTTATTATTTTCATTTACTTGTTCATAACCTGGAGTCTTTTCATATAATTGTACAGAGCAGTGGGTGGAGATAGGGGGTAGTTGAAAACAGACCGTTTCTGAGCTCTGAAGCCTCAAATGTAGGACAATACAGCATTACTCAAACATGCACGACTCAATCAAAACAACTAGTGAGATCATGATGAGATTAAACCGGAGCTTAAATCAAACCAAAGCTCGTAAAAGTGGATTTCGCAGAATATGTCCCGTGTGCAGCAGAAGAGTGGAAGTTGTTGGTGCAGTGCAGACATATATGTAGGTTACTGGTCCTATGTGGATGGTGCCTAGATGCATAATTCAGGCGGAGCGGTCTAAAGACGAGGCTGTCCCGTGTCCCATATGCAGCTCGTCCCCTCTGTACCAGGTCTGCGCATCGGCATGTGTGTAAAGGAGCAGACGGCTCACGTGTCCTGCATTTTCCCTCTGCTCTCTGCACAATCGCTACTACTTACTACTGTCCACTTGAAGAGCGCCGTCACATAAATACGTTCGGGGATCAGCTGATGGCGTGTTTTGGGGTGAATGATGCGTGGCGTGTGTGAACAAGGCCGACCCAAAAGTGAAGTAAACCGAACAGTGGCCATCATTTACTCAAAGGTCTTATATCGTATCCTGCGGGGGGACAAAGCCAAGCGAACTCCCCCCGCCGAAACACATTAGAGGCTCATCCACGCTCCCCATCTTCAAAAACACTTATCAAAACTACCTTCGCATAACTACTTTTTTTCATTTGCGTTTTGTCTGCGGAGCGTCTTTGAATGACGTGAAAAGCGCGATACACAGTTATATATTATTATTACTATTATTAACCTGGCGAAATGATATGTTTAGCTCTGTAATATCACCCAGGAACGGCGCACACTGAAATCATTCGTGACGACTTTTACTGGAGTTTTTGCCCATCGCTGCAGCCAGTTTCCGTGCTTTGATATTAGGTTTTTGGCTAAATGAACGCAGAATTTCATACCATCATTTTTTTTTTTTTTACCCTTGCTATCTTGCTAGTAATTATTATTCAAATGTCCTTGCCTTTTTCAATCTAAAAGTTGTGTTGACGCAAATGGACCAGCGGGAGCCCTACGAGATGGATTTTCGTGAGTTTGACTTTGAAAACATAAATCTTGCGACAATCCAGCTTGGAGGAGCAAGGTGACTCTTATTATTCAGGAATTAGAAACTACTTTGGGGCACTAGTCTGGGCATATGGGATCTTATAGCTTCAAACACTATATGGGGAAGTCAGAAATGAATTTACAAATGCTATGGAACATTCTTGGCGTTTGACTCGTTCTTCAGTCAGTCAGTCAGGAGGGACCCATCTCTAGATCTTAAGCGAGGAGTGGTCATAGATGGAGCTATGGTGCAGTGTCATATTGTAGACAATTTCGAGCATTTCATATCCATGAGTTATGCAAAATCCATGTTCATCCATGCATTTTTGAGTAATCTAGCGATCTCTTCCGGCTACTATTCAATCCCTCCTTACGGTTAACTGTAAGACTTTGTTCAATGCTCAACCCACAAGCCTTTAGCAACTCAGAGTGTCAAAAACGAGAGTGAAACATAACATTTTCTAAACAATAAAAGAAAAGTATGCATAAACCTGTGATAGAGCGACAGTAGCTCAGTTGGTAGTTGAAGTATTTGTCCACTGACAGAAGGTTGGCAGTTCAAATCCAGCTCTCGACGTAAATATCTGTGGCTGAGAGATCAAATCCACTGACTTACAGGTTGGCGTCGTGATTCTAGCTCCCACAGAATGCTGTCATTTTGTCCTTTAGCAAGACACTTAACCCTCCTCGCCCCCAGTGTCTGTGTACACCGGTGAATGAATGTGTGTGTGAATAGATGAGTGGTCCTTTGATGCAAAACACTTAACTACATTGTGTTTGTTCTTTCCCTCAGGATTTGAGGTGGATCGCGGGCTGTGCTCCTCGTCCCCTCCCCCTTCCCCGGAGCCCTGCGACGTGCCCTGCTCCAGAGACTGTGTGCTCAGCGACTGGACGCCCTGGTCCTCCTGCTCACAGACCTGCTCCAGCAAGACCATCGAGGGCAAGCAGATGAGAACTCGCTCCATCCTGGCCTACAACGCCGGGGAAGGTGAGTCCTGCAGGAGACGCTCTGGAATTACATGTAAAAACGAGCATCAAACATATAACCACGCTTTTGACAGAAATAGATAAGCAACATGTCACTTATCTTGATTTACAGACATGCTACGAGCTGCATTACTTTCACTTTTACTTAACTTGACTGAGTGGATCAAAACGATGAGGAAACATGTGCTAGTCCGCGGTGGAGAGGCTGTAGTCTGTGTCATCGATGCTGATCAAAAAGGAGTGAGTCCAAACACATGTCTAATATTTTCCTGGCTGTTTCTTACCTCTTGCAGTTGAACGCCTCTCCTACTTTGTAAATTGGACCGTTACATGCAGCGGGCATCCAGGTACATATCCAGACGTGTCATTGGGACCTGGGAGAATTGAACCACGAAGCCTCACTCGGTGTTTAAATCAGACTAGGCCAGTTATCCGGTTTTCCTCACATGCATGTGAAAGTATTTTGAGAAACACACTCAGTCCTACAGATGAGTTGGCAGAGGCTGAGAGGTAACGCATTCACCTGCAGACCTCAAGCTCGGTGGTTTGATCCAAGTTACAGTTATCTAGGAAAACCAGATAATTGGTCTAGTCCACTTTGAACAAAAGCACATAAACCGCGAATCGAATCTCCGGATCCCGATAACACATCTGGAGAAGCTGACACGTACTCGGATACCTGCCGCATGTAACAGCACAGTCCGATTTACATTAGGAGCAGACAAGGAGAGGCATTCAACTGCACGGGGTAAGAAACAGCCAGGAAAATTAGCATTAGACATGTGTTTGGACATAAACTCACTCATTTTAAATCAGCAGAGATGACACAAACTACAACCTCGCCACCATGGATTAGCATGTGCTGTTTCGTTGTTTTGGTCTGCTATGTTAAAGTGAAAGTGAAACCTACTGTAGCGCATCAGCTTGCAGCCTGCTGAAAATCAAATGCTCAATGTAAATGAGATGTAGCTTATCTATTTATGCCGAAAGTGTGGTTTGTATATTGCCATTTTTATTAGCTGCAAAAATGTAATGATAAATTACTAGTTGAATGTTTTGCAGAGGTGTCCTTGAGCAAGACACTTCACCCGGATGATCTATGTGTGAAAGCGATTGTGTGAGTGATTGGTGGTGGTCAGGGGAGTAGTAGGAGCACAGCACTGATTGTTGAGTGAATGAATAATGCATAAAATTGAAGTAAAAGTGAAATTGAAGAAAGTGTTGCATAAGACTAATTCATTATATGGTCCATATCAGTAAAGTCTGAACTCAGCAGAAATACTTCCAAAATAATCAAGTCATTTATCTGCTCAAGAACCACGACCTGCTGTTTGAAAATGCACAACTTTTTCATTTTGTTTTATAGATGCTCTGTGTAGGGTTTTTTGGTGAATTCCGCCACCTTGTCTCCATGGAGATGTTGTTACATAACCTGAAATATTCCACAGTATGGCAATAAATGTAACTATGGACTATTTTTGTGTCACTACATGTGTTTCACTGCTCAAAAATACTTTGAAAAACATGCATTCTTACTGTGCACGGTTGTCGCCTCTCCACAGATCTAACCTGTCACTTGTCCTGGTGGCGTCACATTCTTGTTTCAGTGGAGATAGAAAAATAGTTGTAAGTAATTTGAGCCATGTGGACTAACGGCGCAGTTAGTCAAACACTTTTAAGTCTCATTTTTGTCATGGCAACAAATCCAAATTGTAGTTTAAAGGTGCACTAACTTGCTTTGCCTAGATTGTTCCGCAGTATGGCATTAAACTCATCTCCAACAAACAGGTGCCATGACCAGGCCAAGTGACAGGTCAGATCTGTGGAAAGTTGACAGTAAGAATGCATGTTTTTCCAGCAGTGACCACAATTAAATGCCCACAGTCAGAGCTCTGCAGGACTGTCTCAGGGATGTGCAGACTTGGCTGAGCATGAACTTCCTGAAGTGAAATCAAAATAAACCTGAGATTAAAACTAACCCACTGCTCGGGGCTGACGGTGTGAGGTCCTCTGTCGTCTTATTGTCGCCCTGCAGCGAAGAATCTTGAGCTGACTGTGGACTCTGTGTTCAAACTGCAGCTTCTTTCAGTTGATTGTTCTTGCTAAAGTAAGTCACCGGGCCACGTCCTGCCGGCTGTGCTCAAAGCCAGGCTCAAGACCAGAGGTGACGGAGCCTTTTCTGTGGCAGCGCCCAGACTATGGAACAACCTCCGTCTGCCTGTCAGATCCTCAGACTTAAACAGTTTAGGACTGGACTGAAACCCACCTCTTATCCCTGGCATTTAATACTAGATAGACAGGATATCTTGGGTTTTTTTTGGTATTTTATTTTATTCTTTTCCTATGTATCATGTTATCTGAATATTTGTTTTTTGTTAACTTCTATGTGAAGCACTTTAGGCAGCTGAAATTGTTTTAAATGTGCTATATAAATTGAATTGAATTGAATACCATCTACATGGAGATAAGCAGGTGGTGGAGTTTAGTTTGGTCCTGGTTTAGGTCCTGATTTAATCCTGGTTTAATACCTGGTTTAGTCCCACTTAAGTACCTGGTTCATTGCCTGGTTTAGCCCTACTTTAGCCCTGCTTTAGTCCAACTTTACTCTTAGTTTAGTACCTGGTTCATTGCCTGGTTTAGTTCCCGGTTTAGTTCCTGGTTTAGTTCCTGGTTTAGTTCCTGGTTTAGTCCTACTTTAGTCTTAGTTTAGTACTTGGTTCATAGCCCGGTTTAGTTCCTGGTTTAGTTCCTGGTTTAGTTCCTGGTTTAGTTCCTGGTTTAATTTCTCCTTTAGGACCTGGTTTAGTCCCACTTTAGTTCCTGGATTAGTCCTGGTTTAGTGCTGATTTAGTCCTGCTTTAGTCTTAGTTTAGTACCTGGTTTATTACCTGCTTTAGTTCCTAGTTTAGTACTATTTTAGTTCCTGGTTTAGTCCTGGTTTACTCCCTAAATGCATGTTTCCACGGTATTTTGCAGCAATAACAACACTTGTAATTAAATAAAATGCAGGACTGATAATTTAATACAATACTGTGGAACATTCTAGCCAATAACATCTGCATGGAGACAAGCAGGTGGCAGTATTCCCAATAATCTTTTTTAGGGAAGTGTTTTGAATAGATAACACAACCAAGAGCGCTAAGAAACTCAAGATTGGATAGTCCGCTTGAATCTGAATTATAACCCAATCATGTGCTTTAGTCACGGTTGCCTGGGCGTCCTCTGCTGTCACTGTGTGGATGTGGGGGATTTCACACTTGCGTGCCTTATCTCCGGCGCTCCCCTTATCTCCCGCTGATTGGCGCAGTGTTTTTGGACTGCGCTGCACTCGGTATCGGCCCTCCCATCTCCCCCTCGCTCTCCGCCGCTCCTGTCTCGTGTGGTCTGATGTTTTGTATGTCTATCTCCTCATGCTTTCCTCAGTCACGGACATGGTGGTGGCCTGGATCACCGTGATGGAGGGTAACACATGCACATCGGGGGTTGTAGCGGGAAGTAGCTGTTAGCGTAGCGTGGGTAGTTAGCGTGTGAAGTTAGTATCCTATCAGCAATAGTAACAGTAAATAGACACAAACATGAAATGAAATATGACATTTTTTTAAAAAGCCTTAAAGTGCCGGGGCCGTCCTGGTGCCTCCCCTTTGAAAAAAACTCATGCCACTCCAATAACTAACATGCTAACGCGCACTTCCAGATTATCGGACAATAGAATGCTTTAGATACAGCACGCAGTAGTCCTATATTGATGTCAAGAGCTGCTTATAAAATATATCTGTACTGGGGCGCCACAAATTTTGCTCAAATTCATTGGAAAAAGTTTATCAGAGCTGCATGATTCACCAGCCTCGTGCAGATATTTTGGCACAAACGTAAAAAAAACAAAAAAACATCTGTTGCTTGCATACGTGAACTGTAGCTCTCCATAATACTCAGGGCTGTCAGCATCATTCAGCCAGAAGTCAGCGGACTTGTTTCTTTTATTAAGGCGTTTTAGATCAATATTGTGCTTATGCTGTGTTCTTTACAGTCACGGATCTATAATAAGAACTGAATAAGACATTCCCCCTGCGTCCCTGTGCTGTGAGATCGATTAGTGGCCGCTCCAAAGGTAGAAAGAATCCTCCCATAGAACACAATGTATTTTTGGGGGAATTCAAACAGCTGACACACACAGATTTCACAAAGGTCGGGTTTGGTCGGGATTCTCCTGTATTTTCACCACAATCCTTTAAAGCGGCTAAAACTTTGTCTAATTTAGCCCAGCACGTTTGTGACATCACACATTGGGCGGCGCTAGGACATATTCAGGAAGTAATGCAGAAGATTTTTTTTTTTGGCGTCTCACTCCAATTAGTACAGGTCATAGAAACAAAGCAAAAACAATATGCCACCATCTTTGGCTCGTCTTCCTGATCTTATTATACTTTCATGTTTACAGTAGTAGTAGTAGTAGTAGTAGTAGGTAGTAGTAGTAGTAGTAGTAGTAGTAGTAGTAGTAGTAGTAGTCAGTAGTGGTACACTGTAGTAGTAGTAGTAGTAGTGGTGCAGTAGTAGTAGTGGTAGTAGTAGTAGTAGTAGTAGTGGTAGTAGTAGTAGTAGTAGTAGTAGTAGTAGTAGTAGACAACTCCTCAGCAGCACCTCAAATGACACTGTACATTTCATCTTGTGCATTTGATCTGTTTTAAAGGACTTTCTCGAGTGCCGAAGTTTCCTGAGCTTTTTGGTAAATATACATATTGTAATTATAGTGTAGAATGTATTGTAGTAGTAGGAGTACAGTAGTAGTAGTAGAAGTAGTAGTCGTCCTTGATCACTGTTTGTTAGTTACTTTTGACACACTAACTTTTTGGGTGGAGGATCTGTTGTCTCCATGGAGATGTCAGTGCTTCACCTGAAATGTCTCACTATATGGTACTAAACTTATCTCCATGGAGACAAGCATGACACAACCAGGTCAAGTTACAGGTCAGATCTGTGTTGAGGCGACCTCCTACCAGAAAAATGACATAGTGCACCTTTAAGGACTGGCAAAACTGTTCACCGCTGCCTTTAATCACCATTATAGAGATGCACAAAGATCAGTGTGGAAAGTAACACAGTAAAAGTAGTAAAGTACTGTACGAGTAAGTAAAATGTTTCGCTATCTGTTCTTTACTTAAGTGAATTTTAAAGCGGATACTTTTTACTTTACTACATTTGACATCTGTACTTTCTTCTCCACTACATTTTGAACAAGACAGAAAAATAACTGTGTTTTTTTTATTACTTTTCTGCTGAAAAGGCTGAGCGTTTATTGAGCAAACACAAACGCACAAATAAAACCAGCCAGACAAAAACGATCGATCCAATTGTTTCTGTTCAACACAATTCAGCACAAATCTTTATCAAAATCATTACATTTGAAGCTTTATTATAGATCTAAAAATCAGAGTGAAATACTTTTTATTCCTTCCATTTCTAAACAGGTGCTTTGATACTTTTACATGTATTTATTTAGCTCTGGTGTCTGTACTTTTACTTAAGTAACAATATTGAGTACTTCTTCCACCACTGTAAAAGATTTCATATCCAGACGTGGACATATTTGTGTCTTCCTTTCAACTACAAAACATCTCTAACTTCTTTACTGCAGCGTTTTTTACAGCGTGACAAACAGTTCACAGTCTGGATTTCACCTTTTAACTTAGCAGCAAAATACGGTTAAGTCTCTGAAGTTTGGGAGAAGGGAGTCGTTTTCAGACCCCGTACTTTTACTCCCACTTGAGTCGTATATTTTACAGAGCATTAACGGTTTGGGTTGCTCTTCCCACAGTGAGTAAGTGACAAAAGCTTTATGTAGACTATATATAACTAGTTTGTGTCATTTTTTTTTTGCAATAAATGTAATGATAATGTACGGAGCCCGGCATAGGACATTTTCAAAATATAATATTAATGCATGGCCACAAGATAATATTACACTCCCACATGATCTTATCTTGAGGGAACGACTTAATTATCACCAGGGAACGAGATTATTTTTATTTTTTTAGGTAAATATCTTGTGCACTTGTGAAAATATATATGTATAGAAATGATGATGTTCCCTCGAGATAATTATGTCGCTCCTTTAAGATAATTTCTCGTTCCCTCAAGGTAATTATGTCATTCCTTCAAGATAATATAAATGTATATATGTATTTAAATAATCTTTTAAATATTATTCTTCTCCTTTTTGTCATCTGTGGGGCTCCGTAATAATGAAATACCACACTGAAACATTCCAGCCAAAGTATTAACTACTCCAGAATGAGATTATGCCATTAAATAAATCCAAGTTTTTCACTTTTTTACTCCTGCCCTTGACATTTTTACTTCCACTGAAGAGTTCCTGCTCTTTCACTGATGTGTATCTGTTGCGTACACGTCTCGCCTCTGTGTCAGATCGTTTCATCTCCTCCTGCTCCTCACTGTTCCCTCACGCTGAGTTAATCACCTGATATGGAGCCCTCATCTCCGCTTGCATGTTAAAGCTCAAGTACCTGATTTTCAAGCTGTGAAAAGAGGAAGTAGGTATTTGAATCGATCTGACTTGTTCCTGTCTCTCACAAACCCTTTTGGTACATGGATAGTATTTACGGGCGCAGCTTTAGAAGAGCTTTTTCCAGACAGAGAAGTGGATGAAGTGTCTTGCCTAAGGACACACCAGCAGTACTAACCAGCCCTGCCTTAGCTTCTCAGATTTGACTTAAACTTCCATCATTTCTTTTTATAAGTTATTATGATGTTAAATGCTTGTTTTGTGCACAAATGTGTGTTGGTTCAGCCTTAGTCAGGATAGAAACGCTTGAACTTCCACCAAATTTCCAGATTACCAATTAGGAGTTATGCACTGATACAATAATGGAATCAAAAATCTCTACCGATATTGAACATTTTGGTGGATCAGATATCGGTTTCAAGGTATCGGTTCAGCAAATATTCCATTTTGGTCCATAAATTGCGGTGTAATAAGATGATTTACAGTGTTGGCTCAAAATGTCTCATAATATTGAAGTGTTCTGGTGTGAGGAAACTGTTTATTCTTTGAACATTAGGCCTAACCCACGCCAAAAAAACGAGAAAAACCAACAGCCAATCTCCTGTAACTGACCAGTAACGAACAAATCAAACCATCACACAAACCTTTCGGCTTAGCAAACGAGTGTCAACCGTGAACTCAACACAAAAATATCACATCGTTAATCTAAACTTGTATAAAACAAATTTGGATCATTTTTACCATACGTTCTTTGTTTTATATAATCTATTTTCAGTCTCTGTCCTGGTATTGGTTGATATCGGGCATCAGCGGATATAATTAAAGATATAACCTGCCAATACTATCGCAAAATGAAAATACCAAGATCATGTAGAGCGAGTCAATACGAACATTTTAAGACCGAAACGACGAGCCTGACAGCAGCAGTTACAGCGAGACGGGTGTCAGTTTTTTTATGTAAAGTGAATTGGAGCCAGAGTCGATGGAGCCGGAAGCAGTCCCGCGATCACTTCCTGTTTGGAACGTGGCGAATATACATTTTTCGTCAATCTCACCCACTTTTTATCATCACCATCAAGGAAATCCTGTCTTCCTGGCTGTATTTCCTTCATTTAAAACCCTCTTGAAGTACTGAGCGGCGTTTCGTTACGAGCTAATCACATATTTAACCACAATAGCTCTTTAGAGTAATGGGTTAATTAATAGTCTTTTAACGAGAAGTGCACTTAGCGTCGTACAAGCGTCGTTTACAGGGCCCAGTGCCTCCTTATGTTTAAGTAAGAGACGGAGCCAGACAGCTGCTCCGACACGGACCGCCATGGAGACGTGACAATTATGAGCTTTGAGTTACTCCAGCCGTTTTGTGTCAGTTGTGTCTAATCAAGGTTAGAGAGTTCTCTGGAAGCAGGAGACTAGTTATCAATGATCAGAGCAGTGCTGGGTGGACAAAAACTGTACTTAAAGGGGAGGGGAATTATACTACTACTACTGCTAACATAACATCCCCAAAAACTGAACTATTCCAATGTTTAATATGGTTTGTGGGCGGAGTCTTGTACAGAATCGTACGACAAACCGTAAATCGGGTTTGATTAGAGCCCGGGAGATCGCTAAATCACTGAAACATGCACGGATGACATGTAAAACCTCTTCAGGCATGTTTTTGATGAGGGAGTAACGTTATGACAGAATTTACAGTAAATTACAGTAACTTTAAAGCTTTAGTACTATTGTAGACGTGAAAGGAAGAGACAGAAAAATTAGAGTAAATAGTATAACGAAAAAACTTAAAGCCACAGTGCATAACTTTTTAGCCAAAAAATTTACTGAAAAACTTGAAAAAAAATTGAAAAACATGTGTCTTGTGGGCTTGCGTCTCCACAAACCTGACTCGTACTTGGCCTGGAGGGCTTTCACCTGCTTGTTTCTATGGAAATGTTGTTCCTTTGGCTATAATCTTTAACAGTATGGCATAAATATACAGATATACACACATTTCCACGGAGAATGTTCTGAAGTCCTCCAGAGTTTTTGTTAGCAAAGTTATTGCCTCGTCTGTGTTCAAGTGTTCAACCTTATGTTACTGTTTGACTCCACCATTATGGAACAAAAATCTGTCACTTTTATTTCACACTCAAAAAGATTTATGTACATGTGGAACTGTGCCATGCTAAGATGCTAATGCCCTTTAGTGCTGTAGCCACGATCACTCAGAACTGTGGATCCCTGCCCATCTGGACACAAAGTTATGAATCCTCCACGAGAGCCCACACACGGGTCTCCATCCTCAACGAGAGCCCACGCACGGGTCTCCATCCTCTACGAGAGCCCACGCACGGGTCTCCATCCTCAACGAGAGCCCACACACGGGTCTCCATCCTCAACGAGAGCCCACGCACGGGTCTCCATCCTCTACGAGAGCCCACGCACGGGTCTCTCCATCCTCTCCACGAGAGCCCACACACGGGTCTCCATCCTCCACGAGAGCCCATCCGCACGAGGCCCTCACCATCCTCTACGAGAGCCCACGCACGGGTCTCCATCCTCAACGAGAGCCCACACACGGGTCTCCATCCTCCACGAGAGCCCACGCACGGGTCTCCATCCTCTACGAGAGCCCAGAGCACGGGTCTCCATCCTCAACAGGTCTCCGAGAGAGCCCACACACGGGTCTCCATCCTCCACGAGAGCCCACGCACGGGTCTCCATCCTCTACGAGAGCCCACGCACGGGTCTCCATCCTCAACGAGAGCCCACACACGGGTCTCCATCCTCAACGAGAGCCCACACACGGGTCTCCATCCTCTACGAGAGCCCACACACGGGTCTCGGGAAATAAACTGTACTTTTCTAGAAACTTTTACTCCTACTTGAGTCATATTTTAAAGAAGTAACAGTACAGTGGTCCCTGTTTATCGCCAGGCTTACGTACAAAAAATATCCCGCAGTAGGCAAAAGCCGCAAAGTAGTCAGCTTTATTTTTTACAATTATTCTATATGTTTCTTGGCTGTAAAACCCCTCACCACACACTTTATACACTTTTCTCACACAGGCATTAACATTTTCTCACATTTCTCTCTTGTTTAAACTCTCTCAAAGTTCAAACCTTCGTCGGTGCCTTTGTCGGTGCAGAAAGTTTAATCGACATTGTGGGTTTTGTCGGGGAGAAAAACTTGCAAACATACAGCACTCAGAGACCACGAAAGGTGAACCCTGATATACTGAGGGACAACTGTACTCTTACTTGAGCGAAAGTTGTGGTTCTTCTTCCCTCTGTGAGTAAATCTACAAGTGACAAAAGATTTATGTCGACAATATGAAATGATTTGAACATTTGTTTTTCTCGCAGCTCCTTCAGATGTGATTTAGTTTGTCTCATTTTTGTCTGTGCTTTGAAAATGACAGATTTTGATTTATCAGATGTTATGTCACAACAGTTGTTTGAGTAGTACTTCTCCCACGTACTTTAAACTCTTACTTGGGTCATTTCTTGGACCACTGCTTTGCACTTCTGCTTGAGTAATATTATTTTGAAGTAACGTTACACCTACTTGAATACTATTTTAGCTACTCTATCACCTGTGCTACTTTACTGCTCTACTGTATATTAACGTGTATTTGACCCTTTGTAGGCGGAGCTCTGTGCCCCAACAGCAGCGCCCTACAGGAGGTGAGGAACTGTAACGAACACGCCTGCACCGTGTACCACTGGCAGACCGGAGCATGGGGGACCTGCACCGAGGACCCCACAGCCTCTTCCTCCTCGTCCTCAGCCAACACCAGCAGCACCCAAGGGTCCGGCATCAGCACCCAGGGGCCCCTGCGCCATGGGGGTCCAGACCAGAAAGGTCATCTGCGTCCGGGTCAACGTGGGACAGGTGCCACCCAAAAAGTAAGAGCTGTTTGAGAATTTTACGTCTCATGTTACTGATCATGTAAGATTATCATTTGATTCTACAGTTAAAGTGTTTCTCTCTGAGTTCAAAACATTTATCGTGGTCATTGTTTTTTCTGACTTAGTCACTAGATCCTGTTGTACAAGAAGTAATCTCTGAGTTAAAATCTATCGTGGTCATTGTTTTTCTACGTGCCAAGTGCTGAAACCAGCCAACATGTTTATCCATTTAAGTTAATGTAGTAACCTGGACACTTCTACTACATTAACAGTTAGATGGACAGGAGGGAGCAACTAAAGGGAAACAAGCAGTTTATTTTCATGTATGCGTTTTTTTTTTTTTTTTTTTATTACGTGCATAACTACCTACTCACAAAGGTTGTTTAATTTTTTTTAATTGTGTCTGTAATCTCAAGTATATAAACATTTCACTAAAACCATAAACAAATCAGATACAATTTTTTTCCCCCCGAGGTTGCTCCCAATGGCATTAGCAACAGGTTTGATTGACAGCGTTGCTAAGCGCCTGCTCCCTTCTAAAGCAGCGGTGCGGATGGGAAAGGGCGTTACGTTCAATGGCCTGAGGAGCCTCCAGATTGGCTCTTTGGTTGGTTTGGTTTGATTGGCTCTAAAGATGGAACTTGGCTCTAAATTTACCCCAATAAGTGCTGGCCTCGATGAGCTTAATTTCCCTGCAGTTGAACACTATGGGTGAAACTACGCTCACTTAGTCCTCTTATCTATACACTCTATGGTAAGTACAAGTAAGAGCAGTGGGCGGAGATAGGGGATAGGTGAAAAGAGACATTTTCTGAGCACTCCAGCCTCAGATGTAGGACAATACAGGTTTACTCAAACATGCAGGAGTGATTTTTTTGTTGAAGCATGTGTCAAATGAACTTTTTTCATATGGGGACAATAAAGTCTTTCTTACCTGACGAGAATTGTGCCTGAAAGAATCTGAATACATTACACCGTGATTAATAATTCAGTACATGACACTGCACGTTATTGTTGCGAACGCTACCAGACAGACAGGCAGAGAAAATATACCAAATGTGTCTAGGTCCTGCAGAAATCTGTGCTGTCGTCTGCAGGGGACTCGCATCATTCCACCGTCTCCGCAGAGTTTCAGAAAAGTTTATTTTTAGGAAAGAGATTTAATAGGCCTGCCTGGGATCCAAAATACACACTTCTTCAATGCTTTATGAAGATGTGAGACTGGGCACTGGTGGATCTGAGTTCAGGTGGGCGTGATTGACAGATGGATTAGCCAATCAGGGACACACACATAAACTCTATTCATCTGAGGTGAGAGAAGTTAAATTGATCGGACGACAGAGGGAGGGGTGACCGTGAATTCTGATATCGCTCTGGACTGAGGCAAATAATATACTTTGGTTGTCATGGTGAAGAGGAGGAGATGGAGAGGCTGGTGGTTCTGCTGCTGTGGTGGAGACTGGGCAGAGGAGGTTGCAGTTACAGTTAGCTTCATACAGCATAATTAAGATTAAGATAAACTTTATTGTCCCAAGTAGGGAAATTTGTCCTTTACATTTGACCCATCCTTCATTGAAACTTCATCATGAGCAGTGAGCACCCAGATCTTGTCACTAAGTCTCCGTCAGGACTACCTTAGCTGGAGGATTCTTACCGATGGTGCATGTTTTGGGTTGATGGGGGAAACTGGAGTGCCTGGACGAAACCCTTCAGGTAATTTTTCAAGATTAAAAAAAAAAAAAAGTGCATGGAGCTGCCGATCTTGAAAGCAAATAAGTTCTATAAGGACTGCTTCAAAGTCTACAGAGAATCGGTGCAGTGTGGACATGTTGGACATGTGAACATAGAACATTTTACACACAAAAAAACGACTTTATATCAGGTTTTTGAGGCGAAACGTTTCTCACTGAACTGGCCACGACTATAAGCTCTTTTACACTTGAGTCCTAACAGTGAACAGGGAAATAAATCTCAAAAAAAGATAAGATTCAGTCCACTTTTCTAAATATAAACAATGAATTTTAATATTGTTCTGTCTCACTGGTGAAGAGCTGTTGCATATTAAATGGAGAGAAAAAAAAGTTCCATAGTGCACTTTTAAATATTGTTGTATAGCTGCATCACTGACTTAACACGAGTCAGCAGTTGGTGAAAGTTCCACTTAGCGCTGCTGCTCGTAAAGTGAAGTTGAGCTGATTCCTCAGGTCATATACAGTGTAGTATGTAGTACAGATACGAGTGCTTAAGTGCAGTAGCAGCAGTATGCGCAGTATCAGCAGTACTGTAGATGACTGGAGGTGTGTGTGTGTGTGCAGAGTGTGCGATAGCGAACACTGTCTTTGCCTTTGGTCTGATGACGAGATGCCAAAGTGGAAATGAGCCAGTGGAAAACAGTCAAAGATGATACAAAGAGTGAGCCCATGGAGAGGTTATTGTACTGGCCATTTTAAACTTTATTTCCATACAAATGAATGTCTCACAATGATGATACAAATACTCTTTGTCTGAATAATATTTAGAAAGTTGAATTTGATTTTCAACCTTAAATTATAGTACTTTCTTTTATATTGTGTGGCCTTATATCTGTGTGATCCCTCAGTCGTAAAGGTTGGATCATAGTGGTCCGTGGGTGTATATCTGTGATCTTAAACTCGTTCTGATACATCTGAAGATCATTCTAAAGATATTCAAGAAAGGTTCTGTCCTGTGAATGTGACTTTTTAGTACAGTGGTCCCTCTTTTATCGCAGGGGTCACGTTCTAAAAATAACCAGTAATAGACGAAATCCGCAAAGTATCAGCTTTATTTTTACAGTTGTTTTGTGGCTGTAAAACCCCTCACCACGCACTTTATACACTTTTCTCACACAGGCATTAACATGTTCTCACATTTCTCTCTTGTTTAAACACTCTCAAAGTTCAAACCTTCTTAGATAAAAAAAAAAAAAAAAAAAAGTCCAGTATTAGTAGAATAGAAACCAAAAATCAAAGACCTGTTTTCAGGCCCAAAAGTTTGTTTGAGAAATAAAAAATATAAACATTTTCCTGTACTGTAAATAAAAATGACAGCTTTTAGAAATACTGTAACAAATTTAATGATCAACCTATGAAGTTGGACACATAAGAAATTATTAATAGTGACTCAGGCGGATGCACAGTTCCTCTGACTGCACGTCTTCATCCTGGCGCTGCTCCGCTGTAGTGTCTTTTACCACTGAAGGCCTTGATGCAGGGTTTTTTTCCCCGAGTGCAAACACACAGCACTTCAGAGTCACACTGCGATCAAACATTTATGTAAATTTGTCTGACACATTCTGTACTGTACAGGAGACACGGAGGAGACTGATGGACAATGGTCTACAGTCCCTCAGCCAATCAGGACGCAGGACACAATGTGCTTCATACAGTGTAAAAAAAACATGCAAAATTAGACTAAAAAAATCCTCAAAACAGCGAGACCATGAAAGCGAAGAAAGTGAACCACATCATAGCATTTTCTCAAACTGTAGCGTAGCTTTTTTTAACATGAGTATAACTAGTTTTAACATCGATTAGTCTCTGATTTTTGATATTTTAAACAGCCCTGTTCAGCATTACAGTATGTTATTAAAGTTATTCATTTTACCTTTTCAAAGATACATGTTTTTATTGCCTGAAATTACCTTGCCAAACAGCGCAGGTGGCAATGTGAACTCTATTTTATTGAAAAGAGAAGCATCTGGATGTGTTCTCTGGGGACACTGGACCGTATATAGTATAAATAATTGGTGAAACAAATACACTACTTTAATATCACTGAACACCTGGGTTATTTTTCATGACAGATTAGAGAATCCACATAGTGACACTAGAGGAGACATAATGTGCTTGTGTCTGCTATATAGTTATAATCTATGACACCCGTTATAATAGATATAGTTATAATTTGGACATGCTGAATCACAATATTGAAAAATAAAACGACTTAATAAAAGAAACAAGTCCACTGATTTCTACATTGCAAAGCTGCAGCGCCCCCTGGGAGCTGATGTCGCTGTAAACTCCATCACAACAAAGAGCCGAGCAGCTGTCAGCCCGTCCTGTGGGTAACTGCACATCACGCCAGCGAGACGCGGACTTTTTTTTTTGTTTCATTTGCACCAAAATGACTATGCGACAGTGCTGAATCAAATGTGTATCACCAATTAAGAAAATACAATGGTTATACAGAGCAATTGGCAATATGGCGTCTTGAAAATGAGCATTAAAGATTACTTAAACATGCACAAATCACTCCAAATAAAACTTAGCGTAAGTAAATGGTGAAGGGAAACAACTACAGCATGGTGAAAAACTCTGAAAAGTAGATTTGGCAGAATAGCTTTAAAGGTGCTGTATGTCTGGATTCTGCAGGTTCTGAGCTTTCACACGAGGCCTGTCCATATACTGAGAAAAAGAAAACCGTGTATGTGTCTCTGTCTGCAGGTGAAGGCTCGGGCAGCACAGGTTCAGTTGTGATTGTAGTACTTTTTAACACAGTAAGAGTAAAGGCAACATACAGTCCCTTAAACAAGCTGGAACCCTCATATGTGACCACGTGATATGTGTAAAATAGATGTGAATCTAAACTATTCGTGTCTGAAGAAGGACTTTGACTCGAGATGTCACATGCTGTCTGGTTGAAAATACAATCTAAAAACTCCAAATAACTGCTGTGTGGATCTACTTTCTATCTCCAGTGTCCTTGGGCAACACACCTCAGCAGTATTGCGTAGTATGAATGTGGTGTGCGAGTGTTCTTTCGCTTCTTTCAGTCCACCCCAGGGCAGCTGTGGCTACGATACCAGCTTACCACCAGCAACTGTGGAGTGTTTTAGGTGTCGTAAAATGTGCTATTTACAGAGGAGGTATTACACGTCTATGGAGTATTAAGTACTAACTCATATTTAGATCACCATGTTACCTTTTACTGTTTAGAAAATACTATATTCACCAAAAACAATGCGTTTTAATGTGTTTTATAAGTTTCATTTTTAACGCTGTGACTCTCCGCACTAAGTCACTCCCCTTCAGAGCGTGTTCCTCTAATGACGCTCCTGCACATCACACCGGGTTTGTCACGTCGCTGTGTGCAGTTTTGTATCACGGTTTTGTATATTTATAGAGAAACATGTACAGATGACGTCTCAAACCTCTTCGGGCATGTTTTTGACGAGGGGACAGCATTATAACATGGTAGAAAGCACCGAGTTATTTTTGCATAATACCCCCTCTTTAAATCCAATCCATTATGTGAGGTCTCCAGATGTCTGCATTGACTCTTTCCTCCTCTGTTCCCTTGTCTCGATAATCTCATTTCCTGTGTTTTTATATACATGTGTCACATATCGGAAGCTTCATAGGAGCAGCCGTGATGTGGCGTTCACTGTCGCTCCGTGCCTCCTCCTCTCCTCTTCACTGTCCTGCCTGGATAAGTGAATAATGACCCAGTCCCTGAACGCACTATTAGCCCAATTTGTCTTTGATGATAATTGCAGTCATTAAGTGAGGGGTGGATGGTGCTTATGAGCTAAATATAAGAGTTAAACACTTGACTTGTGGTGCTAAAAATCAAAACAATATGGAATTATGAAACATGTGAGAAGAGCAGTGGAAATAAGGCTGTGATTAATCGCTGCTTGCTTCAAACACGGGGAAGGATAACACCCCGCTCATACGCTTGGACTAAACAAATGTAGCTTTTCTGATAACGACTGTAATGCTGCGTTATTCTTAAAGGCTCTGTATTTAATTGTTTCCATGTATCTGAGCAAAATTTGTCCTGCCCCAGCACAGATATGTTGTATAAGGGTCAAAATAAGACCGCTGTGGACTGTCTGCGTCTAATTATGAAGCATTTTGGTGTCTGAGAATCAGGAAGTGCACCGTTAGTTGTAGCAAAACTCCACATTGGTCTTTGAAAATCATTTATAAACTCATTATGGTGAATAATTAGGATGCTCATAATGCATCATTTAAGTGAGGAATAACTTCAGACCATTGCAAACCGTTTTAAAATTAACTAGTTCTGTTTTTCATAGTTTCATTAAAAGTTGTTTATGTTCTATTTTGGCATTTTGGTTCTGAAGCCGATCGTCCAATGAGAAAGTCTCTTATTTGGGTTGCCAGTTTCAATGCTGAAATCCAGTCGATTTAACCCTAAAAGTGACTCTCTCCTATGTGGATCGTCACTACTTGAACATTAGCATCTGCAGCCAATCATGAATCAGTGCTAGTGCAGCCTTTGCAGCTCAGTGAGTGAATTCTGGAGGTTCTGAGCTTTCACATGAAGCCTGTCCATACACTGAGAATGAGAAAAACTTGTATATGTCCTCTATCTGCAGGTTAATGCTCTGGCAACACAGGCTGAGTCGTGATTGTACATAGTTCGTTTAACAAAACCGACACAAGATTGAAAAAGTCACATACTTCATACATGCGCACACTGTGAGAACTAAAAACTACAGCCGTGTTATGTGTCCTCTAGTTTAATGAATGTCATATATTAACTTGATTGCATTTTAAAATCTACTCCTGTGCCATATCTCCTTTAATCCCCAGGCCACCTGCAGCCGGGCTCTGTGCACTGGCGCCTGTGGATGAAATATGAAAAGTGTGAGTGTATTGTATTATGTAGACTCTAAATATGATTCATAACACACACTGTAGCGTAAATGAAGATGAATGTTCTCTTAAGGAGCTGACCTAGCCTGGACCGACACACTAAACACAATGTATTTAAGGCAGGCCGTCTAGAGAGATGTATGCATTTAAAGGACATACTATGCAAAATGAGCTTTTTAACCGTGTTATTTTTGCTTCATTCATGCTGGTTTCAGTAATCCTCGGTAAAAAGTCCTTTGCTTCTGAGCCTTAGGAAACTGTTTGAATTTTCCCATTATTATTGCGTCACAAGTAGATACAGTTTTTAAATCTGTAAGTCCTTGTATTGATGTGTAGGGGCATGTTCCTCATTACCTAGTTTAATTTTTTTTTGCTTTGATAGTTCCCTCTGCTGTCAGATTGCAAGTTTGATCACTGACGCTGGGAAATAATGTGTGATTTTTAAATAATTACTATTTGAAGTAATGCAAAGGTACTCAAGAGCATGTTCTGTACATTCTAAGATGACTTTTTTCCCAACATGAATTTTGTTTCGTTCACACATGTTGGAGTTGTCCTGCATTTAGTTGTCTTCTGAGCTCAAACCTCTTGGCCTCACTGCTTGATGTTAAACAGATGTAGTTTTTAAAGTCCATACAACTTCTTGAGGCTCATTTCAAGTAATTCAGTGTGTTGGTCTTGGTGAGAGGAGCCGATGGCGCAGATTGGCAGCCTCGCTTCCGTAACTCTGTCCCAGGGCAGCAAAAATGTTACCACGCCCGAATGTGGAGTGAATGAATAATGCTCAAAGTTCTGAAGAGACTTTTAGCGTCTGGAACTATATTTAAGGCTGTATATGAGACTACAGCATTCTTCTTTCCATTTTCACCATGAATCACCTTTTGTTTTTTGTTTATCCTACATGACATACCGAATCTAAGCTAAAGGTTGCGTTTAAGCCTGTATAAATGGTGGGCAAAGCGATAACAGAAACATTACTTGGTGCAGCTTTAAAACATGAAGGCGCAGTAAAAGGTGTCCACAGAGCAGACTCCACACCGCTGTCGTACAGTGCTCCTGAGGGGACAGTGCTGCTTGTTCTCCACCTGTCTGTGAGTGTGAACAGAGGAGCCATGGGAGCAGTTGCAGACCTGTTACACATCGTGTTTAGAGCTCAGAGACGTGTGCTAATGAATTACTTGTGCTTCTTTCAACTCCGCATCTCCACATTGAATCTTATTTATGGGGAGACGCTACAAGCAATTCAAAACAAGACTTTAACGGATTGTAGAGACGGGTTTATTGATGTATAATTCTAAGTTTTAACCGCAAAAATGTTTTTAATATATATACATATTTCCCGGACTATAATTTGCACTTTTTTTCATAGCTTGGCCGGGGGTGTGACTTATATTTAGATTTTTATATGTGAAATATATGGTTTTTTTCTTAATTATTATGCATTTTTTTGGGCTGACGTGCGACTTAATCAATTAAATGAAGCAAGCAACTTAAATCTTGCTTTTACACTTTAAATGCCCCTTGGAAAAGAGACCTTTGAGTCTCACTGAATGGGACTTTCCTGGTTAAATAAAGGTTAAATTAAAAAAAAAATTAAAAATAAAAAAATATATATTGATATGATATTGATGAAAATATTACATTGCATTACATTTATTATACATAAATACATTTTTGGAAATAAACTTTCAAATAAAGTTTCAAATTGATATCTCTAAATGTAATATTTTGTGTCTCACTTTTAGTTACATTTAATTGTATTTTGGATATTATTCAGACATTATGAACACAAATAAAGTGACCTCACAGCCTTATAGAGAGACCCTAAAGTTATTAATTTACTAAGCATAAGTGTAAGTGTCGTCACAGCTGCCCTGGGACAGACTGATGCAAGTGAGTCTGCCAATCCTCACCATCGGACCCTCACACCACTCACCTACTTACACACATCCATACAGTGAAGTGTCTTGCCCAAGGACACAACAAGAGCATGAAGTGTGTGTATGATAGTGTGTGGGTGCTGTCCGTGGTGCTGAAGTTTGCTCCTGCCTCTGCTCTGTCTGTCTGCCAACAAACCAGCAGCAACTCACTCTGACAGAGCCATAGTTCATAGTTCTGATCTGTAATCTGAAGGAGAGAGGGAGCGAAAAAGAGAGCTAAAGAAGGAGGTGGAGGGAGAAAGAGTAGAAGAATAAGCAGAGAGAGACGGAGGGATAAGAGAAGAAAGAAAAGAGGGTGCGTGTGATCGACAGAGATGGAAGAGAACAAGAGACGAGAAAGGAGAGTTGGACAAAGAAAGACAGTGTGACAGATAGAAGGAGAGAGAGAGCAATAGAGACAGAGTAAGACATGAAGATCTGGAGGATAAATAGATAAAAAGAGAAGAAAGAAATAAAGAAAAAGAGTGACTGACAGAAACAGAGATGTGTGTGGGAGAGAGAGACAGAGGAGGATTTTAGAACAGAAAGAAAAGAGAGAGAGATGAGAATGCTTAAGAAAGATAGAGAGACGGAAAGATTTATCACGAGAGAGAGAGAGCGGTGTAGAGTGGTGGTGTAAGTGACTGGGGTAGAGCAGTTTGACCTGAGGCGCTACAGTGACAAAGATCAGCTCAGCTCCAGTCGCTGTAACAGAGAACATCTCATTACACTGACAGACAATTAGCTCAAATGTGTCTGCCATAAACATAATCTGTTGAGAGAGAGAAAGAAAGAAAGAAAGAGAGAGAGGAGGGGTCAGAGAGAGAGAAAGGAAGAGGGACAGAGACTTATAAGTGAGGGGAGAGAGACCAGAGGAGAGACAGAGAAGAGAGAAGGAGCAGAGCAACAGAGGAATGAGGATGGTAGAAGAAAACGAGGACAGATAGAGACAGAGACAGATGAGAGAGTGAGAAAAGAAGGAGCAGAGGACAGAGACCGGGGACAAAAGTGGTTAGAGGAGAAAAGAAAGAGGGTAAGGCTACTTATCTGTGGTCTGTGTTACACCACTATCACTAATGAAGGCTACTATTCACAATCAATCCAATTCAGTTACGGTCCACATCTGGGGACAGGGACAGGACAGATTTGGCGAGAATGACAGGACATATTTGGGGACAATGACGGGACATATTTGGGGACAATGACGGGACATACTTGGGGACAATGACGGGACATATTTGGGGACAATGACGGGACATATTTGGGGACAATAAATGACATATTTGGAGGGACATATTTGGGGACAATGACGGGACATATTTGGGGACAATTACTGCACATACTTGGGACCATGACAGGACATATTTGGGGACGATAACAGGACATATTTGGGGACAATGACGGGACATATTTGGGGACAGTGACAGGATATATTTGGGGACAATTACTGCACATACTTGGGACCATGACAGGACATATTTAGGGACAATGACAGCACATATTTGGGGACATATTTCAGGACAATGACGGGACATATTTCGGGACAATGACGGGACATATTTCGGGACAATGACGGCACATATTTGGGGACAGTGACAGGATTTATTTGGGGACAATTACTGCACATACTTGGGACAGTGACAGGACATATTTGGGGACAATGACAGGACATATTTGGGGACAGGGCACAAAACAGATTGACTTTTGATAATAAAGGTGTAGAATGCAGAGAGATTATGGGACTTTAAAAGAGATTTAGATCATCACACGTACTGAGGCGTCCGAGCTCTGCTGTTGCACCAGAAAACTAACAAGACCAGAGAACTAACAAGACCAGAGACTAACAGAGACTAACAAGACCAGAGACTAACAAGACCAGAGACTAACAAGACCAGAGACTAACAAGACCAGAGACTAACAAGACCAGAGACTAACAAGAGACTAACAAGACCAGAGACTAACAAGACCAGAGACTAACAAGACCAGAGACTAACAAGACCAGAGACTAACAAGACCTAGACTAACAAGACCAGAGACTAACAAGACCAGAGACTAACAAGACCAGAGACTAACAAGACCAGAGACTAACAAGACCAGAGACTAACAAGACCAGAGACTAACAAGACCAGAGACTAACAAGACCAGAGACTAACAAGACCAGAGACTAACAAGACCAGAGACTAACAAGACCAGAGACTAACAAGACCAGAGACTAACAAGACCAGAGAGACAAACAAGACCAGAGACTAACAAGACCAGAGAACTAACAAGACCAGAGACTAACAAGACCAGACCAGACTAACAAGACCAGAGACTAACAAGACCAGAGACTAACAAGACCAGAGACTAACCAAGACCAGAGACTAACAAGACCAGAGACTATCAAGACCAGTGACTAACAAGACCAGAGACTAACAAGACCAGAGAGTAACAAGACCAGAACTAACAGACAAGACCAGAGACTAACTAACAAGACCAGAGACAAACAAGACCAGAGACTAACAAGACCGAGACTAACAACCAGAACCAGAAAACTGACAAGACCAGAGACTAACAAGACCAGAGACTAACAAGACAGAGACTAACAAGACCAGAAACTAACAAGACCAGAGACTAACAAACCAAGACAGAGACTAACAAGACCAGAGACTAACAAGACCAGAGACTAACAAGACCAGAGACTAACAAGACCAGAGACTAACAAGACCAGAGACTAACAAGACCAGAGACTAACAAGACCAGACTAACAAGACCAGAGACTAACAAGACCAGAGACTAACAAGACCAGAGACTAACAAGACCAGAGACTAACAAGACCAGAGACTAACAAGACCAGAGACTAACAAGACCAGAGACTAACAAGACCAGAGACTAACAAGACCAGACTAACAAGACCAAGACTAACAAGACCAGAGAGTAACAAGACCAGAAACTGACAAGACCAGAGACTAACAAGACCAGAGACTAACAAGACCAGAGACTAACAAGACCACAAGACTATCAAGACCAGTGACTAACAAGACCAGAGACTAACAAGACCAGAGACTATCAAGACCAGTGACTAACAAGACCAGAGACTAACAAGACCAGTGAGTAACAAGACCAGAAACTGACAAGACCAGAGACTAACAAGACCAGAGACAAACAAGACCAGAGACTAACAAGACCCGAGAGTAACAAGACCAGAAACTGACAAGACCAGAGACTAACAAGACCAGAGATATGAACAAGACCCGAGACTAACAAGACCAGAAACTGACAAGACCAGAATGTGACTAACAATTTACCATAGATGTTGGATAACAAGACCAGTGACTAACAAGACCAGAGATCTAGAACAAGACCAGAAACTAACAAGACCACTGTGCTGAATAAAAGTATTACCAGATATATATGTAGCGAGAGACATTGGATGATTTTTTTTTTAGCCCTCTGTTTCTAAGGCAGTGTTTCTTCACCATATTATTCATGTTTGAGACCTGTAACAAGACAAGAAGCCTGCCATGACTCCTCAAGACATATATAAACATGTTAGCTCATTTGGCTCTGCTCCTCAGTTGATTTGAAGTTTTGTTTTCACTCTTAAGGCATCGCAGAGGTAAAAACATACCATCCCTGTCATGAATCATGTTTTTAGCTGTTTTAGAGCCTCCTCAGCCTGTGTTTAAGTTGCTGTGGCTCGTTGCTCTTGGCTGCAGCGTTCGCAGAGACAGATGCTCGTGGAGGACTCTGTTTGTTGTATTGGCCGATCTGTTCACTTAATCCAATCCAAGCCGATATTCTGAAAATGCTTAGATACCAGTACTGGATCGGGACATCCCTGGTATTAACTGTTAACACGTAACATATTTAGAGCACATGTTACCGAAAATGCTATATTCACCGAAAACAATGTATTAACGTGTTTAATAAGTTTTATTCCGCTAATTAACCTGTGATTTATTTTTTTTTCCATTTTTTCTTCCTCATAAGTTTTGATACAGCGGACCATTCGTGCTCCTGATTGGCTAATCCACCTGTCAATCACACCCACTGAACTCCAGCTGGTTACCACACTTATATGTTCAAGTATAGATGTGTGTTTTTAGTGTGTATTCAGGCAACAGAGGCAGTACTTTTTTACTGCCAAATAAAGTATCTCTACCTTTAAACTGAGTGTATAATCTGCTTGTCTGTTACTGACCCACGACTGTTTTACTGTTTGATTTTCTTTTTTGTGGAACCCCAGGAGATGACTGCGGTTGTCATTTTGGTCTAAACAAAATACACTGAATTGAATGACACTGACAGATGAGGTGTGATTGGTTGACATTAAACCATAGCAGACTGTGATTGGCTGACAGTCACCTCGACTCTCATGGCTCTGTACAAACTTTTGCTTCTGTTAGTGGAAGTTAACGCCAAACACAAGCAGCAGATCAGTGGACCAAGGAGAAGGCTTGACTAAAGTCCCACACAGGTCTGAGCGGAGCAGATAGGAGCTCATTAATTTCAATATCATAACATTCCTCTAAGCTACAGCAGCAGGGTTTGTCTCATTAGCAGACAGCCAAAGCTTTTCAGCAGCCTCTGTGTGGAGGCTTTAGGAGACTCTATAGAAAAGGACAAAAAAATCCATATTATTATTATTATAGGTATTACATATTTTTGGACTGTCTTAGATATCATCTCAGTTAAGTTTACCTTAAATTTCGGAATATTGAGCACACCTGAATATAAGCCGCACCAGCTACATTTTAAAAGAGAATTAATTTTGTCCATATATAAGCCACACCTGAATATAAGATGTAGGTTTTCATGTTGTAAAATTAGATTTTAGTTTTAGTTTTAATTTTTTATTTAAGACACGTTTTTTTTAAACTGTGCCCGAAAATCTGCAATGTGGCACCAACACAGGATGAACATACCTGCATGTTTAGAAAATAAAATAGCACCAACACGGGCCATCTGCTTTTATTTCCTCTCAAAGCTTTTTTCGTTTTTTTTTTTTACATTGACTAAGTTCTTCCCGCTGTTGCCTCCAGCGTCGCGCCATCGATTCACTGATGTCAAACTTACGTGCATTGGCTCTATTTCCTTCTTTGACGCCAGATTCATCACCTTTAACTTAAAAGCTCCATCATTTACATTTCTTTGTGTGTTTTCCATGATGAGGCTGTGTGCAGGATGCGCAAAATGACAGTTCAAAATCAAAACTAGTGTATTGTTTAGCGCATAATCTTTTGCCATGTCTGTCTCACTTTTACGTTTACAGCTAGAGAGTGCCCCCCGGTGGCCAGTAAAAATCTATAAATTAGCGGCGCTGTACTATAGGCCACAGGGTTCAAAGCCTGGGAAAAAAGTAGTGGTTTATAGTCCAAAATTTAAGGTACTTATTTTGCATTGAATAAGTTTTACAAGTAGATGGTATATTTCCGATCACTCTTAAAGAAACCCCAAGAGTGATTTTGATCTTAAACTCCATAAACATGACTGAACGAGGTAAACATGTTAAATCAAATGCAACTTTTACTAATAAAACTTGCTGATTTATTCTTAATTATGAAAGCATACGATGTTATAACATGGTGGACCACTCAAAGAAATCGAAATTGCGTAACACCTCCTCTTTAATGTAATCGACTGGCACTAAGGTCAAACGCTTTTTATGGACTTTTGGGATATGTTGTCCCTATTTTGAAGTTTTGTAGAAAGTGAAACTTGCCCAAGAATTGTAATGTTTTTATTAACGTTATCCTTGACTTGATCTCGTATTAAAACATCAATATTATAAGTTATAAAACCAACACTTTCCGCACCGCCTTGTTTTTACTATTTGCATAATTTTACAGCATTTTACACAGAAGTCCTCACCACTGGGACGTTCGTGAATATTAATATGAAAGTACCATCGCGTGCTGAGGGAATTGAACCATCTTGTGTGGGAATTCTCCACTTGTTCTGATCTCCAAAATAAACTTCTGCCTTTGTGCCGTTGGGCCAGCGCGCTTCCTACCGCATCACACTGGAGACGCAGCCTGGTTTCTTAGCTCACAGTCCTGACCTAAATGATAGATCCCGCCCACATCGCCCCCACCGACCAATCACGGCTCACCTCAGCTCCATTTTTGTAAGGTTTTGAAGAAACTGAACCTTTTTTTTTTTTAACTTACTGTTAGTTCCTTATTACTATTTTGAGTTCATATTAGCACTGGTTTGACTAACTTTTCTATACTCTCTTCGTTAGGTTGACATATGTGAAAAAAGATGAAAAACATATTGAAAAACATAGCCTACATTCTTAGAACGAGCAGGGTCGCCTCTCTGTAGATCTGACCTGTAAATTGGCCTGATTGTAGCACCTACTTCCCCCGTCTCCATGAAATTAGTAGAACATATCAGGTAAATAAAATCATCTCCATGGAGACAAAGTGTCTCGTCGGGCTCAAATAGTGAAAGAGATTGGTTCAGGGAGCATGAGACATCATTTTCACACATGGATTGGCCTCCACAGAGTGTCTGTGAACTTTATTTTTTGGTGTCAACAGGCAGTGTATTATTCAAGTAGAAAGTTGTCTTCTCAGGTTATCTCTTCTATGACTTTGTGTTGTTGTAATCAGACAAACACTCCATGAATTACCTTAATTAATTGATTGACACTATTGATACTAACATAGAGAGGTGTTCCAGAAATGTCCCACTGGGAGGAGGCCACGGGGAACACCCTGGAGGGACTGGAAGAAGAAGAACGAGAAGGAGAAGAAGGAGAATAAGAAGAAGGAGAATAAGAAGAAGGAGAATAAGAAGAAGGAGAACAAGAAGAAGGAGAAGAAGAAGGAGAAGAAGATGAAGGAGAAGAAGAAGAAGTTGAAGAAGAAGAAGAAGAAGAAATTTTATTTGTAATGCACTCTTCATTCCTTAGAATCTCAGAGTGCTACAATAAAACAAGAGCTTTAAACTAATACTAAATTGCTAAAAAAAAAAAAAAAACAATAGCATCAACAATAAGCTTTTTTAAATAAAAATGTCTTTAGATTTGCTTTAAAAAAGTCCAGGCTCTGTGTGGCTCTGGGCAGGAGGCAGGTCCAGAGTCGTGGTGCAGCTGAACAGAAGCTCGGTCCCCCATCGTACGGAGCCGAGTGGAGGGGCCTGAAGGAGCCACCTGAAGATCTGAGGTGTGCAGTTTGAAGACTGTAAAGTGATCAGGTCTCGCAGATACAGTGGTGCCGGACCAGTGATGCATTTATGGGTCAGCAGAAGGATTTTGTATTCAATCTGGGATGAAACAGGGAGCCAGTGCAGTGATTTGAGAATAGGAGTGATATGCTCAAATTTTCTGATTTTCATTAGGATTCTGGTGGGACTATGTCTCTCGGCTGGCCTGGGAACGCCTTGGGGTCCCACCGGAGGAGCTGGAGGAGGTGTCTGGGTGTCCCTGCTCAGACTGCGGCCCCGGATAAGTGGAAGAAAATGGATAGATGGACCAACATATATTCACATTGTCATTTTGCGTCTATTTGAGCCCAGTTTAGTCCTGATCTAGACTTGGTTCAGTCCTGGTCTAGTCTGGCACCAGGAAACCAACAGGAAAGAGAAGAACAACATCCAGATTTCACTAATGACACTTCACACAGACTTTATCTTCATCCGATTACTTATAATAGACTGCTTTACAAGTTGTTACTTTGATAGTTGGGCTCCATAGACTGTTAACTTTCACTTCACGTCACTGAAATTTATACAGCACATTTAAATATAACTTAAGCTGCTCAAAGTGCTCCACATAACAAGTCTACAAATAACAAATACACAGATAATACGACGCAAAGAACAATAAACACCAATGAATCACCAAGATATCCTGTCTAGCTAGAATTAAATACCAGGGAGAAGAAGTGGGTCCTCAGGCTGATTACTCTGAGAAAAAAAACACATGTAAAGTGATGTAACATGAGCTAAAGAGTGATCTCATCTCATACAGTAGTTCTGGGACGTTGGAACCGTCCCATTAGCCGTAGGTGATGCTCCTGCCTCTGCTGACATGTGACTGATGTGACTCCTCATGGGCTCCAATGGCTCTCCTGTCCCACACTGAGCAAAGTGTAATTACACAGAGTACGCAGAGGGTGATGTATCTGTGTACTGCAGGTCTGATTACGCCACGATCAATCTTCACTGGAGATTAAAAACACTGGACTGACTCGGATTGTTTTAATTATCAGTAAATGCATTTCCATATAAAATGCAGATACAGTATCGTGGGGGTTATGTTCTAAAAATAATCCGCAAAGTAGTCAGCTTTATTTTTTTTCAGAGTCTAGTTCAGAGTCTTGTAGAGTCTATTTCAGAGTCTATTTCAGAGTCTAGTTCAGAGTCTTGTTCAGAGTCTAGTTCAGAGTCTAGTTCAGAGTCTTGTTCAGAGTCTAGGTCAGAGTCTTGTTCAGAGTCTTGTAGAGTCTATTTCAGAGTCTATTTCAGAGTCTAGTTCAGAGTCTTGTTCAGAGTCTAGTTCAGAGTCTTGTTCAGAGTCTAGTTCAGAGTCTAGTTCAGAGTCTTGTTCAGAGTCTAGGTCAGAGTCTTGTTCAGAGTCTTGTAGAGTGTATTTCAGAGTCTTGTTCAGAGTCTAGTTCAGAGTCTAGTTCAGAGTATTGTTCAGAGTCTTGTAGAGTCTAGTTCAGAGTCTAGTTTAGAGTCTTGTAGAGTCTAGTTCAGAGTCTTGTAGAGTCTAGTTCAGAGTCTTGTTCAGAGTCTAGTTCAGAGTCTTGTTCAGAGTCTTGTTCAGAGTCTTGTTCAGAGTCTGTTCAGAGAGTCTAGTTCAGAGTCTAGTTCAGAGTCTAGTTCAGAGTCTTGTAGAGTCTAGTTCAGAGTCTAGTTCAGAGTCTAGTTCAGAGTCTTGTTCAGAGTCTAGTTCAGAGTCTTGTTCAGAGTCTAGTTCAGAGTCTACTTCAGAGTCTTGTTCAGAGTCTTGTTCTCTTGAGAGTTTTATATCCCTTCTGGAGCGAGGGTTACAGAGTGAGGGTGACAGAGTGAGGGTGACAGACTGAGGGTGACAGAGTGAGGGTTACAGAGTGAGGGTGAGAGTTACAGAGTGAGGGTGACAAAGTGAGGGTTACAGAGTGAGGGTGAGAGTTACAGAGTGAGAGTGACAGAGTGAGGGTTACAGAGTGAGGGTTACAGAGTGAGGGTGACAGAGTGAGGGTTACAGAGTGAGGGGTTACAGAGTGATTGTGACAGAGTGAGGGTTACAGAGTGAGGGTGACACAGTGAGGGTTACAGAGTGAGAGTGACAGAGTGAGGGTGACAGAGTGAGGGTGACAGAGTGTGAGAGTGACAGAGTGAGGGTGACAGAGAGTGAGTTACAGAGTGAATGTTTACAGAGTGAGAGTGACAGAGTGAGGGTGACAGAGTGAGGGTTACAGAGTGAGGGTGACAGAGTGAGGGTGACAGAGTGAGGGTTACAGAGTGAGGGTGACAGAGTGAGGGTTACAGAGTGAGAGTTACAGAGAGGGTTACAGAGTGATTGTGACAGAGTGAGGGTTACAGAGTGAGGGGTGACAGAGTGAGGGTGACAGAGTGAGGGTTACAGAGTGAGGGTGACAGAGTGAGGGTTACAGAGTGAGAGTTACAGAGTGAGGGTTTACAGAGTGAGGGTGACAGAGTGAGGGGTTACAGAGTGAGAGTTACAGAGTGAGGGTTACAGAGTGATTGTGACAGAGTGAGGGTTACAGAGTGAGAGTGACAGAGTGAGGGTGACAGAGTGAGGGTGACAGAGTGAGGGTGACAGAGTGAGGGTTACAGAGTGAGAGTGACAGAGTGAGGGTGACAGAGTGAGGGTGACAGAGTGAGAGTTACAGAGTGAATGTTTACAGAGTGAGAGTGACAGAGTGAGGGTGACAGAGTGAGGGTGACAGAGTGAGGGTGACAGAGTGAGGGTGACAGAGTGAGAGTTACAGAGTGAATGTTTACAGAGTGAGAGTGACAGAGTGAGGGTGACAGAGTGAGGGTGACAGAGTGAGGGTTACAGAGTGAGGGTGACAGAGTGAGGGTGACAGAGTGAGGGTTACAGAGTGAGGGTTACAGAGTGAGAGTTACACATTACTGAGATGAGGGTGACCAAACAGAAAACCAAAAGGACCAGAAACATGTTTTGCACCTTTGTAAGAACGTAGGTGATGTATTGTCCACAACACACTCTCTGTTTTTAGCTGTTTGCTGTGCACAGTTTGGTCATGTCTAAAAGCAGATTCTTTCAATTATGTTTTGCCAACACAAGCTAAAGCCTCCTGCCTCAGTTTTTTTCTAAACTACTGCACTGACCTTGAAAAAGAAGGACCGCTGAAGTCCCGCTGCACTTGACCACAACACTGGACAAACATAAACTTTCCTTGAGTTACTCACGACTGAAGATGAGGCAGAACAGTCTCTGGGAAAGTTATTAGTTTTTAGCCTGAACTTAAAGCTTCGTGTGTTGTGCAACAATGTTTGGCCGAGCTTCTCTGGAGGATTTTGGACAAAGAACAACCAGCATGATGGGATTATTTTGGCTTTGTTCATCACCTCTGTGCACTCCGGTCTGGTCCGATGGTCACGTGGGTTTTATATTTGTTTCATGAGTTTATCTAAATGCATTTCCACATCCAAAATGTTCTTGGAACTGTTGCGCGCTTAAATCAGAATCCACCTGAAGTGAGCAAATGAACTTTTCTGTGAATTACAGGGTCTAACTGAGATATTCCACAGAGTTCACCTTAAAATGAGGAAATGGAAATGCAGCTTGGGAGACATATGCTCTTTTGTAAATCATGGATGGAAATTAAACTGACATATTATTTATAGAGTCGCCAAGGAGATGTTAATGCTTTAACTAGAATGACATTAAATTCTAGCTCTAGGTGACAGTACCAGGTCAAGTTACAAGTCAGATCAGTGGAGAGGCGACGCTGCTCACAGTTAGAATGTTTTTGACTGATAAAATTAAACCTGCAATGAAACAAATGCTTACAAATGTCATAATGTCATATAATTTCAGGCAAAGCATCTCCATGGCAACAATCTTAAAGGGAAGCCAGGTTGTTTGCAAAGCATTAATCGATCTAAAAATAGTTTTAAAAAAAGTAGCTTATATGATTTCTAAAGTGAAAATTTCTCCTCCATAGACAGAAAAAAACCCATTTGATCTCGTTTCCTCTCGAGCACGGATGTTGGCGTGCGTATCCATGGCAACACAGGCAGTAACCATGACAATACTGTTGTAATTATAGCTTTTACTCAGACTAATTACAAGTTTGAAAGTGAGACGAAGATTCAGAACAGCTTATTATGAAGCTTTATTAAATTAACACATAGGCCTACAGTTTGTCGTAGATAACAGCTGGCAGTACAACTTATTAAGAAGTGTTTGAGGAGGCTTGTTTCACGCCGACACTGTTTATTTAACTGTCACCTTAAAAGGCCCGTACCTGATTTTTTTACTTGCCTCAGAACAGATGTATTGTATCAGCAGCTCTTGAGGTTAAAGTCTGTCTGCTGTGTGCTGTCTGCATGTAATTAGAAAGAGTTAAAGAGCAGGTTAGCATGTTAGTTGTTGTTACCATTAAATCACGTGATGGATCTCTGAAAGTTGTGAAAAACACTTAGAAACTCACTGCAGTGAATAATTAGGATCCTCAGAATGCAAAAGGTAAATGAGGAATAACTTTGGACTACGGCGAAGTGTTTAAAATGAACTAGTCTTTCAGTAAAAATCAGGTACAGTGACTTAAAATGTTGGCAGCTGAAATCCATTTAAACCTAAAAGTAATCGTTGTTATCTAAACCCCAGCACTTCGTGGATCAGCGCTAGTGCAACCTCTGCAGCTAATTGAGCGAATTCTGGAGGTTTTGAGGCTTCACACGACGCCTGTCCATTAGCTGAGAGTGAGAAGAACTTGAGTTTGTTCTCTATCTGCAGGTTAAAGGCACTCCACCTGAGGTTTACTGTGCTGAAAACATGAAACTTGAACAAGCTTGCAGCAATCCAAAGTTATTCCACACTGTCTTTATTCTGAGCATCTTAATCACTCACCACAATGAGTTTATAAGCACGTTTCACAACTTTCTGACCTTCATAAAGCAACAACATGCCAACAGTGTACTTAAAATGAACTATACTTTTTATACAACTAACTACAGATTAAATTTAGTCATTTTCCTCGTCCCTGTGACTGTATAACGGTCCAGAGCAGCGATGGGGCGTAACCGTAGTAACACACAGAGCAGTTTGATGTATGGTGCAAAGGCTGTGAGTGAAAGATGACCGAGGACCACCCAAATCGCTGAGCTGGCTCGTACATGGAATTATCAACTGTAGTGTGAGGGTGGACCTATACATCATGCAGAATTATGACATGCAAGCGTCTCATCTTCTAAATGTTGTGTAGTCTACAGAGTGTCATTGAGAAATTGCACGAAGAAAATCTTGACGTAATGGATGCTTTAAGGAATGTTAAAGCAGAGCCGTTCTGCGGAATTGACTTTATTCTCCTGTGTTCGAGACGTCATTGCTCTAACCTCTGTTTTCACCACCACCGGTACACACCCGCTGCTCTGTACTTACTTCATTCTTCAATTTTATTTTCTTTAAAGGTGATACACGTAGCTGGCCACCATTAACACGGTCTCATTATAGATGAACATTGCGATTTAAAATGTCCAAATTATAACATACTGATCCATGGGTCTCATAGATTATAAGTATATATCAGACACAATAGATCTTTAAGACAGTAGAGATGTCTGGTTAAATTAAACTTATTTTTTCTTGATGAAGCAATAGGGAATGTTGTATTGTTTTGTTCACCTGTCCAGTTCAAAAATGGCTGCTGCTTTTTAAATAAATGTTGGGTTTTTTGGGGTTTTTTTTTGTTTTTATATTGTCAAAACTCTATCTACTACTAACTATGGGTGTTAACTTTGGTTTAACGGTCTGAATAAATATGCCCCTGGATGCTGCCTCCAGTGGCCTTCGCTGTTTCAAGTACTACATGACATCACACAGGTCTCACAGCCAGGTGTTTCTGATTACAGACACCTGGCTGCCGGAGCGGACGCTGAGTTCTGGATCCCCATTAGGCCAGTCACATTTCAGGACTCTTCCTCACCCCTCTCTCTCTGTCTGTCTGTCTGGCAGGTGCCCGGACGCCCCTCGCCCCAGCACCATGCGCACCTGTCAGCTGTCCTGTAAGAGGGACTGTATCGTGACGCCCTTCAGCGACTGGACGCCCTGCTCTGACTCCTGTGACCCAGGTACTACAACACGTTACAAAGTACAAATAAATGCAATGAGTAAAATACAGTTTTATACTGCAGTTTCCTTTAATTAATAAGTTGATCCAAAGCAAATGGATGGAACTGCTGATTTTCCACAGTATGGCATTAAACTTATCTATCTCCATGGAAATAAGCAGTTGACACCACCAGGGTTACTGGTCAGATCTGTGGAGAGAGACCCCATTCACATTAAGAATACGTTTTACAGCAATAAAAGCATTTGTAATGAAATAAATGCTGAAAAGATTAATTTAATGCCATGCTGTGGAACATTCCAGTCAAGGCAATAACATCTCCATGGAGATAATCAGGTGCATAGCGAACCCTCTCACAAGAAAAGTTACACAGTGCACCATTTTTTTAGTATATGTTTTTATTATTAACTGCTTTATTTTTACTTTTTAATACTGTTAGAGTCATAAATTGATTTTAAAACCGATTTTATTTACAGTAATTCAATATTGTATTTAATTAAAATTTATATATATATATATGTACATTCCTAATTTTCTAAGGATAGTTTTACTCCTGAAAATGCAGTGTCTATGGAACACAAAGCACTGAGTGAAATCAGACAGGATCAAAACTATGTCACAAATATAAAAGACACAATCAAAGAATAATCTGAAACTTGATCTGTTTTCATGTGCTAACACAGGGCAACACCCAAGACTCCTTTTTAACGTTTTGTAAATGAACCAGGTGGTGCAGAGACATCTAAACGGCATAAATCTAACCCTACATCTGCACACGTCAGAGCGCCGTCTGAAAGTGAGAGCGGCTCTGACACAAGCACTGACAACTCGTCCTTCTCCAAAGAGCTGCTCACTTTTATTATAAAACAAAATGACATCACAAGTGTCACAGCAACAGCACTGCTCACTCCCCTCCAGACAAACACGACTTTACACTTTCAGACATTTATGAGAGTATTTAAACCGGGCGTTGAGAGTAAAACCAATTATGATGATGACAGACTCTATTATTTGGAACAATATATAAGTGACCCAGCCCGAGAGCGTGAAAGGAACTGTTTTCACATCGATGCAAATATGGGCTGTTCACCTCGTTCTGGGGGTTGCCGTGGGCGTCACCATCGTCATTGGGGTTGTATTATTTTGTATAGAGCTGCTGATCGTGACAGCAAATATGTTTTTTATGGACTACAGAGCCGTTTTAAAGCCTCAGAGAATGATGGTGTGTTGACTTGTTGGCTGCTTTGAACATAGAGCATTTTACTTTATATCAGATTTTAGCAGGAAAACGTTTCTCAAATTCTTCATTGAAATGTGTGGGATTCCTGTTTAACCACAAGTGCAACCGCAAAGAAAGTTCGGTTTCGTAGCACTTAGAGGCAAATCTGTCAGGGCAGACAAAGCAGTTGGACAGTAGCGCATTATTTTCAAGATTTTCAAGAGAAACAGACGTGATACTGGGGCTGGAAGTGACTGCACATAGAGCCTGTCCATCTAAAAGCAGCAAAAGGAGAGAGTCTTGACATATTCTTTCCTTGACCCCAGAAGCACAGCCTCAGTCTGTACAGAACATATCATGAGACAGCTCAGCGTCAGTGCGAAAAAGTCAAAGGTTTTGTTGCAAACAATGGAACAAAGAAAGCCAGTTTACAAATCACTGATGTGAGTGGCAACAACTTTATTGAACTGGAAGATGTATACTCAGACAAATATTCCTGTGACAAAAGCAAACATATTCACACAGACTGACAGTGATGAATGGCTTTACCTGAAAGAGATTCCCATCAGAGAGACTGATGCGGGTGTGGATCTCCTGCTTGGACTAGATGTGCCAAAGACGATGGAACCCAGGCAGGTTATAAACAGGGTAATGGCCCCTATGCTCTACAAACTTTACTTGGATGAGTGGTGAATGGGCTGCTCAATTCTGCAGCTGTGACAGACATGCTTGACCTGTGGCATCTGTAAATGACAATTCAGCTGAAAAACTGGAGACTATTCCGAGGCAACAATACATCATGACTTTCCTTTTGAAGAAAGGTCCCAAATGTCAGTGGAGGACACGAGGTTTGTGAATATGACGCCACAAGAGGCCACAGTGAAAGACAAGCACTGCTACTTATCATTTACCATTGATTTAACCATCTCACTGCTCAGGGTGCTGCTCAGATTCCATCAAGATGAGGTTGCTGTAAGGGCAGACGCTAAAGGAATGTTTGACCAGGTGAGAGAGAATGAGAGTGAATGAAGAAGACTTATATCTGCTGATTTCAGTGGTGGCCAAGTGGAGATGTGAGCCAATCGCTGCAGCCATACAGGATGAAAGTGCATTTGTTTGGTGCCATCTCATCACTAAGCCATGCCAGTTTCACAGACAAAAAATGACAGCAGAGGACAACAAGCACAGCAGGCAATCGAATCAAACTTCTATGTAGAAGACTGTCTCAAATCTTTCTATAGAGCAAGCAGCTATTCAGCTAGTCAAAGAGCTGAGTGTGCTGCGTGCAAAAGGAGGATTCAAAGTGACTAAATGGGTCAGTAATAGTTGAGCTCTTTTGTCAACAATTTCAGAAGAAAACAAGATCTAAACAGATCTAAGAACTTGATTTAGAGAGACACAAACTAGCTGTTAAAAGAGCCCTGGGCATGACATTGAATATAGAAAATGATACATAAAGACTTACAAAATGATGCATTTGGATTCCAGATTTGTGTCAAAGTTAAATCTCTATTGTTCTGTCCACTGCAAGTTCTGTCTATGACCCTTGGGCCTGGTAGGTCCCTATGCACTGAAAGCAAAACTTATTTTGCAGACTCTGAAGTGTGAACAATCATTCCCAGGAAACTGTCACAATGTTATGAAAAGTATCTGTCTGAATTGGATCAGCTAAAACATTTTCAAATAAACAGATGAACACCAAAAGGCTTTGGCAAAACGTCAGCAGCTCAGTTACACTTCTCCGATGTGAGTGAGCAGTGATACAGTACAGCCGGCTACCTGAGACTCGCCAAGAGACAAGACCATGGGGCAAATTAAGTGTAACGCCCCTAAAGAAAATGACTATCCCCCGACTAGTGCTCACTGCTGCCCCTCTCATGTGTCACTCACATGTTAAAATCAGAGAATGGATTTACAGGAATCTGTTTATTGGACAATCTAACAGACAGTCTGTATTGAAATACAAAAAAACGGCCACAAAGGATTCAAACTTTTGTTGCAAATTGAGTTGCAGTGATCCAGGTGCTGTCCTCAGTGGATCAGACATTGGCAGTGAAAAATATTGAAAATGCTGAATGAAGCATTCTTATAAAGACATTACTATAAACGAGAAACTGACCTCATTGAACAGGGAAAGTACTGCCAAAAGAACAGTCCACTCTACAAAATGGACGCCAAGTTGAATCAAGATGGTCTATTAGGAGTTGGTTCCAGGTTCAACCAACGATCTATGTCCACACAGATCAAAAATCCTATCACTGTGCCTAAAGGTCCCACATCTCTAAACTGATACAAACATGAACAAATTGGTTACACTGGACGAAACCATATGCTGTCAAAAGTACTGGATATCTTCTGCTAATGCTGCAGCACAGAACATCATAAGACACTGTGTTTATTGCCAGCGACTCTTCCCCAGGGCCGAGTGCTATGACATGTCACCATTCAGCAGAGAAGGCGCGGACTATTGTGGACCATTTGAAACAAAACGTGGTCAAGCAGTGCAGTACCCACTAGTCTGGACACCAGCTCATGTGTAAATGCAAACAGAAGATTCATATGTCTGTTGAGCATCAGATTAGATCAAGGCACAAACCTGGTTGGTGGAGATAAAGAACTGGAAAGGTTACTGGAAGAATTAAATCATGACAAAATTAACATCAAACACTCTTGAATAAATAGACTGGATATTCAGTTCTGCAGCAGGGGCCCATCACGGAGGTGTACGGGGGAGACTTATCTGGTCTAGTACAAAGAAACAAGTTACAGACGATGAGGCTCTGTGAAGCGGTCCGTCTGCTCTGTGAAGTGGAATAATGAATGACAGTAGTAACAAATGATAAAAATGACGTGGAGCCGCTCGCACCGAACCATTTCCTGCCTGTTATGCCCCCAGGACTGTTCAGTAAAGATGACATTTTCTCCAGGAGAACATGGAGGCAGGTTCTATATTTGGCTTGGCTTTTTTTTTGGAGAAGATGGATCAAAGAATATCTCCCAATCATGCAACAAAAAACAAATGGAACCAAGTGAAAAGATGATGTTGTTGGCATTGGATCATGGATTCAAGGAAGAGTCCTGCAAACACAACCTGGAAGAAAAGGATTAGTGCCAAGTGCCTACATTAAAACGAAGACTGGTGAACTTTGCTTGGTGTTGGAAAGTGAACATTAAGGATGAACACTGAACCTGCCTCAAAGCTAAACTTGACCAACCTGACCTGACTCCACTTTACACAGACTAAAACTAAAAGCGTAGTGTAAAATGATTTGTATCGTGATCTATTATTGAAGGTGACCGAGACACGTCTTTGCCACGCGCTTTTTTTGAACGATGCAATGAAACGACTGGTGCTTCTTGACAATTCAGAGTCGAGAAGCGGACGTCCTAAGGATATTTACATGTTTTGCAGCCGGTGTTAAATTATCCAGCGCAAATACGTTTCAATAAGCTATAGAACGACCGAGTCCGCCCCTCCCAGAGCTGTTCACCCTCTGCCTCTCCTGTCTGCTCACTGATAACACATGTGAAGGATGGGTACAACCTCCGATAGCGCCCGGGATGCTAACACACTAGCGGGTAAAGCTTGTCGGTGCGTGTATGTGTCAGACAGGGTGACCTCTGATGGACAGCCCGGACAGAGGAGTTATTGCACTGGACATGTTCTGGAGACCTTGGACTATATCATTATTCTGAATTATGTCGGGACCGAGTTTAGTCCTGGTTTAGACCTGGTTTAGTAATCGTTTAGCTGTAGCGCACACATGGGCTCTGTTTTATTAACCTTAGGGGTAATTGATCTACTGTAGCTGGGTAGATCTCTATGGTAACATGTCCTGAACTATTAAAACTATACTTATACTTTATGAATCCTTCGTTAGGGAAATTCATTCTCTGCATTTGACCCATCCTTGAAGAGCACTCGATCTTGAGCTAGTCTTGGTCTGGACTATTTTAGCTGGAGGATTTGACATATTGTGCCTGTTCTGAGTTGGGGAAACCAGGGGAAACTGATCAAGACACAGAGAGAACATGCAAACTCACACAGAAAGTCAAACCTGTAACCTTCTTGCTGGAAAAAAAACCCAGAACATACTTTCCAACACATGAGTAGGCTCTCCTCTCCACTGATCTAACCTAAAACTTGACCTGGTGGTGTCTCTTTTTTGTATCCATGGAGATGCATAAGTTTAATACCCTACTGTGGAACATAACAAATACAAGTAATACAGATTTCATAACCACAAAACTGTGTCAAATGTATTTTCCTTTGAATGGGACCAAAAGTATAATCCGTCAAGACATAACAGATACGCTCTTGCACCGTGTATTCATTAAACCACGCCACAAACTGCATATTAATAACATTTTGCAGGCACCATCTTAATTAAACCAGGAGAATATTAAAGCGATGATGTCATTGGAAACAGTAATATTGATAATTAGCTTGTCACTGGTTTGATGAAGAGTGCGCTGATATTTTGCCCTCTCTACTGTAAATTACCCATCACAGATTATCTCTAGGGTTTTTAATATATTACATGCAGAGTTGGGTCATGCTCAGTTTAAAAACATGCCCGAAGAGGTTATACATGTGATCTATTCGTGTTTAAGAAATCTAGGGATCTCCCCCTTGCAGTTAGCAGTACAAGCCTCATATACAATCTACCTGAGGATCATTACTCTGAAGTATCGTTACTCCTGTTTGGCTGATGTGTACATGTGCTTTCAGCTGGCGGTGTGGTGAGCAGTACGCAGAGCCGCAGGAGACTAGTGCTCCAGCAGCCCTCAAACGGAGGTCTGGAGTGTCCCGAGGTCCTGGAGGAGCAGAGGGACTGTGAGCCGCCCAAAACATGCCCCGGGTACAGGTAGGTCAGACCACTCTTGACCCAGGCTACTGCAGGTCAAAGAACAGAACAGGTGCAAATGGAGGCTATGAGACGTTCAGGTGCACCAAGATTTTTAATTTTTTTTCATTTGTACCACTACACACTGCTGCAGAATACTACAAGTATCACTCATTAAGAGAATACAATTGGAGAATGAAGTAAGTAGAGACCAGTGGGTGTATACCATGCACTGTATATGTAAATGGACATAGCTAACCTGCTAACTGCTGAGTTCAAAGAAGGCAAAGAAGGGTGTTCTTCCAGCTCCATCAACTCTGGCTCCAGTTCACTTTACACTGAAAAACTGTCGCCCCTCTGTCTGTAACTGCTGCTGTCGGGCTCATCATTTTGGTCTTAAAATGTCAAGACATGAACATTAATAACAGACAAATCAGACGCCTTCTTTTCCTGTGTTCACTCCCGCTAGCGTTAGCAACAGGTTTGATTGACAGCGTTGCTAAGTGTCTACGGGCGTCAAGGGGGGTTACCATCAATAGCCTTGCTCCGGATTGGCTCTTTGGTTGCTATGATACTACTACAGTCTGAATTATAAATATGAAACTCCAAATTCACCCCTATAACCGCTAGTCTCGATTAGCTTCTTTATGGCAATATGGCAACTTCGTGTGAGTAAATGGTGAAACAACTACAACATGGTTAAAACATGGTGAAAAGTCCATTTTGCTTTATATGTCTGTCAAGTTGTAGTTAAGTTCACAAATAAACTTTTCACATATTCCCACATCGTACAGACACGCACTGTTACTGGAAGCAAAGTGGTTGAGGTGTCTGGCTCAAGGACACAACATCAGTATGTATTACCAGTAGCAGGAATCGTTTTGCCAACCTGTTACTCCAAATATATATAGTGCTTTCACTGAAATCGTACTTATCAAAGCCATCTCCAGCTCCCGTAATGTTTTTTCGCCACTTCCTGATTCATATCGCTCAGTAAATAAAGTCTTATTTCAAAACTTTAATAACTGTGACTGAAATAATAAGTCCTGCTGCTTTATATTCAAATGCATCTGTCCTTATGATAACAGCAGCGAAGACTCAAAACAGCCCCGTGCTCTGGAGGGAAAGCTATTTTTATAAACACATTCATATAAATATTTGTCAAACATCTGAACATTTTTCTGCAGTTTTTTTCAGAGTTCCCAAGTGTCAATATGGATAGAAAATTGTGTTAAAGATGAACTATGTCACTTTTCTGGGATGTCATGCACTGTGCCATTAAACTTGGAGATAAGCGACACGTGACAGGTAATATCTGTGGAGATACGACACAGCTCAGGGTGAATACTAAGAGTTAAATCACTGTGACTCAATTAATGCAAGATGGACAAGTGAAATGCCGTACTGTGGGACATTCCAGGCAGAGCAGTGATCTCCATGAAGATAAGCAGGTGGTAACAGATGTTCTCAAGAGTCGTGTTATAATGTTACCTTCTCAAAAAATACCTGGAGTTATGTTTGGTTTCATTCTCACATGTTTTAGTAATCATTTATAATTTCTCCAAAGCTCAAAATGCTCCGTTCCACCTTGTGATGTCATGAAGTGGTAGTTTTCAAGTTCATAGCTACATTTTACTTTAGATCAGTAGAGATTGGATATTCCTGAAACCATCCAAATGATTCTAGTGAAGAAGTTAAAAACACAGTGGAGCACTTCCTGTATCACCACTTAATGACATCACAAGGTGGAACAGAGTGTTTTCTGCTTGAGAGAAGAACTCCACATTATGGCATTAAATGAGCAGGTGACAGCACCAGGCCAAATATCATTAAAAATGTATTTAATGAATACATAGATGCCTTTAGTACCACACTGCGGAACATTTCAGGCAAAGCTATAACGTCTTAAGAAGGTGATGGACCCTCCACCAGAAAAGTGACATGATGCATCTTTAAAGCCTGTAAAAGTCCAGTTTACTCTGTCTCTTTAAAACCTCTCGCTGTGACAGGTGGAAGACTCACAAATGGAGGAAGTGCCAGCTGGTGCCATGGCAGCTCCGTCAGGACGTCCCAAACGCACAGGAGGGCTGTGGACCAGGCCTGCAGACCAGAGGTACACCTCCTCCTCATCTCCTAGCTCTTATCTCCTAGCTCCTAACACCTAAGTCCTGTCTACTAGCTCATATCTCATATTTCCTAACTCCTATCTCTTACCTTCTGTCTCCCAACTCCTGTCTGCTCACTCCTAACTCCTACCTCCTTCCTCTTATTGCCTGCATCTTATTTTCTAACTCCTAACTCCTACCTCCTACCTCTTATTGCCTGCATCCTATTTTCTAACTCCTAACTCCTACCTCCTACCTCTTATTGCCTGCGTCCTATTTTCTAACTCCTATCTCCTACCTCCTACCTCTTATTGCCTGCGTCCTATTTTCTAACTCCTATCTCCTACCCCCTAGCTCCTAACTCCTACCTCCTATCTTCTAACTCCTATCTCCTACCTTCTACCTTCTATCTCCTGCGTCCTATTTTCTAACTCCTATCTCCTACCCTCTACCTCCTAACTCCTACCTCCTAACTCCTAACTCCTATCTTCTAATTCCTATCTCATAACTCTGATAGGATAGAGCCAAAAATTTGCTAAACTAAATAATTTCTAAAGGAGCGGTGCACACAAACGCTCAAATCATTTGATACTGTCAACATAAAGCATAAAACTTTTAATAGCTCGGTTACACTGTCAAATACATTGCTGAAGTAAGAGTATGACATCTGAAACTACTCTGATTAAAAGTTTCTTAAACTTGTAATTGATTTAAAAAAAGTGAAACAAAACTACTTTATTTTAAACAGTTTGCAGTAGTTATTCCAAAGTTATTCCTCATTTACCTGATGCATTATTATCATTCTAATTATTCACCACGATGAGTTTATAAGTGCTTTTCACAACTCTCAGAGACCAGAGTGAAGTTTGGTTGTAAAGCTAACAACATGCTAACCACACACAGCCTAGTTAATAGACAATAAAATCCTTAAGAACAGCACACAGCAGATGTATTTTTATCTCAGGAGCTGCTTATATAATAAATCAGGTACAGAGTCTTTAAGTAAATACAACAAACTTCCTTTCACTCCGCTCCATAATTAGCTCCAATCACGCTGCGCTAATAGAGAAACCAAGCCTCAAAGAAGTCAACACTTGTGCTTTATTCTTTATATAATTCAGAAGAGTACTTTACACCACAGGCCATGCAATTTTAATTCGATCGGAGCTGTTAGGATTTGGAGAAGACAGCGCCCCATGCCTGGAATATGCAGCACGACGTCCGATCCCCACTGAGCACGCTCTGAAAAGATTCATTTCTGGAGTTTGGAAAATTATGTGTAATCATAGCCAGCAGGAGGAGCAAGCGAGGAGGAGGAGATACGGAATACATATTAAAATTGTTTTTTCGCCATAATCTAGTGTGGCAGTTTATGGAAGTATGGTGAAACCGGCTGGAGGCAGAGCACTTTCACACCACAGTTGAGTTATTTGTGATGGCACTGTACTGTGGAAGTGAAGTTTTATCAGTATCAACTATCTACTTTTTTGCCCGTGTCTGTGTTTTTTGTCCAATAATGCTAAACAGACTTTAAAGTACAAGGAAGAATACAGTGTGACCCGAGTCCGACCACTAACGTTATCTCTACGCTCGTACCGTCCCGCTGGTTGCCATGGTGATCCTTAACTCACACCTAAATCCGTTTCCCCCAAACCCTGTTCCTCAACCTAACCTGACTCTTAACCCGTCTGACTATCGGGGGAAAGAAGCATTTTTTGGTTTTGAAATATGTTTTATAGATGTATACGCTCAACTCACTCTCTTATTATTGTTTGCTGAAAGTTGTTAAATTATCTTTCAAACAGCAGGTGGCGCTGTCTTGAAAAATAAAAACCATAATGTGATTCTGCGATCCAGTGTCTGTGGTGTAGTTTTGTACTATTGGCTTATGGGAGTGGTCTAGTAGGTTCAGAGTTTGACTGGGGAATAGGAGGAGGGGTTGCTGGTTAAATTCTCACAAAATATGTTCAGCGGTTGTGTCCATGAGCAACACACTTCATTCACATTACCCAGGTGTAACAGGAAGGTTTCTTGGGATCCAGAGTACACAGAATACTTTACAAAAATGAGTAACTGGTGAATCTCCCCGAGTTCAGATGGGAGTGATTGACAGGCGGATTATCCAATCAGGGACATGCATCAGTCTGGACTTGGACACTAGTTTGCTGTGGCATATCTGACCTAAAGTGACAGAAACATATTTTTAAATAAAACATTGTTTGCAAAGAAGATGAAGGTTCGGTGCAGAAGTGTTTTGTTAAGAGAGATACCAGTTATTATGGAAATGCCATAGATACAATTATTTAGCCTTAGCCTTTAGACAACGACTTGTCCAGTTGACAGATTTAAACTTCGTCTTTTGTCATACTGTGGAACATTCCAGGTAAATAAAAAATTTCCATGGAAACAAGCAGGTGATGGAACCCCACCAGAAAAGTTACACAGTCCACCTTTAAAAAAAGCAACAATATTTTCATACAGTATTTTAAATTTCGAAAACATGGTGAGGTTGTACAAGTATTATAGATTTTATTTTTATTTTTATTATTATTTTTTTTTTTTTTGAGCAGTGATAGCGAGCAGCCTTATATTCTCAAAATAAGAAATCATGTTTTTCAGTGTTTTTTTTTCTAGCAGCAAAAACACCTGTGAATTAAGAAAAGCAGGATAGTTAAGTTTAATGCTGTACTGTGGAGTATTGCAGTTAAGCATTAAACGGGCTGTACCTGAGTTTTACTGTCTTAAAAATGTAAAAAAAATAAATAAATAAAAGAAAATAAATTACTTGTTTTTAGACAGTTTGTAGTGGTCCAAAGTTAGTCTCACTTATCTTATACATTCCGAGCATCCTAATTACTCACCACAATGAGTTTATAAGCTCTTTTCACAACGTCTTAGAAACCAGAGCGGAGACTTTTGCTGTCACTCTAATGCAAACAACTAGCATGCAAACAGTGCACAACAGAACACTTAATAATCAGCTGCAGACAGGGCACAGTGGTCTTATTGAGAGAGGCTTATCTTGGGGTTACAAAACTACATGAAACAAATGTGTTCAGCAAATTTAACATCACCATGGAAACAAGCAGGTGGAGGAACCCCCATCAGAAAAGTTACACAATGCACCTTTAAAAAAATAGTGTGTGACATCTGTACCCACATGTTACTAAAAGAACATAAGACTGTGACGGGCTTGTTCAGAGCAGGAGTCGCCTCCTTTAAACTGAGAGCTGCACCGAGTCAAACGAGGGCGAGGGAGACGCTCTTCTGAAGTAACAAAGTGCTCAGTTTGTCTTTAGTTGTACATTATTAATGATGATAAATGATAATGACACATGTGAAGACACTGATCACGTTCAGGATTTCACAAGAATGATCAACAATGACAGAAGCTGGAAGCAGATCAGTATTCAGCACTTTGACTTTATTAACTAACAGTGAGTGTTACATGTTCAGAAGTTCACTTACATCACTACGTCTCACAGGAAAAATGTCTTATTTTCATTATCCACTGACAAACCTTTTTAACAAAACATGAACTATGTTGCACCATGTTTCACGCCGGTCTCGTGAAAAAACACAGTTGCTTACCCAGAGCCGCCTTTAGCTCAGGGCTTGTTCTGCTCGTGGTGCACGTCCCGGTGAATAGTTAGTTTGTGGATCTTTAGTGACACGGAGTGAAATGTCTCTCCACATTGTGGCGCTTTGCCGTCGCCACAGTCGCCCCACAAATGAGACACACACAGGTTTCTTTTTCAGTAAAAAATAACTCCTTTTCCCATTCACTGTGAAAATGATACAGTTTCTTTCTTTTTTCTGCTTTTTTCTGTTTTTGGGGTAAGAAACTGCATTCAGCGCCTGCTGGCTTATTATCCATGAGCACAATACTGACCTTTGACCTAGAGAAGATCAGAGTTCAGCTGAACTTATCTAAACCTCACGTATAATGAGCATAAAAAAATAAATAAATAAAAGAACATATTTTTTAAGCAACAGAATAAAGTAAAATTTAAGGTGCAGCTCACTAGTGAGTTGTGCAGGTTTTAGGACCGGCCTCCGGGCGACTCATGTCGTCCTTGGGGCGACATGGTGCACCGTGTAGTGACCTCTGCTGTAGAGGGACTTAAAGGTCCACACATGGTGCTTTACATCTTATCTGGAACAATGCTCACACACACATACACACACGTTTTAAGAATCAAAAATCACCTGGTCAGCTTATTTTTATACTATATCAACATTATTTTCACGTAGTATTTAAAATGACAAAAAGCTCATATCGATTTTTTTTTTCTTTTGCCATGAGCGTCGACGGCGAACAGCTTTATAAGAATCCAATCTCCCGAGGCCACGGAGTCTGCTCGCGTCATTACGGCTCCTATAGGCCACATTATGATGCATTGATTTGCGTTTCTCTTCAGCGCCGCACAATCAGACTCACCAAATGTATTTATTCATGAACCTTTCTCCAAAGGTGGTAGAGTAGCTCCAAATTTTATTGTGAATGTAACGTTACTTCAGAATGATATTACTTAGAAGTAATAATTAAGTAGAAGTACAGTAGTTGTCCAGCAAATTACACAAGTAAGAGTAAAAAAAATTGTATTTTATTAAAACTACTAGCTACTCAAGTAAGAGTAACTTAAAGAGTAACTGTCAGGAAGTAACATCCGGTTTATAATTTGAAGTTAAAGGTCCTAAATTACTCAAAATTGCCTCTTGTGAGTTTTTAGCCGTGTTATAATCTGGAGTTGTGTTTTGTCTCATTCACACATGTTTGAGTAACTCTTTATTATTAGTCTGTAACATCTCCAAAGCTCAAAATGCTCTGTTCCACCTTGTGTCATGAAGTGGTAGTTTTCAAGTTAACATCTCCTTTTACCTTTAGTTCAGTATTAGATTGGCAATTTCAGGGTTGAAATCCTCCAAATGATTCTGCTGAAGGTGCATGACATGAAATCACAAGGCGGTATGTTTTTTTTTGAGGAAACAGCATTATAACTTAGATCATAAAATAGCGTAATATGGGACTTTTAATATCATTTGAAGGACAGAACATGAAATAATGCACAACATCTGCTATTTTTAAAGGATAGACACAACAATGACACAAACTAAATCCTATCTGAAGGAAACACACATGTTCAAACCATTTCATATCATCGACATAAAGCTTTTGTCACTTGTCGACTCACTCACAGAGAGAACTTTTACTTAAGTAAGAGTACTGTTAAAAAGTACAGTATCTTTAAAAAGTTACTCAATTAAATGTAACTGAGTAGATGTAATAGAGTACTACCCACCTCTGCCTCTGTCTCTGTCTTTAGTGTTACTCAGCTGAGACCCAGAGAGGCTCACTCTTTTTTATCCTGCTCATTGATTTATTATATTGAACGAGGGTTTGGCAAAATAAATGTTAAACTTCAGCCTAAACCCCTTCGGTCTGTAGAATAACTGATGTGTTATGTGTTATTTTTGTGTTTTTTAAAGACTATATTATATACAATTTATATTTTATATTGTTTACTGATTATTTATTTAAGGACTAGGATGTAAGATCTACCCAAAACATGCACTGGAGGTAAAATCCTCCAGCTAAGGTCTAACAACAGGATCATGGGGATGGGTCCCTCATGGGGATGGCTCCTCTGCTCCTGACGGGGGGCCACAGGGACACTGAAGGGTGGGTCAAATGCAGAGAACAAATTTCTGTACGGGGACAATCAAGTGCTCTTTAAAGAGGGTGTATAATGTTTTACATGTCGTCAGTGAATGTTTATTTTACCGATCTCTCCCAGGCCTTATTCAAACCCTCCTTATGTTCAGCTGTAAGATTCTACAAAGCTCTGCCCACAAGACTACGTCACCCATGATACAAAACAATACACTACAGCTTCACAAACCTGATGCGATGTGCAGTATTTTCATTAGTGGGACAGTGCTCTGAAGGAGTAAATAAAATTATGATCTCTGTCCTCACATATGAGATAAACATGTTCAAATACACCTTTTACTGATTACAATTGTAATGCTGATTTATTCTTAATTACCAAAACAATGGACCAACCTGTTTGTTATAATTAGTTTTTTTGGTTCCCAAGGAGATGAATATTTTACATTATACTCCCACACCTCCTTCCAGCTCCTTTTGTTTTCTCAGTTAATCCCTTTACTCTAACACAGCAGAGGGCAGCTCCAGTGAGACGAAGGCTCCTTCCACATTCACCAAATTGGCCACAAAGCTTCTCAAAGGTCCTCTATTACACAAAACAGACTCATGTGAGCTTTAACCGTGTTAGAATGTCATTACCTCCTCAAAAACATACCCAAAGTTGTGTTTTGTTTTATTCACAAATGTTTGAGTAACACTTTATTCTTAGTGTCTCCATGTCCACAGTTGAAATGCTCTGTTTTATAAAGTATCATGTGGAAATGACAGATAAACCCTTTTCGTTGCTGGGACAGGTTAGCTAGCGCAGGGACGACCTCTTCTCATAATATCCAGCTTTTCGTGAAAGGCCTGTCTTGAAAATGGCATGGAAAGTATATCTGCAACTAGATCAGTCTCTTCTCCTCCTTCGGCCATCATGGGTTAAAAACACAGCTATAACTGTTGGATCTCCGGGTTTAGTTTGACATTCTGTAAACTGCGTATGCGCGTCCCATCACAGGACACGTACATGTCCAGTTTGCGTAAGACCTTCTAGTCAAATTAATAAACTTGAATTGCACATGGATTTAGTGGGTATTGGCTAAATTTGAAGTGTTTGTGATGAAAACTGTGCGAGGACATGTCCTAAATACCATGGTGTGCACTTTGGTCATTCCCATGTTTGATCCAACATGGCGACTTGCTGTAGGGTTTAGGGCGGGGTCATAATATCATTTTTTTGCAAGTCCTGACATGTTCTATTTTAGGTATGAGGTTTCTTATTTTTACGTAGATTTTTTTCTGGGTTGGGCTCTCATTGGCCCCTTGAAAATCAAGTTTGGCTCCAAATTTGAGCTCCTGGACTTGTAACTTTACTGTACTAGTCACTGGTTTGCTTGGTGTTGTTTACTACTTGATTTTTGCTCCTTTCGATGCTCCGGACGTGGTTTTAATTAGTCCCTCGCCGGGACGGTGTCCTCGGCTCGGGCCTAATGAATAGAACAGAATGTATTGTCATTTGCGTTGTTACATAAACAGCTCAAAGCCAAACACAGATGAAAAGCAGGCATTCAAAGAAGTTAAAAGCTGAGAATTTAAATGTAGAATAAATCTGGAGGCACGTGGCTTCATGTTGTTGATGAGGCTCAGTCCAACAAACTCTTTAATACGGACATATATTCACATATGTAATAATACATCATATAATATCATTTTTTTTTATTAAATGGGTTCATCTCAGGCCAGTAGAGTGATGTTTTAAACACCCAAAAACAAATTCAATTTAATTATTCATTTCCCACAGCTGATGTCAGTGATCCACTCCTGCCCTGCCTGAAGGGGGCGCTTTCATATCACATCCATGCAGTACATAGAGGCACAGTGTCTGGTCAGAGCTGGGATCCACTCTTCTTTAGGCTGTTGTTGAATGCTCCACTGACGGTCACCACCTGCTTTTCTCCATGAACATTATTGCTTTTCTTGGAATGTTGCGTAGCATTAAATATGTTGTAGGTTATGGGTGTGCTTCTTACTGTGAGTGGTTTCATCTCCCTATAGGTTCGGCTTGTAACTTTGCCTCTCCATGAAAATAATCCCAAACTGTGGAACATTCCAGGGGAAGAAACAAATCTCCACGGAGACAAGCAGATGGCAGACCCTCCCCTCAAAAAGCCCCATAGTGCAGTTTTAATGATTCAAAATGAATTCATAACTTTGCCTCAGACATTCACTCAACTCAACCGTATTTTCATGCCAAACTTCTTTTCAGCTTCTCTGTGCACCCTCTCGCACCTGTCACTGACCCCCCCCTCCCTCTCTCTGCCCCCACAGCGGTGTCGTGCCGGCAGCTGGACGGTGCCCAGGCGGACGTGGGCCAGTGCCTGAGGTGGGCGCGCTCCATGCCCCCCTCCACCCAGCGCTGCCTGCTGCCCTGCCAGGACGACTGCCAGCTCGGCCCCTGGTCCAAGTTCTCCCCCTGCACGGCCGACTGCGTGGGGGTGCGCTCCCGGAAGAGGGCCCTGATAGGTGAGCGGGGGCGACGGGGGCACAAGTGGAGCTTTTACTGCAGAAATGTGTGTGTATTTTGGATGGAGAGAAGCATGAGGGATAAGTGCATGGCTGCCAAGACTAAACCAGAACTAAACCAGGACTAAATCAGGTCCTAAATGAGAACTTACAAGAATAAACTACATGTAAACCAGTCCAAAACAAAAACTACACTAGGGTAAGGTCTAAACTACTTCTAAATAAAGACCGAACAGGTTCTAAACAGAACTAAAACAAGATGGAACCAGGATTAAACCGGAACTTAACCAACACTTCTAAACAAAGACTACACTATGTTTTAACCAGAACAAAATCACGACTTAGACAGGCCTTAAATCAGGTCTAAACCAGGATTAAACCAGGAATAAACCAGGACTGAACCAGGACTGAACCAGGACTAAACCAGGACTGAACCAGGACTGAACCAGGACTGAACCAGGACTAAACCAGGACTAAACCAGGACTGAACCAGGACTGAACCAGGACTGAACCAGGACTGAACCAGGACTAAACCAGGACTAAACCAGGACTGAACCAGGACTAAACCAGGACTGAACCAGGACTAAACCAGGACTGAACCAGGACTGAACCAGGACTGAACACAGAGCACAAAGCCATAACAACCTTGGTTCAATACAGTAGATACAGTACAGTAGATAAATAATGTCTTACACTTGTAATGCGCTTTACAGGCTTGTCCTAGCCTCTCAAAACGCTACACTATAGTCATTATTCACTCCACACTTGGTGATGGCAAGCTACTAATGTAGCCACAGCTGCCCTAGGGCAGTCTGACAGAAGCGAGGCTGTCAGTTTGCGCCATCGGCCCCTTCGACCACCACCAATCATTCACACATACCACTTTCATACTAGGCAATGCTTCCAGGTGCAAGCCAACTTCACTAGATGTGGTCAGCCTGATGGACCAGGCAGGTCGCTCAGACTGACCACGCCCCTGTTCACACTGACCACGCCCCTGTTCACACTGACCACGCCTCCTGTTCACACTGACCATGCCCCTGTTCACACTGACCACGCCTCCTGTTCACACTGACCACGCCTCCTGTTCACACTGACCATGCCCCTGTTCACACTGACCACGCCCCTGTTCACACTGACCACGCCTCCTGTTCACACTGACCATGCCCCTGTTCACACTGATCACGCCTCCTGTTCACACTGACCACGCCTCCTGTTGCCTGATGGTTCTCAGAGAAGGTGTGTGACAGGAGGAATGCTCCATCGTGCTCGTTGATGGTGTCCGTGCCCCATTATCTGGTTTCAGTGACCTTTGAACTTGTTGTTTTCTGACCCAAGCCAATTGGTTCTGAAGACGGCTCGCAGCTATCAAACTATATTGTCTTGGGGTGGAAAAAAAAGAAATTGCATATGTTCAAAAGAAGACAAAATGAAAATTATTGGATCACTTCAAAACCAGTTAAAAGCCTAAATTAAACCAGGAGTAAACCAGGTTTAAAACATCTCAAAACTACTAACAGCTTCTAACTGTAACTAAACCAAGTCTAAATGAACTAAGCCAGGACTAAAACATAGCTAAGCCTGGTCTAAACCAAGTGCTTTGATAGGTGAGGAGGGAGGAGGAGCAGAGCACAAGTGGAGCTTTTACTGCAGAAATGTGTGTGTTTGGGAAGGAGGCAGCATGAGTTGTGTTGTTGCCAAGACTAAACCAGGACTAGATCAGAGTTTAACAAGGACTTAGTCAGGACTAAACCAGGACTAAACCAGGACTAAACCAGGACTAGATCAGAGTTTAACAAGGACTTAGTCAGGACTAAACTAGGACTAAACCAGGACTAAACCACGACTAAACCACGACTAAACCAGGACTAGATCAGAGTTTAACACGGACTTAGTCAGGACTAAACTAGTACTAAACCAGGACTTAACCACAACTAAACCAAGGCTAAACCAAGACTAAACCAGGACTAAAGCAGGACTAAACCTGGACTAAATCAGGACTAAACCAGTACTGAACTAGGTCTCAACCAGGATCAAACCAGGACTAAACCACGACCAAATCAGGACTAAATCAGATCTTAACAAGGACTTAATCAGGACTTAACTAGGACTAAAACAGGACTGAACCAGGATTAAACGAAGACTAAACCAGGACTAAACCAGGAGTAAACCAGGAGTAAATCAAGACTAAACTAGGACTAAATCAGAGCTTAACAAGAATTTAGTCATGACTAAACTAGTACTAAACCAGGATTGAACCAGGACTTAACCACAACTAAACCAAGACTAAACCAGGACTAAACTAAGACTAAACCAGGAGTAAACCAGGAGTAAATCAAGACTAAACTAGGACTAAATCAGAGCTTAACAAGAATTTAGTCATGACTAAACTAGTACTAAACCAGGATTGAACCAGGACTTAACCACAACTAAACCAAGACTAAACCAGGACTAAACTAAGACTAAACCAGAACTAAACCAGGACATCACCAAGACTAAACCAGGACTAAACCCGAATTAAACCAGGACTAAACCAGGACTAAATCAGAACTAAACCAGGACTAAACCAGAACTATTCCAGGACTAAACCAGGACATCAAAGGACTAAACCGGGATTAAACCAAGAGAACACTAAGACTAAACCAGGACTAAACTAGGAGTGAACGTGATGCAAAACCAAGTGAAGTTTTTAATTTTAATGTGTAGCAGACAGGCCAGAGCACAACTCAGGAAATTGACTGTGTGGCTTACTGAATACTCTTAAATGACTGCGAGTTCAAATTACACAGGGATATATCCAAAGTGTAGTGGTAATAGTAAATTCCTGGATCTAAAAGATGAATCATAATTGTTATCGAATCGAAATTGCACGAGCATGTTCTGAAATGTGATTCTCGTGTTAGTTTGGCAGTTCATATTTCAGTCTTTTTCTCAACCCCTCTAGACGTGTTTAAAACGTGAACTTTGAACAAAATCTTTTTTATTAAGATCAATTCACAAACCTCGTCCGGAAAAATCACAATTAAATGTTATTCCCAACTCGTCCAGGCCTAGTGTAAAGTGAGTCTGTTCATCAGCAGGTAGACAGAGGTGCTTCGTTTGCTTGTCTAACGTCCCAGATGATGCTGATTGTAATGACTCCTCACGTCCCGAGCGGTGACTCCCCCTGAGGTCTTCAGGTGTGCACACGGGAGCAGGAGACAGGCTTATGTAACTCACTGGGGATGTGTCACTGTCACTACATCACAATAATGCACAGAAGAGCCACTGTCTGCCGCTACAGGGGAAAGTACAGATTAAAGGCACACTGCGGAACTTTTGGAATGAAGGGTCCAGCACTTTTTTTTTTGGTTGTCTCTATGGAGCTTTACCTGTTTTTGATCTCCACGTAAACAACCAGGTGACTCCATGAGGCCAATAATGCAGGTTTATCAAGACATTTTAGATGGAGGGATTTGTAGAGATAGATGGATCGATAGAAATGGATAGATAGATAGAAATAGATGGGTAAAATGGTCCCTTGTTTATCGCGGGGGGTTACGTCCTAAAAATAATCTGCAATAGGCAAAATCTGCGTATTCAGCTTCATTTTTTTTTACAATTATTAAGCATTAACATTTTCTCACATTTCTCTCTTGTTTAAACTCTCTCAAAGTTCAAACCTTCGTCGGTGCAGAGAGTTTCATCGACATTGTGGGTTTTGTCGGGGAGAAAACTTGCAAACATACAGCACTTAAGAGACACACTATGATCCAACATTTATGTAAATTTGTCTGACACATTCTGTACTGTACAGGAGACACGGAGGAGACTGATGGGCCATGGTCTACAGTCCCTCAGCCAATCAGGACGCAGAACACAATGCATGTTAAAAGCATGCACAATTGCACTAAAAAAATCCACGAAACAATGAGATGTGAGATTTAGATAGATGGATGGATAAATAGATAGATAGATAGATAGATAATGAAATGCCATACTGTGGAACATTCCAAGCAAGGTATAAAAACATATTCATGGCGACATTCAAATAATGGACCCTCCATCTGCAAAGTTACTCAGTGTAAGATAAACCTGCTTAATGGGAAAACTACAGTTTGGTCTACAAACTACCAGAAGTGTGTAGAGACCAAGTCAAAATGTGATACTGGCCCCACTTTAGTTTAGGGACCACATCTTGAGAGCTAATTAAGTGCTATGCTAGTTAGCGGTTATTCATCTAGTAATTAGAATTTCATTAATGCTTTTGAAGATAATAGTTACAGTACCACCCACTGCAAATAAAGCTAATAAACAGTAGTTAAGATGATCCAGGGGAAATAAGGGGAAAATGACCACAACAAGTTTGTGGAATTAATTTTTGCTGCAGCAAAAAAATTTTTCTATGTCAGTTACTGAACAAAAAAACAGACTAGGACTACTACCAATACTGATGTGAACTTACAGGAAAAAGTACTTAATAGTAGACCTATTTTACTACTCATGATGGATTTATACTACCTGTAAGTGAGGAATAAAGTGAAATAAGTGTTGCCAATGTGGAATAATGCGTGCAGTAGTTTCTTTATCGGGATGCAGGCTGATTGCGATAGTGCTCTGAAGGGGGAGTCACTTAACTCAGAGAGCAAAAGGAGGAACTACTCAGAGCATCTAAAACATATAACATGCGAATATGTTGTTTTTGCCAAATAAAGAATTTTCCAAACAATAAAAGTTAACATGGTGATCTAAATATGTAATGTGTCAGCCGTTAATACCCCATCGAAGTAAAGTAAAGTACCCCCTTTTTTAAGCTGAAACTGGACAGCAGACTGTATACCTGAAAAGCGTTACCATAATAATGAGTATTTTTTCCCCAGGTCGCAGTAAGAAGAAGGATAAATGTAAGAACACCCAGATGTACCCCCTGAGCGAGACACAGTACTGCCCCTGCGACAAGTACAACGCCCAGCCCGTGGGCAACTGGTCCGACTGCATCCTGCCCGAGGCCTCGTTGGGGTCAGGGGGCAGAGGTCAGCTGGAGGTCACCGCGGGGTCAGGGGCGAAGGGTCAGCCAGAGGTCAAGGAGTGCGGCCAGGGCTACCGCTACCAGGCCATGGTGTGCTACGACCAGGACAACCGGCTGGTGGAGACGGCACGCTGCAACAGTCACGGTAAGGTTAAAATATGGAACAGTTTACACAGAGTTAGATTTTATTGTGAACCAGGTCTTTTTCGTTTCAGTTTCATTTCAAAGAGAAGAGAAAATGACAAATGAGTGTGATTAGTTTAGTGATTAAACTTTGGTGATAAGATAGAATGAATGCTGTAACTTGTAACACCAGATTGATGTGTCTAATGGGCTCGACACAAGGGGACGCAACGATGAGGGGGACACGTAGGGGGCGATAAACGTCAGAGACCAGGGTCACTCATGTCATCAGGTCAGAAATCCCACATGCGAGAGCCGTGAACTTCACAACGCTCTAGTCCTGGACTGATCGCGTATCTCCCACACTTTTGATTGGCTTGGGGATGAGGTTAGAACTTTTCAGGTCTAAAAAGCTGCACGTGTACTGTGTTTTTCTCTGTTTTACAAATGAAAGAAAAAGACAACTCGGGTTTAAACGGCAGCTGCTTTCTTTGATATACCCCTGGCTCAAAGAAGCTCTTGCTAATTGGCTGTTGTGTTGGTGGCAGTGACAAAAGTTTAACATTTTGTAACCTTCAGGATCACGTCGCAGAGCTGTGTGGGCACGTCTACACGCTCATCTGATTTAAACTGGTTTTGACTTTGTTGACCTGCCTCCACCGGAAGGAAAACGGCGACAAATTGACCGGACATGTCACAGCAACATCATGTGACCACTCTGAGGAAGAGCGCTAGTGAGCAGTCCAAACTGTCAGCTATGAGAACAAACTAAACCTTGATCTGACAAAAGAATCTATACAGTAAATTAAAGGAGGACCAGATGAACCTCGTTGGATTAACACTTTTGCTTGACCTGTGTTTTACTCACTGTCGCACACGTCCCATTTGAAATAAACGGAGAAAGAGCGATGTCGTCATCAAAATGTTGACTTCTAGATGGATAGTTGAATCTGATCACATCACAACAGTGGAACAAGTGGAAAAATCAAATTTAAGTTAAGTCCAGTTGAGAGAAAAGCGCAGACACATCTCACATATCTCACACATCTTTCCCGTCTCCGTTGCTGTGCTTCTTTTGGTTTGTTTGGGGGCTTCACATTTGTCTTCCTCCCAAAACTACAACGCTGCCCTGTGGTTGTGCGCCGTTTTTCACCCACTTCCCCTTATATTTAACACTGCGGCGGAGATAGATCGCTGTACGTGGCTAAAGCAATTTTTGGCTTCAACAATTTTCTGAATGTCGGGCCCCACTCTTCATCAAAAAAGACACATCGAAACAAGCTTCATTCCTTCAAAGTGTCCAATCTACTTGTGTTTTCAGACAAATGTACCACTCTCTCACACCTCAGCTGCAGTTAGTTAGTTCTGATTGGTCCCTGTGCTGTATTCTACTGTTATATTTGCAAAGAAACAACAGCTTTTCCTGTACCTCTGGAGCAGGTTTACATTATAACTCACTCTCATAATGATCGTCCTCTGTGGAAATAGAAGAGTAAGAAGTAAGTAAGTAAGTACCGTTTTAAGAATGCAGATCTTGTCTGATCTCTGAAGCTAAGCAGGGTTGGGTCTGGGTAGTACTTGGATGTCAGACCTGATGGGGCGACAGTGGTTCAGTGGTGAGAGTCGTTGTCATTTGGTTTGATCTTCGCTTGATCCAGTGCTTAGTGGTGTTGTATCTGTAGGCGAGACGCTCCACCCACCTTGCCTCCATTGTTAAAGTGCGCTGGTGTATGGATGAAAAAAGGACGAGTGTCACAAAACGAGCCTATGGTTACTACTCGGGGTGTTTATAGCATGTAACCCTCTCAAATGATGATACTTCTCATCCAGAAGGAGGCCCCGGGAAAGACCCAGGACACTCTGGAGGGACTATGTCTCTCGGCTGGCCTGGGATCCGACCGGAGGAGATGGAGGACGTGTCTGGGGTGAGGGACATCTAGGGGTCTCTGTTTAGACCGCTGCCCTCGCGACTCGATTCCGAATAAGCTGAAGAAGATGGATGGATCTTCTCATCTTGGTTGTTGTAGGCTGCATTCACACTTGTCTTGGTCCTAGTTTGATCCTGTTCTAGTCCAGGTTTTGGCCCTGACTTTGCTTCCAACTTTGATGTGCAAATCCCAGAAGCTAAGCAGAGCTGGGCCTGGTTACTACTTGGATGGGAGATCACAATGGGCTTCAAGTGGCAGTAGTGTCCTTAGGCAAGACACTTCACCCACATCGCCCAGTATGAAGGTCGTGTGTGAGTGTTGGTTCTGGTTAAAGGGGCCGATGGTGCAGATTGGCAGCCTCCCTTTTGTCAGTTTGTCCCAGGGCCGCTGTGGCTTCAAAAGTATCTTACTTCTCTGGACTGGGCCGGCGTGGCTTGATATCTTGATACTTGTTTTTGGGCAGAGAATGTTATTTTAGTTTTTTGATCCCGTCTGTTTGACAGGGCGGTATATTGTGAAATGGGGGTGAAGAGTGGGGGCGATTCAGGATATTTCCCAACAGTAAAAGTCTGAACAGAGCCTGAGATTTGTGCTGCAGCTTAGAACACTCAGTACCAGGCAGCACAGGAAAACAAAAAAACTACAAACCATTCAAACTTTTCCTCCTTTTGACCATGTCAGAAACTTTATTTGCAATAGATTTTCTTGTATTATTGCTTCCCATCTCTCCATACGTACTTCCATTCTGCCGTCTTTATCTCTTTCTCTCTCACCAGACCTTTCTTCTTTTCCTCGTCTCTCGATTTTGTTGTTATATTATTGTTCCTGATCTCACCATCCATACTTTCATTCTTCCATCCTTCTCTGTCGCTCTGTCTTTTCTTCCTCCTCCTCTCCCCAATTTGTTGTTATATACGATTGTTCCCAATTTCTATATCCATACTTCCATTCTTTCATCCTTCCATCTCTCTCTCTCTCAATCTCCTTCCCCCGGTTTCTTCTAGCTCTCTGCCTGTCCTCTCCCTGATTTGTTCTCCTTCTCTTTCTCTCGCTCTCTCTCTTCCTCCTTCCTCTGATTTGTTGTTATATTTTTGTTCCTGATCTCTCATCCATATTTCCATCCTTCTCTTTTCTCTCTCTCCCTCTCTCTCTGTCTTCTCTTCCTTCTCTCCCTGATGTCTTCATATTATTGTTCCCCATCTTTCCATCCATACCTCTATTCTTCTATCCTTCTCTCTCTCTCTCTCTTCTTCCTCTCCCTGATTTGTTGTTATATTGTTGGTCCTGTTTTCTCCATCCATCCGTCCATCTCTCTCTGTCTGTCCTCTCCCCAATTTGTTCTCCCTCTTTCTCTCCTCTCTCCTCTCTCTCTCTCTCTTCCTCCTTATATTATTGTTCCAGATCTCTCTATCCCATACATCGATTCTATCCAATCCTTCTATCTCTCCCTCTCTCTCTAGCTCCTCTTCCTCCTTTCCCTGTTTTGTTGTTATATTATTATTTCCAAGTCTCTTCACTCATCCTTTCATCCTTCAATCCTTCCCTCTGTCTGTTCTCTTCCTCCTCTCCTCAATTAGTTCTCCCTCTCTTTCCTCCCAGTCTCTCTCTTCCTCCTTCCTCCAATTTGTTGTTATATTATTGCTCCTGATCTCTCTATCCATGTTTTAATTCTCCCATCCTTCTCTCTCCTCTCCCTGTTCCTCCTTCCGTCCAATTGTTCACCTTCTTTCACTTTTTCTTCCTCCTTTCCCTGATTTGTTGTTATATTCCAGGTTTCTCCATCTATACTTCCATTCTTTGATTCTTATCTCCTCTTTCTCTCTTTTTCTCTCTCTCCCTCTTCCTCCTCTCCATGATTTGCTCTCTGTCCTTCCTCCAGTTTGTTCTTATATTATTGCTCCCAACCTCCATACTTCAATTCTTCCATCCTTATCTCTCTCCCTCTCTGTCTTTCTTCCTCCTCTCCTCAATATGCTCTCCCCTCGCTCTCTCTCTCTCTTCTCTTCCTCCTCTCCTCAATATGCTTCTACTCTCCCAATCGCTCTCCTCCTCTGTGTGGTCAGTCCTCGCTCTCTCTCTTCTCTCCTCTCCCCAATTTCCCCTCTCTCCTCTACTCAAAAAAAAAAACTCCTTCCTCCTCTTACATCCTCTCTCCTTTCCCCAGTTTGTTAAACTTCTCACTCTGTCACTCTCTGTCTCTCCTCTCCCCGATTTGTTCTCCCTCTCTTTCTCTCGCTCTCTCTCTTCCTCCTTCCTCCAATTTGTTGCTCCCAATCTCTCCATCCATACTTCCATTCTTCCATCCTTATCTCTCTCTCCTTCTGTCTTTCTTCCTCCTTTCCTCAATGTGTGTCCCCTCTCCCTCTCTCTCTCTCTTCTCTTCTTCCTCCTCTTCCCAATTTGTCTTACATCCTTCCATCTTTTTAAATCTCTCCTTTTCCCCGGTTTGTTCTAGCTCTCTCTCTGTGTCTCCTCCTCCCCAATTTGTTCTCCCTCTCTTTCTCTCGCTCTTCTCTTCCTCCAAAAAGTTGTGTTATATTATTGCTCCCAATCTCTCCATCCATATTTCCATTCTTCCATCCTTATCTCTCTCTGCCTCTCTGTCTTTCTTCCTCCTTTCCTCAATGTGTGTCCCCTCCCCTCTCTCTCTCTCTCTCTCTCTCTCTCTCTCTCTCTCTCTCTGTCTCTTCTCTTCCTCCTCTCCCCAATTTGTCTTACATCCTTCCATCTTTTTTAATCTCCTTTCCTCCTTTCCCCGGTTTGTTCTAGCTCTCTCTCTCTGTCTCTCCTCTTGCTCCCAATCTCTCCATCCATACTTCCATTCTTCCATCCTTATCTCTCTCTGCCTCTCTGTCTTCCTTCCTCCTCTCCTCAATGTGTGTCCCCTCCCCTCTCTCTCTCTCTTCTCCTCAAATTGTCGTTATATTTTCACTCCCGATCTCTCCATCCGTACTTCCACTTTCCATCTCTCCTCTTTCTCTCACTCCTTCCTCCCTCTCTGGGCGTCTGCAGATGTATTCAGCCTGTGTCCTGTGTCTCCGAGTAGATGTGCCGTACACAAACTGCTCCGCTCCCCAGAGAGAGGGAACAGTGTGCTTACAAAAATACATTCTATTAAATTTTTAAAAAGTCGTTTTCCAAAGCACTGAGCTCTGCAAATGAAACTGCTGTGTGCTGGTAGTCTGCAGGAGTCTCACCGAGCGCAGACACTCGAGCTCGAGCTGTGGTCTCTGTGCGGCATATACCCACACTTTACACGTTAGCTTAAAGGGCACGTGTTACGCAATTCACCCATCTATGTCATAATGTTGTTTCCTCATCTAAAACAGACCTGGAGTTGAGTTTTGTTTGATTCGCACATGTTTAACCCGCAAATCTGAGTTCTTCTCTCAAACGAAAACGCTCTGCTCCACCTTGTGATGTCATCATGTGGTAATACAGGAAGTGCTCCACTGTACTTCACTAGAATCATTCGGATCATTTCAGTCTTTTAATTACTAATCTCGACTGAACTAAAGGTGAAAGGCATCGCTGTTAACTTCAAATCATGACATCACAAGGTGGAACGGAGCATTTTGAGCTTTGGACATGTGGACAGGCGGATAATAAAGTGTTACTCAAACATGTGTGACTGAAACAAAACACAACTGTGGGTATCTAACGTGGTTTAAAGCTCGCAAGAGTCAATTTTGCATAATAGAAGACCTTTAAATATGCAGTGTTTGAAGTACTCATGTGGGACTCTGCAGTACAGAGGTAAATAGTAGTAGTAGAGTTTGCGAGGTCTGTCACTATAACACAGTTTTAAGTGCGAAGTGCTGATTTGTGAAAGGGCAATAATGAAAACAAAACTATAACGCAGAATTACCCCCCAAAGGGTATTCTAAATGTACAGTAGACTTAAAAAATGCAACACTTAAGTCATTAATTTGTATCTTTAATGAGTCATAGAAGTTCAACCCTTTCCAGAAAAATCAAAAATGTAACTAAAAATGTCCCTCTAGTACCAAGAAAAAGTACGCTTCATAAATACTGACCCCAAAACTCATTGTTCTGTCTCTTCTTTATTGAACAGTAAGTTGATACAGTAATTATCATGACAGACCTACATGTTTCAACATTAGATTTTACTGAGGGGAGTCTGTGGTAAACTGCAGTAGTACTACTATATGAGAACTATATATGGAACTATATCGAGTTCATGTTCATTTCAACAGAAGTCAGTCACCAGGTCAGAGCGCACAAACGTCAGTCCAGGGCCGGCCGGAGCTGTTTCGACGAGCCAAGACGAGATTTCTGATGGCCCCACCCGCAGTAATAAATAGTCTAAAACTGGGTATTTACCTAGATCTATGTAGACAGTTGTCCACGAATTACAGGCCCTGAATCAAATTCTGTATTGATTTTATATCAGGTAACTTTAAAGCAGGGCGGTCTGGGGTTCCCTCTGGGGTTTTTTGAACAAAATTGTAATCTGGAGTAAATTAGATCAACAAATCCTTTTTTTTTTAAAACAGTAGTTTCTGTCAATTCATTATGATACAAAACCTCTCTCCAAGATTCAGAGGGGCACAGTGAAGTGTAAAGAGCTTTCCCTTTGACAAACTCCAGTGCTGCAGACATCCTGCTGGAGCTGCTGATGTGACACAGACGTCACATTGTCAGGACATTGTCAGGACAAATGTAGACAATAAAGTCTACAAATAAAATACAAGATAAAAATAACACATCGTAACATTGTAACACGACCTGTTCATGGCATGGCTTTATAGAATATATTGTATTATACTGTTGGAATCATAAGTTAAAGCACTGTTGCTTCAGGTTGATGGTTCCCCTCTTCTTCCAGCGTATACTACTGTTGTGTCCTTGGGCAGAACACCTCTCCCTGCCTCTGGCTGTGTAGACTGGTGCATGAATGAGTGAGTGGTGGAAAAGCCCTGTATAAATCTGAAACTGCAGGCAAAGATCATCTCAGTTCTTTCCTCCTGAAAATGACAAAAACATGAGCACAGACACAGACTTCCACATGGAATACCTCGTTCGCTCAAATAACTCCAGTCAAATATTCATGTGACGCTCGTGTTGGTGTTTTAAGGAGACATCAACACACGGCCTCCCTCTCCCTGTCACCGCGCCTGTCTGTCTGCTGCTCGCACGCCCTTCTCCCTCATCCAAAACACGCCAAGCAGAAGATCCAGGCTCTGTGAAATGACTGTGAAATACGAGACACAGACAGAAGCAGACTCCAGATCGGGGCTAATCGTGTGTGGGTGTGACGAGGGGAGCTGGGGGGAGACCAGGGGAGAGGAGGGGAGAGGATTTTTTGGGATGTCTTTGTTTTGCTGGAAAACAAATGTAGCTTTAGGAGCAGAGCAGAGAACATCCCCTGAGGCTTGGCACGATACAAGGAGCTCTAAAGATACTGATGAAGTCTTTATCCTGTGATCCGGCACACTGCGGTGGTCTAAATGTGGTTTATACTGTTCAGAACTAGTCAGAATGTGCATTATGTAACACGCAAATGATATTTATATTAAAGAGGAGGGGGATTTTACTTCTACGGGGGATGAACAGCAAACACATGACAGTTTTAGCTCAGCGTGTTACCTTTTATTGTTTGGAAAATGAGCCGGAATCAACACATTCACATGTTTTATAAGATTGGATTTTGTTTTTGAAGCTCTGGGTCTCCCTTCCCTTCGCTCTCCGTGCTAAGTCACTCCTCCTTCAGAGCACCATCACACCACGACATCCCACTAATGAAACTGCCGCACATCACATCGGGTTTGTGAAGTTGTTGTGGATAGTTTTGTATCACGTTTTTTGTAGATTTCTGGAGAATTGTCGTGCGGGAGCGTGGGTGACGTAGGCTTGTGGGCGGAGCTTTCGCACAGTAGGGCAGTAGAGCTCCGGGTTGTTTTTGCTGACGCACAACTTTAGTATCTTTTCCATAACAATTTGTCATTCAGATGTGATCAGAATAAGAGCAAAGCTGGTGTCCAATTATGAAGAGCAGCGGCTGAATGGGATCTTAGCTAAACCCAAGTTGCAACATATATTAAAAGAGACGTTTAAGCAAAGATCGTTGGTGGCACAGCTGCGGCAGGGATCCTTCCCCTGGCTTTAGAAACTGGGAGGTTTTCTCAAGCCCCTGGAGAAGTTTGGACTTTTTGGTTTATGTGAGTTGGGAGAAGTGTAATGTGAAGCTCATTTTTTGTTCTTTTATTTGATGAAATGTTCAGTCAATGTTCAGTCAATGCCCTGATATGTTCTGGTATAATGCCGACAACAAGATGAAATGGTTGTTTAATTCCGATGCTTCATTTCTTTGTAAAGCCTGGAAGAAGCAGCAGATGAGTTTGTTTAAGTGAGTCTTTGATGGTTGTAACACTTGTCTGGCAACTGGCCTATTGTATTTTATTGTATTTTGTTAATGGTGTCTTATAAGCCTTATATGAGCTCGGCAATTTTTGTATGCAAGATATAATAATACAAATCTAATCCAAATGTGCGCAGAATCTCGTAGAATAATGGTAAGTCCCACGCAGCGCTGCTCTGTTGTCCTTTAACTAAATATGTAACTAAAATGTCAGCTGCATTAAAGAAATGGATTCAAGCTTCTTCTTCAGTAAATTATTATGATAAAAACTAAAAATGTAACCTGGTTCTAGGAAATTGCTAAATTCTTTGGCATATTGTCCACTCTAAATCTACAAACCAACTATTTTAATATTATGAAGACGTTATTTCGCCCACTTCCTCTGGACTGCATAAACCTTAAAGGGGAAGGCAGCTCTTGTATCTGGGCAGGTTTTCTGTTTGGCCCATAAATATATACAGTATGTGTCCAGTATGAATCTTAACGCTCTGACCTTTCTGGTGCCCTCGTGTCCTCGCCCGTATAAGGAGACAGCCTGAGGATCGGGGGGCGGGGCTTGTGTCAGAGGTGAGAGGGGCCGCACATGTCCGTCTGTCCTGAGGCGGCGTATTGACCTATATGAGAGCCACTGCTGTACATCGTATAGAGTCATATATGTGCATTTCTCTTTCTTCATGGGTGTTTATACTAGTCTATGAGTCTTATACTTGTTCTGATACAGCTCAAGATCATTCCAAAGCTTTTCAGGAAAGCTTCATTTCTGCCCTGTGAATGTGACTTTTTAGTTTTGATACTTGCTGAAATGAGTGTCTAGTTTCGATGCTAGTTTTAGTATCGATTAGCATCTGATTTTCGATACTTTTGACGACCCTAGAAGCTAAAAACGAGAACTGTTTTTCCACAGAGGGAGAATTACATTAAATTTCTCGTGGCAATTTTGACATTTTGAGGTTTATATTAATGCATGCGTTTATTCAGGCAATAGCAGATCTCTAAGTATATTTGAGATACATGCAAGTAGTAACGATTCCCAACATGTTTCTTCAAAAAGTGGTCTATTCTTGGAGTAATAACTACCCAAGGCCCATACAAATACACTAAAAGCCTGGCTGTGTCTTGGCTTGGACATTTTTAGTCAAAGGGCCTGGACCAGATGCTTTTTTTCCATGTATTTGAGCAAAATTGCCGCTCTTGAAGTTATGCCAGTTGTTCACATTAGTATGACAGCAAAACTCAAAAACAAAAAGTTCTGTTTTGATGTTTTAAAGACTGTAAAACTCGGGTATAGTGGCTTTTTGTGGCCTTTGTGAATAATTTCTTAAGGTTGATAGTCCGATCCTTGCTATGAAGTACTGTTGTTGCGTCCTTTTCCACCTCCAAGGCACTCGAAGCTCTGTAGATCAAGGAAAAACTCGACCATTCACGCATACATTCATACATCGGTGTTCACAGACACTGAGGGCGAGGTGGGTGAAGTGTCTTGCCCAAGGACACAACAACAACATTCATCTGTGGGAGCTGGAATCGCACCGCCGACCTGAGCACACACACACACTCCAGCTGAGCCACTGTCGGCCCACTCCTTTCACTCTTTTCTTTCTGTAGAAGTATCTTACCATGACTAATGCCGGGTTCGTACTAAATGCTAGCTGGGTGCGATGTAACGTGCGCGTGCTTTGAATACTTGTATATTTAGAGCAGTTTAAATCAAGACACGCCGCCTTGCTCTGCTCTAATTGCGATTTCTCAATGTCCTTTTGGGAGGCACTGGACCACAACATGGGTCAGTAGTGCAGCTGAGATAGAACTGTTTTAAGGACTGTAGGGGAATAGCAATTAGCGCATCTTCTAATGACTGCTAATTCTCCCTGCGTGTCTGCAGCAGTGTGTTCTAGTGATACCTCTCAGCTGATGTCATCAAAGTTCTGCGGGGGCTGTTGAAGCTAACTGGAGGAACTGCTCTGTCTGAAGCTGCGTTACCCAAGTTAGACTTTAATCTGAGCTTTGTTTTAACACAATCCGTCCATAAACAACTGATTAATACCCCATAGCAGTGTAATAGCCCCTTCTTTAAACAAGTCCCATTCAAATAACTACAAATATTACAGTCACAACCTATTACAGTCACCTGCCAACAGTGTTTCAGGAGCGAGGTACTCCACATCCACTGCACAAATACTGCTCCTGACAGGGTGGTCTGGTGGATGAAGGGTGGGTCAAATGCAGAGGTTATGAGCAAGAGTGTGACCAGGGTAAACAGGATAAAGTAATACAGATTTAAAGTTGAGAACTAAAATAAGGCGCTTTATGTGATCCACTTATGTGACACTGAACCAATCCTCTGAGCAGTGACAGGCTCGTGTTTACTCACAGCAGCCTAAGTCTGTCTGGAAGAAGAAGAAGAAGAAGAAGGGACATTAAGAAAAGTTTAGGAAACATATGAGCAACTTCTCCTCAAAAGTGCAGGTTTAAAACAGCTTGGCACGTAGCTTATTGCACTGGAATTAACTGTAGTTCCCCAATTTTTCCAATAACAATAATCAGATTGTGGCAGTTCATCAGAAATGTGCCTCTAAATGACTTAGATGAGGTTAGTACTGCTTTGAGTAGTACTTTTTCATGTATACTTCTTAACTTTTGGATGCAATGCTTTTACTTTGTGTAAATCTTTAGCCCTGCCACTGTAGTTTGACACGAGTACAGTGACGCTTTCTGTACTCTTACTACAACTGGTTAAAAGTTAATAAAAAAGTCTATTTGTATAATATGTCCCCTTTAAAGAAGACATTTTACACATTATCTGTATTGGTTTTGGCCTTTAAACGCGCTGCTGAGTACCTTTGTTTTGACATCTCATGTTTTAGAACTACAAATAATGCTTATCTTCTGACAATACTAGCACATCAGCATTAAATTTGAAGAAATAACTAGCAACTTTTTCCGACTTGCTCACAGAAGCGTACAGTTGTAATGTTTTCAAACGAGTGCTTAGAACAAGTCTTGAGGTGATTTATGGACTTAAAAACAGCGCAGGAGACCTCACAACTTTTACCTGTGACGTAACAAGCTGGGAAATTCAAAACTGCATGTTATTTGAGGGTTTAGAGAGAATGGATGAACTAAACAGGATTCATCAAACAAGTCGAATAAAGCAAAATACAGCGCCAGGTGTGTTTTTGATGGTTAAAGGTCTTATATTATGCAAAATTGACTCCTGTGACCTTTCAGCTATGTTATAATGTCTTTACCTTACAAAGACACACCAGGAGTTGTGTTATGTTTCATTTACACATATTTGAGTAATCCTGCATTACTGGCCTGTCTACATCTCCAAAGCTCAAAATGCTCCACCTTAATATGTCATGTAGTGGTAGTTTTTAAGTGAATATGGGCCCTTTAAAGCTCACAAAAGTGTATTGTCCATAATAAGTCCCCTTTAAACTGTTTTTGGCTCCTACGTTTCAAAGTGGTGCCAACAAAACCAAACATTCCCGTAAATATTCCCATCGTTTTCCTGATTCGGGGCCAGCTCTTGTTTTGTCATTGTAAAAGCCTGTCCTCATCCGTCACACTGCGCGCCGCTGCCTCTAAAGGACAGGAGGGGACTGGGAGGTGATTATCACAGGAGACTTTAGCGCCTCATTCACCTCGTCCATCTCGTTTACACATACAGGCTGTGAGCTTGATTAACCTCTCTAATTATCTTAGTCACCAAATCGATGTTTTGTTCTTGCACCTATACAACCGTGTTTGCATCTTAATGGAACTGTAAGTGAGGTTTTGGTATTAAAGTGGAGCTAAACACTAAATCAATGGGGTTTTTTTGCTATTAAACTGTGTTTATGGTGTTTTAATAGCATCGTTTACTGTTCCTAGCCCTTTTTGGTTATTTTTTATGCAAACTAGGTACATTTTAGTGTTTGCTGCCTCCACTTGCCACTAGAATTTACAGTAGTTGGTGACATCACAAACGACTGCCCTGATTACAGACAGGTGTTTCTGATTACAAACACCTGCAGGGGCGGAGTGTGGGTACCTGTTAGACCAATCACACTGTCCTTCTACCCTCAGACCCTGCCCCTCCTCCTCCCTCACTCTCGCTCCAGGCACTGCCCAGTTTAGAAATGTGGTTGTGGGCGGAGTTTAGGTGTTTAGCCTCACTTTAAATTTCCAAAACGTAACCTTTTTCCCCCAGATGTGAGGTAAACATGTTCAAAATCAAGTATATCAGCTTTTACTGATAAACTGAAATCCTGATTTGTTCTGAATTAGGATTGTTTATAGTTGTTTTTGTTTTTTGTCTTTTGTCTTGGTCCTCAAGACAAATATCCAAGCAGAAAGCAGATTAGAGTATGACATAAATCTCTCATTTGTGTTGCCAGTTTCAATCCTGAAATCTAGCTGGTTTAAACCTAAAAAGTCTCTCTCTGATCTGGTTACTACCTAAACCCCAGCACCTGCAGACAATCATGCATCAGTGCTAGTGCAGCCTCTGAGCTTTCTCTGAGCTTCCACATGAGCTGTAAGAGCACAGGTTACATACAGGCTCTTTAAAGAAGGGGTGGCTCCTCGGTATATCGCGGTTCACCTTTCACGACCTCGCTGTGCAATTTTCGTACAATTTTACATGCTTTTTTTTTCACAGTGTATGAACGTGCATTATGTCCTGTGTCCTGATTGGCTGAGAGACTGTAGACCATTGTCCATCAGTCTCCTCCGTGTCTCCTGTACAGTACAGAATGTGTTCAGACAAATTTACATAAATGTTGGACACAAATGTCGAATGAAACGTTCTGCACTGCCAAAGGCACCGACAAAACATATAGAATAATTGTAAAAAATAAAGCTGATACTTCACAGATTTCGCCTATTGTGGGTCATTTTTATTACATAACCCCTGTGATAAACGAGGGATCACTGTATTACACTTCGATGGGGTAATAATTACTAACAAAGAACATATTTAGATACTGAATATGTTTGCATGACATGTAAAACCACTTTAGGACCAGTGCAACGACCGGTTCTAGCTTGTGGTGCCTATGCTGTAAAACAAAATGCAACAAAAACACAGCAGCCTACAGTAAAAACATTATAGAGCGTCTGTCTTTTCCAGCCAACAGCGTTAGATCTCGCCCCTTAGAGGAACAGTGAGCGCAGCAGAGAGTGCCTGTTGACAGTAAATCTATAGAGTCAGATGCCCTGTCAGTCGCACTAATGCTTTGTCGTCCAGTCCAGCTCTCCTGCACCTGACATGTACAACTGGGCTCATAGGAATTCAACAAAAACTCAAAGTGTAGTCGCCTCTTTTCAACCGAACAACTGAAAATAATGCACAGCTACTCCAGAGCTGTGTGTTGGATGTTTTGACTGTTTTAAAGGCACATTATGTAACCTGCTTGTCCCTATGGAGATCTTATTGATTTGCCCGGAATGCTCCACTGTGCAAAACTTATCTAACTCTATGGAGACAAGAAGGTGATGCAACCAGACCAAGCGACAGGTCAAATCTGTGGCGCAATAAGAATCAAGGTATCTTTGCATTAAGATTGAGGATTCAGACAAAGAAGTAACATCTCCATGGAGACAAGATCATAATAATAATAGAGAGAGAACAGAGGAACAGAGAGACGAGGTGACGAGGCTATGTACAAGTACGGCTGTGGACTGTGGTGTGAGGGAGGCCCGGAGACGATTAATATTGAGTAGGTGAAAATAGAAGATGTTAGCGGATCCCCTCACCGCACAAAGTTACATAGTGCACCTTTAATTCAATCACAGCCTTTGATGATGGGACAGTACCTGAGGTTAATATTTATCATAGTTTTACATCAGTTAAGTGGCGGTTTGTGGCAAGTAGCATACCTCTAATTATGTCATCAACTTGAAAAACTGACAGGAAAGGACAGCATTTTTGGACAGATCAAACCTTCATTTAACAAAAGTAAGATGTTATTATTTGTCCAGTCATAACTATGTGTAAGTCTCAGCTGTCGGCCCCTCCTGTGGAAAGCTGCAGATTGCACAAGCGAATCCTACGTGTGTTACCGATTCAGAAAATACAATTTGACAAAGTAGAGAGCACAAAACAGTGTGTGACAGTAGCTCCGCTGGTGGAGTGTTTGTTCACTGATGGTTGGAGGTTCAAGTCCCACTTTTGGCATAAAAAAAACATCATTGGTAGAGAGGTCAGATCCACTGCCAGCTCCAAAAGGTGAATGCTGTCCTTGTGTCCTCGGGCAAGACACTTAACCCACCTTTCCCCTACTGTCTGCGTAAACTGGTGTAATGTAAATCGCTTTGAGTGCCTTGAATGCGGAAAAGCGCTATATAAAAATGTGAAAATTTACCACTTGCAGCGAGTGTGTTGTGAAAACAGGAGTTGATCGGAGCGATGACATCTTGAATGCAGGAAAAGGATTACTCAGACATGCATGAATCACATTAAACACAAATTCGAGAGGGTAAATGCGAACCGAAACTATGAAAATCCATTTTGCAGAACTAAGTGTCCCTTCTCGTGTTGCGCTTCAGGCTACATCGAGGAGGCGTGCATCATCCCGTGCCCGTCGGACTGTAAGCTGAGCGAGTGGTCCAACTGGTCACGCTGCAGTAAGTCCTGTGGCAGCGGGGTCAAGGTGCGCTCCAAGTGGCTCAGAGAGAAGCCCTACAACGGGGGAAGACCCTGCCCCAAGCTGGACCACATCAACCAGGTACGACACCACACGCTCGCAGGGTAGAGTCGGGGGTTTTACACAGTTAAAGAATCATTACATGTAAGGAAACTGTTCAATGTGTACTGCCAAACTACACTTTTCACGTCAAAATGTCAAAATCTTCATGTGATTTGAACCCACTAACTCTTTAAGACACCAGTCACATCTTCTAAAATCAACATGAGTCTTCAGAAACAAACTTGTAAGAATTGTTTTTGTGTGCGAAAGTAAATTATTGTAATTTCAGTCCTTGGCATTTTAGTTGTTCCTGATCGCAGCTGGATTTGTGTGAGTCCCTCTTGAACTAAACTACAGTCTTTAAAGGTCAAGCATCTTAATCACTGTAAAAATAGCTGCTTGGTTCACAAAGTTTTGAAATCTGTTCTACAAGGGGCACAGAAATATCGTTAGGAATAACAAAGGCGAACTGTGTAACCTTCTTGTCGAGCTTCTGCCATGTGGTTCCACAGTTTGAACTAACGTATCTATCTCCATATACATATAAGGGGACGAGCAGAGCATTGTATCAGTGCACAATAAAAGAACCTTTCCTGAATAGTTTTAGCCCTTCAGGACTGATCTTGAGCTACACCAGTACAAATGTTTGCTCCTCTGACGTGTCCTTCGTCTTGGTTAAGAGGGCATATGACCCACGCTCACTCACCTGTATAGGAATAACAACAGGTACGTTTTGAGCTGCATTTAACTGTGGATTCAACCTTCTTGTCGAGCTTCTAACAATCCATTACTTATATTGCTCTGCATAACATGTTAACAGTATAACACACATATCTATGCCGTGGGGGACGAACAGAGCAAGTATCAATACTAATTTCTACACAAAAAATAGATTTATGACTGAGATCTTGAGCTGTATAAGAACATAGACCAGTACAATCCATGGAACCTACCTGGACCACTGAGTACTACCATTTAAAGTTGAAAATCACAGTATATTGTCTAAAGAAAGAGTTTCTCATTATTCTTGTGGTACTGGAATCAAATCTTTTCCTTACTGTTGAATGCTGTTGAATTTCTAATAGTAAAAATAAAAAAAAATCTAAAATAACAGAGACGTTTTGAAGTTGTGAATCATAAAGTCTGGTTTATTGAATCGATTTTTCCTGATTGTCAAAGAGCTGTTGTCCCTAATAGGATACAAGTAAAGATTTAAGTTAACGAAAGCCATAACAGGAACAATCTAAGCAAAGCAACATACCGACAGGTGAGGGACCCTACCTTCTGAAAAGTGTCATAATGCACCTTTAATATCGTCATCTAATCACGAAAAAGCACATCTTTATTTAAACAAGTGAATATAGTGGAAAATCATAAGGTCTCCATGCAGTATCCATGACAACGCTACTTAATTCTTGCTTTGCTGTCACTGAATTATCTCCACTTCTCTGGTTCAGTGTTTTGGTGCCGTTTTCTCTATAACTATGTTGACATCACTGCATTAAAAACTGTTAAATCTGTACTATATTTGTAAACTTACACCTCTTATGCACATGATAGGACTTTAAAACTAAAAAAGGTACACACTGCCACTGTGCGTAAAGAAAAGACACTTCAAGCTACTTTTTCTTTTTGATTTCTTGGTTTTGGGATGATTTACTTTTGAGATGTTTAGAGGTTCACTATGTCATTCTGACGTGTAACTTGGCTTGGTTGTCTCCATGGAGATAGACACATTACATGTATAGAAAGTTACATAGTGCACCTTTAATCATGTTACTTGTAAAGTTTTGTTTTTGTGCAGGGATTTGTCCATATTTGATCCTTGCTTGATTTTTAACCATAGACTGTATATAGCAGCAGACTAAGAGACGCCATACTGTTCACCTCCAGCCGTTTAGCCAGTTATAGTGGCTAATCTGGAGCCGAGTATCACATTTGGAGTTTTGAGTGCCGGTTTCATGGCAACCAAAGAACATGTGGATCAGGAGTGAGGTTGTTGAAGCACTGCTGGTTTGGCGGGAGGCGGGTGCTTTGCAATGAGGCATGACGACAGCTGTCAATCAAACCTCAAACCTGTTGCTGAAGCTAATTGGAGCCAACCTCGGGGAAAGAAAGTGCTCGATACGCTTGATTTGTGGACGAAATCAAAAAATAAAAACACCAGGAACATCTTCCTATTTGGAGCGGGGCAGCTAGCAGGTTAGCTTTGCCTGTGTGTGGTTTTAACTCCCCAAAAATAAGGTGAAAAAGTAGGTACATTCATAGGAGTGTAGCACAGAACTCTGGGGTACAAATGATCTTGGTGGTCCCGCACTACATGTTGTCTAATGAAAAACACATATCGCAGGCTTTGTGTGGAGCCCCTCCTGTGCTGGGCCTCAGGGAAACAGCACCATTTAATCCCCCACAGCCCGATCCCACACTTTGCTCTGTCCAAATGCAGTCTTTTATTTTATTTATTTATTTTACAAACAGATGCTTTATTCTTCTTAAATGACAGTATGTGAGTAATCTACAAATAGTTTAAAAGTTGAAATTTTACAGATATGTCTCACCTTCATATCTTTTTCCTTCCGGCTCTCCCTATCTGCTTCCTGGATACATCATGTGACCAGGCTCAGGTAAGAATCGCAGAGTTGATAAAGTCCTCGTCTTTAGACTGATGGTTCTGTTTTGACTCGGCCCTGGTCTTCTCCTCAGGTGTACGAGATGGTGCCGTGCCAGAGCGACTGTGGTCAGTATGTGTGGGTGGCCGAGCCCTGGAGCGTGTGGAAGGTCAGCAATGTGGACCTGAAGGAGAACTGTGGGGAGGGGGTCCAGACCAGGAAGGTCCGGTAAGTCCAACACTGTTACGTATAATGAAAGTCAAAAATACTAAAATCCAACTAACTGGAACTCTCCGTCCCTATCACTCTACGGGGCAGACCACAGGTTCACTCTCTCCTGTTGTTTTCCAGACCCCCCCCAATAAGCCCTTCCTCTACTGTACCCTTTAACCCTCCAAAAATAGTCTACTCTCCTCCTTTAGTCCTCCAAGGAGTGTAGCACAGAACTGTGGGGTACAACCTGATCTTGGTGGTCCGCACTACTTTTCTAATGCTACACATATCGCAGGCTTTGTGTGGAGCCCCTCCTGTGCTGGGCCTCAGGGGGAAACAGCACCATTTAATCCCCACAGCCCGATCCCACACACCAAATGCAGTCTTTTATTTATTTCTTATTTTACAAACAGATGCTTTATTATTCTTAAAGACAGTATGTGAGTAATTACAAATAGTTTAAAAGTCCTTTTACAGACTCACTTCATATCTTTTTCCTTCCGGCTCTCCCTATCTGCTTCCTGGATACATCATGTGACCAGGCTCAGGTAAGAATCGCAGAGTTGATAAAGTCCTCGTCTTTAGACTGATGGTTCTGTTTTGACTCCGGCCCTGGTCTTCTCCTCAGGTGTACGAGATGGTGCCGTGCCAGAGCGACTGTGGTCAGTATGTGTGGGTGGCCGAGCCCTGGAGCGTGTGGAAGGTCAGCAATGTGGACCTGAAGGAGAACTGTGGGGAGGGGGTCCAGACCAGGAAGGTCCGGTAAGTCCAACACTGTTACGTATAATGAGGTGGTTTTTATTAGTCACTCTGGCGTTCAGTGAAATACTAAATGATTTTATTTCAAATGTGTCTAATCCAAACTGTTTAGGTGAACTAAATACTAAATCCCTTTTTTCACTACTAACCTCCCCTCTACTCCCCCTTAACCCACCCCCTTCTCCCCTGCCGCTCTCTCCTTTAGTCCTCCAAGACCCCACCCTCTCTCCCCCTCACTCTCCTCCTCTCCCATTTAACCCTCCAGACACCCCCCGTCACTCTCTCCTCTTTAGTCCTCCAACCCCCACTGGTCTCACTACTCTCCGCCCCCTCCTTAGTCCTGCTCTTGTCCTCCACCTCCTATCACTCTCCCCTTTAGTCCTGCATCCCCCTTCCCCCTCCACCTCCCTCACTCTCCCCTTTAGTCCGCAGACCCTCCACCTCCCTCACTCGCCCTTTTAGTCCTGCAGACCCTCCCAACTCCCTCCCTCACTCTCCCCTTTAGTCCCGCAGACCCTCCACCTCCCTCACTCTCCCCTTTAGTCCTGCAGACCCTCCACCTCCCTCACTCTCCCCTTTAGTCCTGCAGACCCTCCTCCTCCCTCACTCTCCCCTTTAGTCCTGCAGACCCTCCTCCTCCCTCACTCTCCCCTTTAGTCCTGCAGACCCTCCTCCTCCCTCACTCTCCCCTTTAGTCCTCCAGATCCCACCTCCCATTCACACGTGGGAATTTTTTTGACATTTTTTTTTTTGACCATTTCTGACTTTCTCATCCAGGTGCATGCTGAACACCATCGATGGCCCTTCGGAGGCAGTGGACGATTACCTGTGCGACCCCGAGGAGATGCCGCTGGGGGCCCGAGAGAGCCGGCTGCCCTGTCCCGAAGACTGTGTGCTCAACGACTGGGGCCCCTGGAGCCAGTGCAGCCTGGTGAGGGAGCTCTGGCACTGCATACGCCTAAAGACAGACGATTCAGCCAGCTAGTGAAAACCAGCTAGTGTCCGGCCCACAGAAGGGGGGCTTCATTCAGACTAAGTACAACCTCAGGGCTCCATAGGGAACTAAGGAATGTAACCAAGGAATACATAACTGTCTGTGTAATCCCTCATCCAGGTAGGTCCATGGCAAAGAAGATTGAATTCTGTCAAATGGAAAAAGTTTTTTTTTTTGAGCCAGTCTTTTATTAAATTATGCATCAGAACTGGAGAAGCTACTTGCATGACTGGCCAGATGTATTCACTTTTAGGAGGTTTGGTGTAGACAGTTACTACATGGTTCTCGTCCAATAATGTGCCCGTTTAGACAAATATATACAGCAGTATATCCTTGGCAGTTGTTCCTGTATGGTTCTTATCCAGCAAAAATATCGTTTTCCACAGGTTTTTCCACCTTACATTTATTTAATTATAAGAACAGGCTGCTCGTCATGGTGTCACCTGCTTCCATGTAGGTAGTAGAGATAAAATGTGATGTCATACTACTGATAACATTGCACTTTCCCACTGCACGGCCCCCAAACACATTACATACCCTGGCCCCCCTTTAGGCTATAACCGGCCCTGTGTTTTGGCCGTAGTTTCCCCCTGTTATCTCTCCACACTTCCCCCCAGAGACGTTCCTCAGGTCTTTCTCCTGTCATCCGTGTTCAGCTCAAATGTACCATGAGAGGAAGCGGATGGGCCAAAATACACTCCATTACATGTGGATTAGTCTTGACCGAGCAGGAAGAGAAGACAAAATTCAACGTTATCTTCAGGCATGATGTTATAACTTTGCTTGAAATGTCCCAGTATGACATAAAACATATTTGGCTTGTATTGATTTCATTACAGGTATTTTTATTGCTCAAAAAATCCTTGGAAAACTTGCATTGTTATTGTGAGTGAGTCGACTTTCCACAGATCTGACCTGTAGCTTTGCCTGGTGGCGTCACCTGCTCATTTTTTCCTTGGATTTGAGGTAAAATAATAACATCTCCACAGAGACGAGCAGGTGGCAGACCACGCTCCAGACAAGTTACAAACTGCACATTTCAATCCAAAATGAGACAAAATTGTAGTAACTAAAAATATGTGTAAAAAGGAAAGAAAAGAATAGGGTGTGACGTGTCTTGCCCATAGACACAACAGTATTTTCCCCTCAGACCTTGGACTTTTTGGGCAAACAACCATATTTCATTTATGATTACCATATTTTCGGACTATAAGTCAAGTGCGACTTATACTCAGATGCAATTTATATGTGAAATATGTTTTTTTCTTCACTATTATGGATTTTTTGGCTGGTGCGACTTATACTCCTGAAAGTGCAGTAATTGTAATGATAAAACACAATATGATAATGACAATTTTGAATCCAATGCACAATATGCAATGAGTAATTAGCTTTTTGGAGCTTTCTACCATGTTATAAGAGGTTTTAGATGTTATCCATGCATGTTTGAGTAATCTAGCGCTCTCTATTCAAACCCCCCCCTATGGTTAGCAGGACAATCCTGTTCAGTGCTCTGCCCACAAGCCCACATCACTCATCCTCCCACACGACTTTCCATAAATACCAAACGTAAAATGCACTAGAACTTCACAAACCTGATGCGATGTGCAGTAGTTTCATTAGCGGGAGGATTTAACAAAGGAGAGGAAAGAGAGGAGGGACTCTGAACGATAACCCGGTGATCTAAATGTGTTGTGCATTCCCTCTTTAAATAATATAATGTAGAAGTCAAAGGTATGATCACAGCTTAACAAAGAACAAACACTATGCTTTAGATAGAGAAAAGCTCAGAGCCGCCAGTCCTCATTCAGAATATACAAGTGCTGTGTGGGCATTTCAGGAGCTCGTAAAACCGGTGGAAATATGGAGTTATCATAATGTGACAGAAATATGGCCAGAGGAAGAATCTCTCCTGATGTGGTGTGATGCAGCAGACAAGGTCACACTGCACAAGTTATTTGACGCGCTATACGGGCAATGATTCTACTTTACAGCGGCCCCCACTCTGAAGGCTTTTGAGCGGCGCAGATATAAACATTGTCCCATTCATTTAACAAGGCAGCGGATAACAACATGGATTTAGATGTTTATAGACTTCACAAATAAATGGTTGTTGTTGTTGTTGTTTATGTACATTAAAAGTCCTATATTACACAAAATGGACTCTTGTGAGCTTTAAGCCATGTTAGAATGACGTTACCTCCTCAAAAACACACCTGGAGTTGCGTTTTGTTTCATTCACACACGTTTGAGTAACATTTGGTATTTGTTCGTCTACATCTCCAAAGCTCAAAATGCTCTGTTCCACCTTGTGATGTCATGAAGTGGTAGTTTTCATGTTAACATCTCCTTTTACCTTCAGTTCAGTAGAGACGGATGATTCCAGGGCTGAAATCATCCAAATGATTCTACTGAAGGTGTGTGGCATTTTAAAACACAGTGGAGCACTTCCTGTATCACCACATGACATCACAAGGTGGAACAGAGTGTTGAGAGAAGAACTCAGACTAAATATGCAGGGTTTTGTGTGCTGAACATGTGAAAATGAAACAAAACACAACTCCAGGTCTGTTTGTGATGAGGAAACATTATAACACAGATCAGAAAACAGCGTAATATGGGCCGTTAAAACTGTAAATGTACTTCAGCTCCATTTTCAAGTAATAAATAATCTGAAATTAAGTGTCAAGTGGCCATGGGTTTCAGAATCATGAAAAACTAGACCATTGTCATCGCGATTAAACATTTAAAACAGAATGTGATCTTTTTGAATGTGAAAAGGACCTCAGAATGTTGCATATAACAGGAAGCTGAAACCCATTACAGTAGCAATTCCCCAGCATAATGTTAAAGTCAAAGATTTTAATGATGTAGCTATTAGCTTTTATGCTAATATATGGGACTAATTTATGCATTAAATACAGCAGCTAATTCCAACTCGGGGTCTCCCAAGGACTCCTCCAGTGTGAGGCATGAGCACTCACTGGAGGAAGTCCAGAGGCACGTGGAGCAGAGGACCGATCCACATCAGCCGCCTCCTCTGTGTATGGAGCAGCGGCTCTACAACGAGCACTGGGAACATACGGGAACCTTATCAGAAAACCCTGCTTGCTACTCCCGTGTCTAACCTTGTTACACCACAATTTGAGAAGAGTGATGTTAGAAGTTACTTGCTTAAAGGCACTATACCCAGTTTTTGGACCATGAGTGTAGAGCATGTTTGAGTTTGAACTGTGAGCCCCGCCCATTTGTTGCTTCTCTCACTCTGACAACAATGTGCCTGAACAAAAAATATAGATTCTTTCTAGTTGTATATATTTCTCATCCAACAAACTGACTTTTAGGTGGTATCCTTCAGTCTCTCCAGTCTACCAAGTGATACAATGTCAGGTATTGCAATATCTATCCAATATTTATAATGAATTTTGTGTTAAACTGCATTGAATCCACATTATCTTTGCTCCAACTCAGCTTGAACTGAACTAAAAATGTAATATATGTGTATTAAAGGTGCAGTACACGGCTTTTTAACCAAACAACTAAATGGCAAAAGTTTAAATCTGTCGACTGGACAAATCGTTGTAGGAGTGAAGACATTTCGCAAACAATTAAATCTCCAAGGGGAATATTCTGAAGTATGGTTTTAACTTTCTGTCGCCACCTCCAGAAACATAATATTTCAAGTATTGATTTATTTGCATAATAATCGATACTTAATGATACCTCAGGCAGTATCGATATATCAGTGTTTGGCATAGATCCATCCATCATTAGATTTTACAGCATACTGCATGATAATAACTGTATTTACCCAATATAGTTACATATACAGGCCATTTAATATTGTATTTGTTCATATTTGTTCATATCGCCATCATTTGTGTCATAATCCCTGTCCACCATCTTTTCCTCTCTGCACCATCTGTGAAAAACCTTGGATCGCTTGTGCCCTCTCAGCATCACTACAGCTACAGCTAATCACACCCTATTCACTCCCTCCGCACGCCGCCTTCCCACAATCCCCCTCTCCACCGGGGTCTGCTGCTCCTCCTGTGTGTGTGTGTGTGGGAGGGCATCATGTTTAATGGATGAGCTCGCTGATAGACTTATGCATAGGACAGTGCACTCCCCCCCCGGGCTCCTCTCCTCCAGCTTGGGACAGTACGCAGATGAGCAGAGGGGATTCTGGGAAAGATTAAAAAAAAAAATTAAGTTGAGAAATTGCCTGGGAGCAAACGTGTGGAAAATGTGCTGACTTCCAAACTGTGTCCACTTAGCAGAGCAGCCTACCCCAGGAAGTTTTACATACTGCTAACATCACAACTCAGGATCAGTCAGGTGGGGTTTCTTAAAGGAGACATTATATGCAAAATCGACTTTTCACAGCTTTTGTTTCCCCTTCTCAAAGCCTGATTCGCTCTTGCTTTAGTAATCTTTATTTTCCTGTATTCAAGACATAATTACTCAACCCCCATTTTCTCCGCACTGTGCTACTTTGTTCTCCAGTTTATTTTATTTTTTAAGTGGGCCGAAGCAACTAAACACCAGCCACAAGCACATTTCAAACAGAGCTGCTGAACTGAGAGGAGGGGCGGGGTCTAGAGGTATAAGGAACACTGTGATTGGTCGAACAGGTATCCATATATCAGACTCCGCCCCTGCAGCCAGGTGTTTCTAATCTCAGACACCTGGCTGTAATCGGGGCAGTTCTACGTGATGTCAGCAACTACAGTAAAAGCAAAAACCTGCATAATAATGAAGAAAAAAACATATATAAGTTGCACTGGACTATAAGTCACATTTTATCTTTAAAGGCAAGTTACAATAATAACAGTATAATAGACAACAACAGGCGGAATAGCAGTACAGCGGCTAACGTAACACATATTGATTGATGGTATGTTAACGTAAAGTAGTAAGTAACAGTAACATATAACTAAAGCATAAAAAACAAGCTTTACTCTCAATCTCAGTCCAAATCACTAAATTGAATTCTTCATTTTCAGTGTCATTTCTGAACACCTCCCCCTGCTCCAGAAGTAGATGCCTGTCCCTCGCACAGTAGTGTGACAGTGACAAATTTGTGAAATTATATCTTTTAATAATTTCACATATAAATCGCACCTGAGTATAAGTCGCACTCCTGGACAAACTATGAAAAAAGAGCAACTTATTGTCCATAAAATACAGTACTTGAAATTGCAGTGGCCACTGAAGGCAGCACATACTTATACTTTGCACTAAAATGGCCAAAAAGTGACTAGGACCAGTAGCTGGTGCTATTGATTCCATTTTAGCACAAATTTTAAAAATCCATTCTAAGTATTATGTGGCTCTGATATTTTACAGCCGTGCACCCGGACGCGGTTCAGAGAGAGGACGGCGTATGTTCTCCGCTCCCCCAGCGTGGGGCGCCAGTGTCCCAACACCACAGACAGAGAGCCCTGCAGCCTCAACCTCAACTGCTTCAACTACTTCTACAACATCACAGGTATGTCAAAGTACAAATACTGCATCACAGGTCAGTCAGAGTACTTCTGCTACATCACAGGTCAGTCAAAGTACTTTTACTACATCACAGGTCAGTCAGAGTACTTTTACTACATCACAGGTCAGTCACAGTACTTTTACAACATCACAGGTCAGTCAAAGTACAAATAGTGCATCACAGGTCAGTCAGAGCACTTTTACTGCATCACAGGTCAGTCAGAGTACTTCTGCTACATCACAGGTCAGTCAGAGTACAAATAGCTGCATCACAGGTCAGTCAAAGTACTTTTACTACATCTCAGGTCAGTTCAAGTACTTTTACTACATCACAGGTCAGTCAAAGTACTTTTACTACATCACAGGTCAGTCAGAGTACTTTTACTACATCACAGGTCAGTTTAAATACTTTTACTACATCACAGGTCAGTCAAAGTACTTTTACAACATCACAGGTCAGTTTAAATACTTTTACTACATCACAAGTCAATTTAAGTACTTTTACTACATCACAGTTCAGTCAAAGTACTTTTACTACATCACAGGTCAGTCAAAGTACTTCTACTAAATCACAAAGTACTTCTGTTACATCACTGATCAGTTTAAGTACTTCTACTACATCACTGATCAGTTTAAGTACTTCTACTACATCACAGGTCAGTTTAAGTACTTCACAGGTCAGTCAGGGTACGGGGTACTTGGGCTGGGCCGGTTTCTCCAATCTACCCAAAACGTGCAGCAGAGGTCAAATCCTTCAGCTCTGTAGGTCTGACCAAGATCTGGAGCTGGGTCCTTAGCGCTGTACGGCAGTATGGAATTTCCCTCACAAAGTATCAGTTAAAGTATTTAAAGTATACCTTACTTTATCTCACACTGATGCTAGTTTAAAATGACTCTCTAGCTGCCCTCAAGCAAAAGATTTCACAGTATGACAATAGATGCAAAATTGACTTGTTTGAGCTTGTCAAAATATAGTTGTCTCCTCATCAAAAAAGTACCTGGAGTTGGATTTCGCTTCATTCATGCTTGTTTCATTTATATTTACATCTTTACACATTCATCCAAAGTCCATCCAAACTTCTTTTGTGCAGTATTTAAGTTGAAGACAGTAACTTACTCGGTCGATCGTCCAGGCACAAACTAGAACGTTGGTGGACTTATCTCCGCTTCCACATGTGCGTATTGTTGTGCCCTTTAGCAGGACACCACCAAACACTTAACTCAGCTTCAACACATCGTGAACATGATTTATATTTGCTGCAGTATTCTGGGTTAAGCCTTAGTTTTCATAAGATACAGACTCTACCTACTACTGAGTGCTTTACCGTTTCGTCTTTATTTCAGTTCCCAGTCTCCCGAGTACCACAACACTTTGGATCTCAAGGATGTACTCTTCCCAAAGTCCCCAAAAAGAAAAGAAAAAACAACCTCTCTATACGTCCACCGAGGCTCTAAATATGAGTAATATCCCACGTTTCCATTGCAACACTTTTTGCGCTGTTCTTGCTTCAAAGTCCTATTTTTAAAGGTTGCCAGGTTGGTGGAGTGTGTACGTGTTGGCAGGGTCCTTTGGGGTGACATAGTTATTTTTTAGAAACAAAATATCATAGCGGAGTTATGTGAAGCTAGCTGGGGATTCTGATGACAGGCAGTTTATTGGATTGGAGTGACTGAAGTTTTAAACCTCCCCTGACCCAGAGCTGGCAAAATAATCACGAGCCATCAACAGCTGTCTCCAAGTGTCACGGCCTATTTGGGCGAGTTAGACTAAAACTGTGCTAATAAAAACTTCATTTTGCTTTCAAAATGCTAGATGGAATAAGTTATGAATATTTAAGACAGCTTTAGCCATTCACAACCAACTGCATTTCAAATAGAGTTGCTAAACCGGGCAGTGCCTGAAGGACTAAAGTAGAGAGTGAGTGGGGAAGAAGGGGCGGAGTCTGGAGGTATGAGGAACAGTGTGATTGGTCTAACAGGTATCCACACTTAAAACTCTGCCCCTGTAGCTAGGTCTGTGTAATCAGAAACTCCAGTGTTGCGTGATGTCACATAGTACTTGAAATGGCAGCACAAGCCTAGATTTAGGTCTTTTTTGACCAGAAAGACTGCAAATGTAGCTAGTTTGCTCTAAAATTGCCAAAGAATGACTAGAACAGCAGATAAATTCTATTCAGAACACTATATACACAATAAAGTAGGGAAAAGGTGGATTTAGTGTTTAGTTCCACTTTCAGAGTCGTTAGCATAGTCCATAGTTCTGACAATAAGATTTACACAGACATAATCACGAGCTATCAAGATATTTGCCAGTGTCACAGTTGATTTGAGTCAGTTTGGCTAAAAGTGTGCTAATAAAAACTTTGGACTAGCTTCAAAAGACAAGGATAGGTGAGGATGTCAGATGGAACTTTTTTTTTTTAATGGACAAGTTAGCATTAGCCATCAATCAAATTATCAAATTATGAATATTGAGACAATTTTATTGACTAAAGACCAACCACTCAACCACACATCAGAACATGGTTAGAAAACATTCACTAATTGGTTTATTTAACTAACCAATTTGTGTCTGAAATTAGCAAGTAAGCTAACACTGCATGTTTGAGAATTGGAGCAGAAACAGGTCCTAATGGAGACGGGAAACGCATTACGACCCTATATGCAAAGATTTACACAGACACGACGGCAACGGCAAAATAATCACGAGCCGCCAACAGCCGTCTGCAAGTGCCACGGCCTGTTTCAACTGGTTTGACTAAAACTGTGTTCATCAAAAACTTTACACTCTCTTCCAAACGCTAGATGGAACTTTTTTTCAGTGAAGGGAGTTAGCATTAGCCGTCAATCTTTGCAACTTATGAATATTCAAGACCAACCACTCAACCATATACAGGCCTGTGTAACATCAGAACCCGGTTAGACATTCACTAACTCATTTATTTATCTAAGTATTTTGTGTCTGAGATTAGCATGTAAGCTAACGCCGCATGTGTAAAAACTTTAGCAGTCTGTGGTTTGACCTTATATGCAAAGATTTACACAGACGTGGCAGCAGCGGCAAAATAATCACGAGCCGCCAACAGACGTCTGCAAGTGCCACGGCCTGTTTCAACTGGTTTGACTAAAATTGTGTTAATCAAAAACTTTACTCTCTCTTCCAAATGCTAGATGAAAAACTTTTTTTCAGTGGAGGAGTTAGCGTTAGCCATCAATCTTTGCACGTTTTTAATATTTAAGACTTTTTTCTAGCGACCAACCACTCAACCCTATGTAAGCCTGTGTAACGTCAGAACCCGGTTAGAAAACATGCACTAACTGGTTTATTTATTTAGCTAAGCAATTTATGTCTGAAATTAGCCCGTAAGCTAACACTATATGTTTAAGAATTGTAGTAGTCTATAGTTTATATACAACAGCCGTCATGGCCTGTTTGAATCAGTTTGGCTAAAACTGTGTAACGTCAGACATACTACGCTTTTGTTTTTGATGAAAAATGGTTATTCTTCTAGAAAGTACAGATACAGTATTTTCTCTGGAGTGTAAGTCACACCAACAAAAAAAAATGCAACATGAAGAAAAAAACATATATAAGTCGCTCTGGACTTTAAGTCTCTGCATTTTTGGCGGAAATTTATTTTGCAAAATCTGAGACCAAGAACTGACATTTTATCTTTAAAGGCAAATTATTATAACAGTAATCATAAAATAAAGAACAACAGGCTGAATAGCAGGACAGCGGCTAACAACAAGTGTCTGGTATGTTAACGTAAGATATTAACAGTTAATCAGATACTAAAGCATTAAAAAAAGCAACAAGTTTATTCTCGGTCTCACTCCAAATCACTAAATCCACTGACTTCTTCCTCGTCAGTGTCACTTCTGCGCCCCGGGACAAACTATGAAAAAAAGTGCGACTTGCTCTTAAATGTATGAAGTAAAATATATATCCACTGTAAAAATTGAAGTAAAGTAGCCTACTGACACCTAAAAACTGCACTTTTACTTTTGTAGGTTGCTACTGTCCACCACTTGAACATAGCCATTGAAACTGACATTTTCAAAACAACAAGGAGCGAACCCGAAGGTCAGCGGATCGATTCCCGCTCGGACCAAGTTCTGTCGCTGCGTCCTTAGGCGAGACTCTCCACCTGCGCAGTATGAAAGTGGTGTGTGCGCGAATGATCGGTGGTGGTCAGAGTAGCCGATGACACGCGTATTCTGTCATTCGAATCGTAAAAAGTCCTCAAAATGGCGTCCGTAACAGTAAAAGTGTCTGAAATCCCTGAATATAACACACGGAGGAGGTGGTGTAGTAACTTTTTCCCTGTTAGACATAGCCCCACAGAGCGGTTGCAGCCTTCACAGCCTTCGCCTGGTGCACAGAACAGCTTGGTTTGGCTATTTCAGTCTGAATGGAGAGAAGTATTTTTGTCTCTCCTTCTGCTGCTGGCATCACCTCTCTGCTATTGTCTTCATCTGCCACACTCAAAGCACCAGAGGATTTTAGAATTACAAGGACCAAATGTGTCGATAATGTTACAGTTTAAACAGTTAGCCCCATACCACGCTCATTTGAATATGGGAGAAATGACTTAAATTTGCAAAAAAAAATCTGTATTTCTGCAGTTTTGAGACTCATTTAAAGGAGCTGTACCTGATTTTTCTTGTAATTAAAGGATGTCTACTCAGTTTTTTAAAGCCTGCTGCATGTTGTCTCCATCTAACTCACTCATCAATGTATTTTAAATATTTGCAGATTAAAAAAAACATATTTATGATTCATTTAAGTTTAAGTGCTTTTATTTTTCTCGCCCACACACGTCAAATTCGTAAATACAAACTGGCAACGCGCCCACTTGTTACTGTGCTGTGGTTATTATTTTTTTAAAAACAGCAGATTAAAAATGAAAAACAAGAGCATCCCACAAGAGGGGTTAATAATGTTATCGCTCCGTAAACATGTTGACTTTTTAATGCCAGGGGAGTGGAGTCAGGGAGCCTTTTTACTGTTTCCCTCAACTACCTGGCAACATAATTCTGATGATGATATTTTTGGCGTTTTGCTCATTTTGTTGGAGCAGTGTGTTCTGGTCGTCTTAAGATTCTTTTTTATTATATTAGTGCTGTCTCAAATCATCGACTCAGGCTTGATAAATCAGCTTTTTAATGTTTCGTGTTTATGAGGAACTTTTTTAATTTATTTTTTTTTTTTTTTTACTATAACAATTGAGTTGTAGAGGGTCAAACAATTAACATAACTGATGAAAAACAGAACTACTTCATTTTAAACAGTTTGCAGTGGTCCAAAGTTATTCCTCACTTACCTTATGCATTCAGAGCATCCTGATTATTCACCATGATGAGTTTATAAGCACTTTCCACAACTCTCAGAGACCAGAGTGGAGTTTTTCAGTCACAGTAAAGCTAACACTTTCTGATTCCTGAACATTTTATATATATAGATAGATGCAGACAGGTTGCAGCAGTCTTATTTTGACCTTTTTTTTCCATGTATTTGAGTGAATTGTATCTTGTCCAGTACAGATATATTGTATAAGCAGCTCTGGAGGTCAAAATAATCTGTTTGTCTGCTGTTTTTTTGTTTGTTTCTCTTAACTCAGCAAGATGATTAAAGGCACTGTAGCCAATTTGTCTAACGAAGTGAAAAACTGAACTAGATCAACGGTTTGCAGTGGTCCAAAGTTATTCCTCACTTTCCTGATGCACTCAGAGCATCATAATTATTCACCGCAGTGAGTTTATTTGTGCTTTCCACAACTCTCAGAGACCAGAGAAGAGTTTTGCATTCACTGTAAGGCTAAACTAAACTACCCTGCAAACGTGCACTTTCTGATTCTTGAATATTTTACAATTAGATTAGACAGCACTGATTTATTTTGACCTCAAGAGCTGCTTATATAATATATCTGTACTTTTTGCTCAAATATCTGGGGGAACAATTATTTTCTGTTATACCCCCCCTATGAAGAAGAAAAATAGTACAATAATAGTACAGTTTGTCTATAAAATTGTTATAAGCACTACATAAGAACAACAAAAAAACAAAAAAAGAAAGAAGGTTTTTTGCACTGAGCAATTTGGTACGCCACCTTATGTGATGCTAACAATGCTCGCTGGTTTTGTGAAGTAACATTCACAAAGCGGGATGATTGTTGGCAATATTTGGCACAGTTTTCGCTGAAAAAACTCAAGCGGCTTATCGGTGTGATTGGGGTGTAATGTCCTCAAGTGACGTCTTCATTTATTTGTCCTCATGCTGTCCACTGCCGATATTTTTTGACACACCGTTCTTTCCTCGTCTCACATCGTATTCACTATGAAGCACAACTGCTACATACACTTCGTCATACTTCCTCGTCTTAGCTTTCAGGTGACTTTCGTTTATCTTATTACCTCCGTCTATCTCTGCTTTTCTTTTCATCCCTGTTAAATATTTTTCCATCGTGTCTCTTGAGGGGTTTGTCCACTGCTCTGTGTTCACGATCTGTTCACTATCTCCTGCTCTTTGCTGTGTACGCCCTAAACCATAGAGCTAATATTACCAGTACATACTCTGGCAATGAGAGCGCAACTGCCACCTACTGTAGTGGATGTGCAATTACACTTTATTTTAGTACAGCAAAAGAAAAGCATGTTCCCCAGGGTGTGTTCAAGTGTTTCAAAACAGCTGGTAAATGAGAATAGAATACAGTTTTAACATACTGTAGTTAAAAAAGCAATTTTCTCTTATGTCTCATTTAAAGGGCCGGTACGCAGTTTTTTTTCCATGTTTTTGAGCAAACTGTGTCTTGTCCCAGCACAGATATATTGTATAAGCAGCTCTTGAGATGAAAATAAGTTTGCGTGCTCTCTGCATCTAATTATAAAGCGTTCCAATAAACAGGAAGTGCACACTTAGCATGCTAGTTGTTGTTAGCATCGTCTCTTGTCTCTGTAAAGTGTAAATAGCTCTTATAAACTCATGTGGTGAATAATTAGGATGCTCAAAACTTACAAGATAACTGAGGAATAACTTTGGACCATTTCAAACCGTTTAAAATGAACCAGTCGTGCTTTTCACATTTTTTAAAAAGGGCCTGATTTTTAGTCCCCACAAAGCGAACTGTATGCAAATGTCTGTCCCCACAACATGATAAATACCTGCCCACACACACACTGCAGTGAACCGGGCTCGACCTCCCCCTGCCCCCGCCCCTCGCTCTCTCTCCAGCAGACTCAATGTGCAAGCAGCCGGCAGCAAAACAAATGCATCAAAATAATGTTCGTATTATGTTTTATGAATGACCCAAGTGTCAGTGTTTAGCTGTCATACTACACCGAAGCCACAGATGGAGCTTGAATTCACTTTTTGCATTTGGTTTACATAGTGATACAGTGCTAAGGTGCCTCTTGGTTCAGTAGTGTTACGTCTTTGTGGAGCTTATGTTCTTTTCTCTGTATATATCGGTGGGCATTGCCTTTGGGTGTATGCACGAGGATAAAAGTCCACACACAGACACTGTTTACTGCTAAAGCCTGGCACAGTATCAGAGGAACCACTGACACAGCCGAATATTGGATCTGTTCTAAGAAATGTAGAAAAGTTGGAGGTGAAAATGGCTTATTATAGCATGTTGGATGTCTTAATTAACTCCATCTGTAGTCTTAATCAGTGGTAGTAGTAGTAGTAATAGTAGTAGTAGTGGTAGTAGTGGTCAAAGTCATCATTCCTGCTGCTTGGAAGGGAAACCTCTGAGAATATCAGATGTCATGGTGGAGTGCCAGAGACTCTAGTGCAAACTAACATTGTGTCTTGGTGAGGACACTTCACCCACATTGACAAGTATGAATGTGGTGTCTGGGGCGATGGCACAGACTTGCAGCATCACTGTCCCGGGGCAGCTGTGGCTACTGTAGTTGGTTGATTTCACTTAATTCACGAGTGTGGAATGAATGAAGATGGCACTGTAAAGTACTTTGGACGTGTTGAAAAGCACTATATAAATGTAATGTATTATTATTAGTAATAGTAGTAGTAGTAGTAGTAGCAGTCATAGTAGTGGTTGTAGTAATAATAGGAGTTGTAGTAATAGTAGTGGCTACAGTATTAGTTGCAGTAGCACTTAGTAAAAAAAATCTAATCAAAATCCCTAAACTCACGAAATATATTTAATCTATGTCATTATTCGAACCCAATTTTGACACTAGCCTCTATACTCAGTAGTGATTCTGATACCACAATGATAAAAAACTTTAGACAGACTGTGATTTTCGACATTAAATCATCGTACTTTCTATTATATTACCATGCGGCGTTATATCTGTGTAATCCCTCAGTGGTCCAGGTATGTTCTATAGTGGCCCGTACATTATTATTCTGTGGATGTCCAGGAATAACTCTGAGTAAGACTAATATTTGCTTTGCTGTGAATGTGCCTACAGGACACGTGTCTAACTTGTCCCTTCTCACTCTCGGTAATAACGCTGTGTTTACATAACCCGAGGAGCGCTGAGCAGCCTCGTCGTTCCCTGGGCTCTTAAACGTCTTCAGATTAAAAGTTAGCTTCATTACGTCTTTATTAAAATCCTGCTGCTCTGTGTGTACGTCCTGTAGCACTATTGATGTCAGACACTGCTCCCTCCGGTGACTACGAGCCCGGCACAAGAGCGACGTCTGTCTGAAACAAATAGACAAGATAGATTAAGATTATAGAGGATTTGTTCAGTCGATACAGATGCTCAATATTTGTCTTTCTGTCCTGGCTGATGACTAATATTTCATTGATTGAGGACTTTATTTTAAACCAGTTCATTTGCATTGGTTCAAAGTTATTCCTCACTCATCGTATGCACCCTGAACATCCTAGTTATTCACCATGATGAGTTTATAAGCACTTTTTACAACTTTTATGGACAATAATGCCAAAAACTCGCACGGTAACACACACTTTCTGATTATCGGCAGTGGTGGATCGTAACAAAGTAAAAGTAGTAAAGTACTGGACATAAGTATCTGAGAGCAGTTATCTGTACTTTCTATTCCACCACACCTTTTTAACATAAAGGTACAAGTATTTTTATTACTATTTGAGACCTGCTGAAAAGCTTGAGCGGGTTTGTGTTGATTAAAGTTATAGTTTGAGGAAAATTCAGCACAAATCTATCTAAATCACTACATTTGAAGCTTTATTACATCTCAAGATCTGCATTAAATACTTTTACTTTTTACTCTTTAAATACATTTTTAAACAGGTACTTTACCGAATTTACTGAATACTTCCTCCACCGTTGATGAGTTGGACAATAGATTGTTCACACTGGACTTATTTTGACCTTTTGAAAATGAGTAGGTGGGAGTGAAACCTAATATTTTCTGATTTGTTTAAAATTTATGGCCTCCACAAACTTATGAAAAAGTTGTGGCAAAGTGAACAAATAAAAAGGTGCACTATGTAGCTTTTATGGAAGAGGATCCGAGGCGTTTTTGTCACCATGGAGAAAATAAATAAATCATTATATAAATCTACCAGATGCATTATATAATTAACCATGTAACTCTACGGGACGTCCTTGGCACATGGACGTGAAAGCTCATGTTAAAGGTCCTCTGTTACGCAAAATGAACTTTGTGAGCTTTAAGCCATTTTATAACACTGTTTCCTCCTCAAAAACACACCTGGAGTTGTGTTTTGATTTCATTCACACGTTTGAGTAACACTTTATTATCAGTCCGTCTACATCTCCAAAGCTCAAAATGCTCTGTTCCACTTAGTGATGTCATGAAGTGGTAGTTTTCAAGTTGACAGCTCGTTTTACTTTTAGTGGAGCTTGGCAATTCCAGGGCTGAAATTATAAAAATGATTCTAGTGAAGGTGAGTGGAGCACTTCCTGTATTATCACGTGACATCACAAGGTGGAACAGACTTTTCTATTTGAAGAACTCAGCCTAAATATGCAAACAAAAAAGGGGAAAAAATAGAGTTTTGCCTGTAGTGTGTGTTTTACTTTACCTTTTTACGTCATTTACCTTTAGCGTCATTGCTCCTTCGATTTCCGTTGTATCTCACTAGTCAGAAATACTGATCCACAGAGGACAAACACATGGGCTCACACAGACTGGGGCAGCTCAGGGCCATTATGTCTCCAGTGTCATTTTCACATAAAAATCTGTGTTCTTTATGTCTTTTGTGTTGCATTTGTACAGTTTTGTGTTTTGCTTTGTACAGAGTGGAGCACGTGCCAGCTCAGCCCCAGTGCAGTCTGCGGGCCGGGACTAAAGACCAGGATGTTGGACTGTGTGCGCAGCGACGGCAAGTCTGTGGACATGCGCTTCTGTGAAAAGGTGAGAACGACAAAACACACTGAAAATATCACTTTAGAGGCAACTTTGAGCTAAAATGACTTCAGCTTTAGTGTGGGTTGGAGTCCTAGATTATAGCCAGGTAACATAAGGGTTCAGACCATAGACTGTGTAAAGAAGTGGACTGTGTGAGTGTGACGTCACCCATAGTGTTCGGTTCCAGACAAATGAAGCTCATCGAGGCAGCAGTTATAGGGGTTATAGGGCTGTTGAAGGTACCGCCCCATAGCCTAAATATCGCATAGCCTCTATAAAGATTACACTTGATTTTTATACACAGTAGCAAAATATCTGCTGCCTACATTTGTTTTTGAACCAGGCGTAAGTGTGGGCAGCTATGTCTTTACACCCTGAGGTCTCTGAGGTACTTCTGAATGGCTGTTTTACAAGTTAGATAGGTTAATATTAACATTTTAAGACCAAAATAATGAGGCGCAGAGAAAGATGACAGTTTTTCAATGTAAAGTGAATTGGAGCCAGAGTCGATGGAGCTGGAAGCGCGCTCATGATCACTTCCTGTCTGGAACGTGGTGGCTAGCAGGTTAGCTATGTGCATTTATGTACACAGTCTAGACAATACTTCTGTGTCAAAGACTGTCTGAGACCTGCTGAAAAGGCTGTGGGTTTATTTTTTATCAACTTCATAATTCGAGCAAACCTTTACAAATAAAACCAGCCAGAAAAAAATGACCGATTCAGTTTTTTTCTATTGAACCAATTTCTGCACAAATCTTTATTAAAATCACTACATTTGGAGCTGTCGTATAGACCTCAAAATCTGTGAGAAATACATTTTACTTTTTACTCTTTAAGTACATTTTTTAACAAGTACTGTAATATTTTTTCTTCAGTATATGTTTTCATGTAATACTTTTAATTGAGTACTTTTTTTACTTTTACTTAAGTAATAAAATTGACTTCTTCCACCACCGATTATTGGACAATAGGAATCTGTGTGGAACCTGCTTCAGCCAAGGCACTTTTCCATTCAAACCACAAACCTTTCAGTGACAGGGTGGCAAAATGTTTGACAGTATAACACAAATACATGCTGTGTCTTTATTCTGAGATATTTTCCCTTCATTCTTAAACTTAGACGTTGACAGGCTTTACTGATCCATGAGGGAAATTACTTTCACCTCCAAAACGCTTCGGTCCGTGTTACATATTTATGTGCGTCCCATTTTATAAGCATCGGTTTAGTGAAGTGCAAAACCGTATTTTTCTACCTACGTTTAAAGGTACATTGTGTAACCTTTCTGATACAGTGTCTTCAGGGTTATGTAACTTTAATGTCATACTGTGCAACATTCCATGCAAAGCAATCACATCTCCATGAAATTCTTTATTTTACCAGCAAAGAGAGATGTTAATCCTAAAGACGTTAGTTAGACTTGTTTTATCCTGACTGTAGCGCCCTCGCTGAGTGCGCACACGCAGCGGGCACTGGGGGGTCCTCTGACTAATGAGGGTCTTGGGGCATCGCGGGAACTACAGTAAGTTCTTGGTGCTGTTATGTCCAGAAAACTCTGTAATCTGAAGTACCAGTGATATTAAATTAACTTTATGTAAGATTTTGATTCATATTTTATTATAAATTTGGCCTAAATGTGTCCCAGATTCAAGATGCACTATTTTCTGATCTGTGTTATAATTGTTTTCTCATCACAAACATACCTGGAGATGTGTTTTATTTCATTCACACAAACCCTGTATATTTAGAAAACACTCCACCTTCCACCTTGTGATGTCATGTGGTAATACAGGAAGTGCTCCACTCTGATTTTAAACTCCACACACCTTCACTTGAATCACTTGGATGATTTTAGCCCTGGAATTGCCGATTTCTACTGAACTAAAGGTAAAAGGTAACAGTTAACTTGAAAACTACTGCTTTATGAACAAAAGACAAAGTTTAAATCTGTCAGCTGGACAAATCGTTGTAGGAGTGAAGACGTTTCGCTGCTCATCCAAGACTCTTCTTCAGTTCTGGCCCTCCTTTTGTTCTCTTTGTCCCTGTTTGCTGTGGGTCTGAGGATGGAGTTGTAGACCTTTGAGAGATCATGACTCAGGCCCCCATTCCCGTTTTAGGAAGGATTGTCTTTCCTAATAAAATTAACTTCTTCCACTTCCCCTCTCAAACCATTTCCTTTCTCTGGCTAAGATCTATACTTCACTATCTTCACAGGAGTGGTTAGTGGCTTTAAGATGGAGATGTACAGAAGACTGGGGTCCAGAGCAGCTGTCACGCCGGTGTTGGTACATCCTCTTATGGAGTGGCTGTTTAGTTTCTCCAATGTAACGCTCACTGCAGGGTCGTTAACACTGAAAGTTTAAAAAATAGCTGTTTCACAGTTTCAGTGTAGTTAGCCCCTCCCTTCAGACAGATATAGACAGAGAAGTGTCCAGCAGTAATCTGACCAGAACTGAAGAAGTGTCTTGGATGAGCAGCGAAACGTCTTCACTCCTACAACGATTTGTCCAGTTGACAGATTTAACCTTCGTCTTCTGCTGTGGATCAGACCTGGACGACTGAGGGATCACACAGACATACTGCTTCATGACATCACAAGGTGGAACAGAGCATTTTGAGCTATTAATAATAAATGATTACTCAAACAGGTGTGAATGAAACAAAACACGACTCCAGGTATGTTTTTGATGAGGTAACATGGCTTACAGCTCATAACAGTCACATTTGTGTAGTTTAGCACCTTTATGGCACTGGCAACCTTTTTTTTAAACCAGCCACAGCCCAGGCTACATAAAATTCCTTTAAATAAACTGTATTATTTCACTCCACCCACAATGCAATAACACTCATCTCTCCTTATGCCTTCTCTCATCTCACTCCCATTATAATATATTCTAACTGCCTTTTTGTCATATCCTCTCAAACATTATCGACCCACATAATCTGAATCCCATCCCGGTGCGGCGTCAAATGTCCCTTTGCAGCTCCGGTAGTGGCCCTCCGAGCGGCTCTAATCATTCTAAATGTGCGTGTCTGTTTGAATAGTAACCGGAGGTGGACCCCGGAGCGCTCTGTCCCGCCTCCTCCATCACAGAGCCCATTCACAAAATCACATTACGCCGCATTGACTTTTACAGCCACATCACTCTCCCCGGTCCACTGTCCTCTGTCTGCAAGGGCCTCTGGGAAATGTAGTCTTACTGCAGACTATGAATATGGTGCAGTGGTTGTCAAAGTGTGGTGTGTGGACTACTCCTGGTTTTAATCTGGGTGCACTGCAGATATTTAGTCGTTGTAGATAAAGATGTTATTTAGTCCTGTTTTAGTCCTGGTTTGGACCTAGTTTAGTCCTGGTTTAGACCTGAGTTAGTCTTTCTGGTTTACACTAGTCCTGGTTTAGTCCTTGGCGTGTCCTCTGGGTTTATATTAGTCCTTTTTTTTTTTTTTTTTTTGGTTTATTTAGTAGTACTGGTTTAGTTTCAGTTAACCCATGATTGAGACTTGATTTAGTCCTGGTTTAGTCCTGATTGAGACTTGATTTAGTCCCGGTTTAGTCCCAGTTTAGACCTTTTTTAATCCTCCTGGTTTATATAGTCTTGGTTTAGTCCTGTTTAGTTTTACCTTAGATTAGGTTAAAACCAGGTTTAGTTTCAGTATGATTGAGAAATTTTACCCCTCCCTAGTCTTTGTAATCCTCCTGGTTTATTTAGTCCTAGTCCTGTTCGTTCTACTTAGTTTCTGGTTTAAACCAGGCTGAGTCCTGCATTTACCCCTGGTCTTGAATTTGAGCTAATTTTGTCATGCTTTGGGCTTAGTTTAGTTTAAGCCCAGTTTAGTCCTGATGTAGTGCTGGTTTAGTCCTGGTCTAGGTTTGATTCCACCTTTTCCTGATCGCTTTCAGCAAGAGCAGAAAGATTGATAAATGTGTTGAACTCAATTCAGTGGGCAACACCTATCAGTCTGATGTAAGCAGTCCCTGAGGGTTTTTAACACATCAGATTTCACTAAATCCATTATTCAAAAGTGTTTGCAAAGTGAAACCAACCCCCCCGAGTCTCCCCTGCTCTTGATGGGTTGTTGTTGTGTTTTTCATGCTTTTTGCTTGGACGTCACTTTTTACATAATGAAATGTTTCTGTTTGTTCTTGATGTTGTTGCAGTTGAATCTGGAGAAGCGCTGGCAGATGAACATGTCCTGCACAGTGGAGTGTCCAGTAAACTGTCAGCTGTCTGAGTGGTCGTCCTGGTCCCAGTGCTCCCACACCTGCGGACTGGAAGGTAAACAGTTATATTTAACTGTGTTGCAATGTTGGTTTGTCGTGTCAACTCTCGTGACTACTCCATTCACTAAAACATAGTTAACATCGTGTTATTTAAGATTTGTCTAAAAATCAAAACCTTTAAAAATTACAATTGTGTTTGAAATGTTACTTCCTGGTTATACGTGGACAGCAGGTTTAGACTGTGTCTGAATGTTCCCCCTTGTCCCTAACCCCTCGTCTCTCTGCATAACTCTGACTCCACAGTGCACTCATGCACAGACAGATCGACACTCCTCATCGCAGGTCAGTTGTCTCTGGTGTCTGGAGAAAAAGTCTGCTAAACTTTGATAAAACTTGATTTATGTAATAAATAATGATCAAACTCGACTGGCACACAAGTATTTATGGACTAATTATAATCATAGTTCTTGTCAAGATGGATCTCTTGACAAGAACTTGTCAGGAGATCCATCTTGACAAGAGATGGACAGGATTATAATGGACTGGATTATTTAGCTTTTTGTCTGAGATGTGGAAATTATGTGGAAATTATGGATCTTAGCTCAAGCTAAGGTAAATGATGAATGCTAGCAGCAGAACAGTGTATTTTTATTATTATTATTATTAAGTGTGGACATTCAGACATAATTAAAAATGGTTTAACCCTTAAGTAGTGCCCTAAGTAGGGAATAGTGTGGACATTCAGACATGGCTTTAGAGGTAAGTCTGTTGCCTGTAGCAACCACAATGTTTACAAGGGCCAAACCGTCTGAATTGCATGATAGTAGGGCTGTGCCAAAAATCGAAAGATCGTAGTTTCCTTCGCAGTTTCCTTCAAACATGTTTTAGTGATGCTTTATTATTAGTCTGTCTGTCTCTCTAAAGCTCAAAATGCTCTGTTATACCCAGTGGTGTGCTAAAGCTACCTTTACTTTGGCAGGCATTGGTAATTCCAGGACTTAAATCATCCAGATGATTCTAGTGAAGGTGTATGAAGTTTAAAAACACAGTGGAGCACTTCCTGTATCACCACATGACATCACAAGGTGGAACAGACTTTTCTATTTGAAGAACTCAGCCTTAAGATGCAGGATTTGTGTGTTAAATGTGTGAATGAAACAGAACAACAGAACTCCTAAATAAACAGCATTATAACATAGATGAGAGAATAGCTGATTCGAGGCTCTTTGATGAGTACTTTCCATGGCAGTGATATAGGTGTCTGTTCTGTGCCTGGTCCTGCGCTCCCGTCCTGAGGTCTCACAGACTGGACTCTGCATGGGGAAAATGTCTGACACCTGGAGCTGATTAAACACCTGCTGTTTACATCTGCTGCTGAAGCCACACTGCAGGGACACAAGATGGCCGCCTCTAATGAAGAGCACCAATCCTGTGTCGCATTTGTGATTAAACTCTAAACTAAACTGTGTCACAGCTGTTGCCGAGGCGGTTGGTGCATTGCACACTTCTGAGTGTCTTACAGTTTACCAGAAAATGAAATATGGTGGAGCTGTGGTAGTTTTTTTACAACAGTTTGAAGCTCTGCGTAAAGTAATCTGCACATCAGACGTATTTGGATATAAACTGCTGCTTTTCATGTATCATAAAGTTACACTAGTAGGCGGGTCAGTCGGACCATGATGCATTGCAAGAGTCAGAAAACAAATTAGTAAGAGTAACATACTGTACTCCGCCACATGCTCACTGTAAAAACACAGCTTAGTACAGGCACATTTTACTGCTTTACCATATATAAACACATTTTTCTTACAGTTCAGACAAAAGACAGAATCATCCAGTCCATTTCATCAAATCACATGAGCTCTATGTTAAATAAAACATGTGATCAATATTAAATACTTTTTTAGTTTCGCAAATATCTTTTTACCCGCTGTGAGGAGAAAGTAGCACTGGTAATATCACATTTATTTTAGAAGAACAGCCAAATAAAAGCATTCATTTTGTCGTTTGTAGACGTGGCAGACAAATGACTGTTGTTTATATGTTTGTCACACTATTACCAAAGAATAATACTAGAAAAAGAGTAAAACTAGTCAATATTTTACTTCCAACTCCAGTTTCTAAAGTTTACTAATGCAGGACATCTGGTGTTTGATGAAATCATCTAATATTTTACTGTGAAACTGTTTAGATCCCGTATATTTCTGGTTCATCATTGTCCAGCGTAGAATATAGATTATAGATGTATAATAATTCCCATGATGCACGTGGGCCCTGATGAGCGATGCAGGAGTCCGAACAGCTCAGTTCTTAAGTATAACCAGGCTGTAGTCCAGACTCCAGCCGCGGCCTCCTTTCAGACAGAGAAGATCTGACTGTTGCACTGACAGGCCTGTATTACACTGATGCATTATTAATGACTTCACACGTCTCAGGCTAATTAAACCAGGACACTGAGTGAGGGAGTTTAAAGATTTACACAAAACACTCTGTAGGTTACTGCGGACGGGAACTCTTTTCATGTTTGGGTCACAGGGTTTTTGCAGGCTACTTTTGCCTAGGTCGCTTTGGTCAGCTCAGCCTTAGGATTTGTACAGTAGAAGGAGTAATTAAACTAACAAATTTACTTTTTAGCAGCAGCAGCAGTAGTAGTAGTAGCAGTCGTAGTAGTAGTATTTATAGTATTCACGCATAATATTTAAAAAAAAAAAAAGAAAAAAAATGAAATGAACATCCATTTTGTCAAGTAGTAGCATCATCTGTAAATTAATTAATCAAGATGAATACACTGAATTCAATCCCTTTAGAACTTTTTACATTCATTTTCTATCCCTTGGTCTCTGAAACGTGGTATTACCGGCCCCTCTGCTGTCCCCTGTGTCTCACCCTGGTGTGTGTGTGTGTGTGTGTGTGTGCAGGCAGGATGTGGCGCAGTCGCTGGGTGCTCCAGGCCTCTCAGGGGGACGGTCGGCCCTGTCCTCTCCCACATGCAGCAGTGGAAGCCCTGCCCGGTCAGACCCTGCTACTCCTGGAGGTACAGCCAGTGGTCCGAGTGCAGGGTGGAGGTACGTCTACACCAAGCATCACTCTGTCAGGTTTAATTTCATATCAGACCTATAATTTAGAGATCTATAAATATGTTCTGAAATGTCCCTGTGGAGCCCTCCCTCTGTCTCCGTGTGGTCGTATTCTGTGTAAAAGCCATTGACTGTAGACTATATATAAATGGACATTGCCTTCTAGCCAAATACAAAGCGAGGATGGGCACATTTCCGGCTCCATCGACTCCTTTTATTGAAAAAACGTCGCCCTTCTCTCCACAACTGCTGCTGTGAGCTTTGTCATTTTGACCATAAAATGTTCATATTGACCCGTTACACACGATATGAACATTAATAACAGACCAATCAGGGGCCTTTTTACCCGAGATCGCTCCTATTAGAGTCAGTAACAGGTTTGATAGACAGTTGTTGCTAAACACTTGCCTCCTGCCAAACCAGCAGAAGAGATGTAACCTTCAACACACTCGCTCCTGATTGGCTCTTTTGTTGCTATGACACTCGCGGCCGTGATTCCAAATACAGAACAGGGCTCCAGATTTGTCCGATTGATGAGCTTCATTTGGCTGGAGCTGGGTGACGTCCCTCTCCTTTAGTGTACTTCTTTATACATTCTTTGGTGAAAGCTGCTAACCCTGTAGTTTAGACCTCAAACATGTTCTATAATAACATTATTTGAGCAAAAAACAATATATTCTTTGCCACTGCAAGGACATGTTATATGTTTTTTGAAAGCTCTGGACATTCCCCACGTCACAGTGGGGTCCAGTGTGAATGTTTTCTTTGTTGTGAAACTAATAGGCCCTTCGCCCTGGTGGCGCTAATACATGAAAATACATGAACACATGAACACATAATACATGAGCCTGTTTTGCTAAATCAACATTTTCAGAGCTTTTAACTGTTATAATTGTTTCCTTCTCATTTACCCTCTCAACGCATTTAGAGTGATTCATGCTTGTTTGAGTTTTCTTTATTCTCCTGTATTCAAGACGTCATTGCTCCAGTCTACTCCCATCACCACCACCAGTACACGTCCACTGCTTTGTCTTACTTCTCACAGTCTCTAGTATGATCTGTGGCTGTCTGTGGGGAGGCTGACAGCATCCTGCACTTTGCTGTGATGATGTTTATGTCAACGTAATGGAAAGGGGCAGATGGGAATCAGCTCACATTGGACTCCCCAATTTTTCAATCCCTTGTTTCTTTTATTTTGCCATTTTAGATCAATATTGTGATTTGAATTGATTCCAGATTATAACAATGATCCACAGGTATCATACATTATAACTATAACAGCACTATATGTTTTCTTTAAGAATGTCATTCTTTATTCATGACGTCAATAATCACTACAGCCGCTTCTTCTCACTATAATAAAGTGTAAAGTGTGACCCTGTGACTCCTCTATTACCTCAGTCATGATCCAAACACTTGTGTTGTGAATACCTCCATCGACCAGTGTCCCGCTTTAGACCAGCAGCCTGACAGAACCAATCAATACACCCCAAGTCCGAGGCAATAAGAGCACAAAGTCCAGACTGCTGCAGTGAAGAATACACTACACTTCAAACCTAACCATGCACTGACAGACAGAGAGTCAAATCAATCCTAATAAGCTCCAATAATCTGTGCGTCATCCAGGCCACTGTCTAAACTGTGGCTGGGGCTGGACAGGTTATAGTTATACTGTAATCTATGACACCCATGAATCATTATGTTATATTTCGACCATTTAATTTGCAATAGTTATTATTTTATTTAAATTAAAATAAAAGAAAAGAAGCAAGTTAACTGAGTTCCGCATTAGAAAACTACGCACCGTAACCGTCATCACAACAAAGAGCCGTGAAGTTGTCGGCCCGTCCAATGGAAAGCTACACTTCATGCTACAGAAGATCAAGAAATTAAAACTGGAAAATGAAATGAGTACACAAGTAGAACAGAAATGAACTACTGTAAAAATGTCTGTTGATCTAATTTACCCCATATTATAGTTTCGTTCCAAAAATTTCAGAGGAGACCCCAGACACTGAGGACTTGGGAGACTCAAACTGAGGTTCAGATCAGAGGACTCAGACTTGTGGACCAAGGATTTGGACTTTGACTTGGACATGTACTTCCTGCTCTTTCAGCTTTTATATATTTAAAGTTATGAGCATTCACAGTGCAGTGCTACGAGTGAGCACGGTGAGGAAAATAATCAGAAAACTTCAGAAATGGGCTGGACGTGGGTTTGGTTTTAGATGATAATGACCTAACTTTTTGTATAAAGTTTTTGTATAAAGAATCATTTTAATTTAGTTTTGAAGGAATAAAGTTATCCTATTACTGCAGGATAATTCATCTTAAAAACTGAAATTCTTTCCTTTTGAAATACTTCCTGAAAGCTTCTCGTGTTATCGTTCATATAGCGTTGAACTTTGTGTATGTAGTGTACTAGAAGCAGCAGGGACACAGGTGGCATCTTTTAAAGGAGCACTATGTAACATTTCTGGACAGTCCACCACCTCCTATGTTCCACAGTACAGCATTAAGCTAATCATTAATCATTAAGCCTCCTGCTGGTCCCAGAGTCAGGACTAAACATGGAGAATCAGAGTTTCAGTTTTACGCAGCTAAAACCTGGAACAGGCTCCCTTTTATTCTGCACTTTTGTCCTTTAATGTTAATCTTATGATGATTATTTGTGGTGATTTATGTTTTGATTTGTTGTATTGTGATTTAATTAGCTCGTCTACGAACTGCACTATACAAATAAACTTGCCTTGCCTTGTTTTGATGAAGATGCACTGCTGCGTCTGCGAGGTCGGACACACTTTTTCATTTTGTGCTTTTTTCTTTATTTACTTTGTGGATTCTCAATTAATTTGGTTGTGTCCTTGAGCAAAACACTGACTTTGTGCGTCCAGAAAGTGCTCCAATGGCGATGTATTATTATTATTATTATCAAAGTTTGTCCACCAACTCAACATCTATCTATAGGAGCTATTTCGGTTTAATGGAATTTGGTTGAACTCTGCCAAATGTGTCCATTCATTCATCATTCATTATTATTCACTTTGCTACTTATCTGATTGTCCACTCCCCAGTGATTACCGAGCGCGTGATGGAATCGGCTCTGACACGCGCACTCAGCCACTTTTCTAAATCAATAAAATTAGGTTGATCTTAAAATTAAATCTTCTTCCCTGCAGCAAACATCAAATTGTAATGAGTAGATGAAGCGATGTGCTTTCTGTGTGATGACTTTGAAATAATCAGTTTGTAGTTGTATATATTTTACAGTATTGGATTGGTACTTTGAAGTCAAGATGAATTTATAACGGACTGAGGATTTTATTGATAAAGTTAAGATGTATTCTTGAACATTTTCTTTACTCTTTTCCCGCCATACTGACTCTAACTGAACTAGGCTCTAAAAGGACCTGTATTTAGAGTTTACACCTAAAGCTGCAGCTACATCTAGGCAAACCTGCACACACGTGAGTTATGTTTTAAAACGAATCCAAATTTGACAAGAGGGACGATGCTTTTCAGAGCGATAACAGGTCACTGCTGCGGTGCTCACATGAAGCCAAGGCAAGTTTATTTGTATAGAACAGGGGTCACCAACCCAACGCCTCCATGAGGCGCCCACAGGCCGCTTCTAAAAATAGAACAACTCACTAATAAGCTGCATCAAAAATGTTATTTTATTCTGTTGCTATTTTTTTAATTACCATTACATTTATATAGATTTAAAAATGAAAATATCTTAAAAATATATTCACTATACATGTAGTTTAGAAAAGTTAAGGTGAACTCTGACTTCCTCAGGTCAAAGGTCAGTCAGGTACAGTACGACTGTAAAATAAACCTGCGTGTGTCTCATCTGCGGCGACTGTGGCGACGGAAAAGCGGCACAATGTGGAGGGACATTTCACTAAGTGTCACAAAAGTTACCGAGCTAACTACCCACCAGGACATAAACTACGGGCAGGAAAGGCACGTGAGATAAAGGCAGCTTCAGGTAAACAACTGTTTTTTTTTCACGAGACCAGAGAAAAAAATCACAAAAAGCCGCAGAGATTTATTTAAAAATATGTAAGTTGATTTTTCTTTAAGATTACATAATTGATAACGTTTGTTTTGTTAAAAAGGTTTGTCAGTGGCCTGTGAAAATGGGACTGAGATGAAGTGATCATCTGAAAATTTAACAAGTACTGAGATTTATAAAGTTTAAGTGCTGAATACTGATACCTGTTTCCCACCTTGCATCATTGTTGATTGTGAGAAATCATGAACGTGATCAGTGTCTTCAGAGATGATTGTCATTATTAATTATTAATAATGTATAACTAAAGGCAAACTGAGCACATTTGTTAATTCAGAACAGCGAATCAAACTGGTAGCCCTTCGTATGGCTCAGTCCCCATGAAGTTTCTCTCAGTATCAGAAAGGTTGGTGACCCCTGGTATAGAACAATTCATACACAAATATCGTAACGTCTGGGAGATCGAAGTTACAGACTCAGGGTAAAGGTTTAACAGAGTTTATTACAAACAAGAGAATGTGAATGCTGGTTGGAGGAGCTGGTCGTAGGAAGCTAGGTTGGAGGCTGAGGTGTTCAAAGCAGTCATAGGGAGCTGGGTCGGAGGCTGACGTGTTTGAACCAATTGTAGGAAGCTGGGTCGAAGGCTGAAGTATCCGGAACCGGTCATAGGGAGCTGAGTCGGAGGCTGACGTGTTCAGCCCAGTCATGGATAGCTTTGTTGGAGGCAGAGATACAAGGTGGGTCCAAGAAACGGGATCTGGCGAAAAGACGAGAAAAAACTAGTTGAATACTATGACCATAATCACAAAGACAAACTGAGCCGAGCAGAACTGTACCACGAAGGATACACTGACGATCTGGCCGTGTGTGTAGGATCCTCGGCCCCTTTGTACTCCCGAGGCTCATGGGCTGCAGGTGTGTAGTGGGTGGTGCCAGAGTCTCCCCCAGCTCCAGGCAAGGACACAGAAGGGAGGAGGAAGACAGCACAGAAAACACAAAAAAAACCCAAATCCTGTCAACAAATTTACATTAACATGAAAAGAGAAGAGTGCAGAATAAAACCCTTTCAGTCATATGCACAGCTAAACAGATCCTGTGCCTGGATTTAAATATTTTCAAAGCAGAGGCCCGTCTCACGTCTCCAGGAAGACTACTTACCATCTAGTTTCGTTGTCTGCTTGCCATGCGCCTTTTCTTTTCTTAAGTTGTCCTTGTAAAATTGATGTTTGATGTCGTAAAGCGTTTTATATTTATCCCCGCGGCTATAAACTTTCCGTAGTCCATCACGAGTCACTCCCCGAGGTCCTGGATGCGACGCGACTGGAGTGTTTTTAGAGACATTTTGAAAGGGCATCGGAAGTTTATTTTGACACCACAAGCCTTTTTCCTGTCTTTCCCTGTTAAAAGCCTGGAGACGCTCCAGTGATGCTGAAAAAGTGGAACTCCAACCTAATTTGAGTGATGTGTAGCTTAATTACATCCATATGACACTGCTGGTGTAGACTGTATGACGGGTTAATATTAAAAAAAACGATTCCTGTGTGTATCCTGCTGCTGCTTCACATGTACATTACATTTTTGAAATAAAGGTACTATAATCACAACTGAACCTGTGTTGCTAAAGCCTTAACCTGCAGATAGAGACACAAGTGTTTCTCATTCTCAGTACATGGACAGGCCTCGTGTGAAAGCTCAGAACCTCCAGAATTCACTCATTGAGCTGTAGAGGCTGCACTAGCACTGATTCATGATTGGCTGCAGGTGCTGGGGTTTGGGGAATCCTTTTTACGTTTAAAACAACTGGATTAGTAGTGGATTAGGAACTAGTGCCGTCACGATACTGAAATTTCTGTAATAGCTGTAATAGTATTTGTTCATTACACCATGTGGTCTTAACACAAGTTCTGATAAAACTCAAGATGAAACTGTTCAGGAAAGGTCAGATTTTTTTCCCTTCAGTATGGATATCAGATTTTTGATACTACTGACAACCGAGATGAGAGACTCATATGAAGCTCATTCTGCTCTCTGATTGGATAATCGAGAACCAAAACACAAAATTATAACATAAACAACTTGTGCATCATGTCCAATGTTTTTGTAATTAAGAATAAACCAGCATTATAGTTGCTGTATTTGATTTGATCGGGTTTACCTCATATCTGGGGACACAGGTCATATTTATGGAATTTAAAATCAAAATTATGCATACAGTTCCCTCTGACCACTCTGACCCCTCTGACCTCGCTTTTGGTCCTTCTGACGTGTCCCTTGACCACTCCTCTGGTCTCTCTCTGATCTCTCCTCTGGTCCCTCATAACCTCTCCTCTGACCTCTCCTCTGACCTCTCCTCTGACCTCTCCTCTGGTCCTTCATACCTCTTGTCTGACCTCTCCTCTGACCTCTCCTCTGACCTCTCCTCTGGTCCTTCATACCTCTTGTCTGACCTCTCCTCTGACCTCTCCTCTGACCTCTCCTCTGACCTCTCCTCTGACCTCTCCTCTGGTCCTTTACAGAACGTGGTGTGCGGTGTCGGGCTGCGTTTCCGTAACCTCACCTGTTGGGTGTCAGACGGCTCTGTGGAGGACCCTGGGGCTCAGGTGGAGGAGGAGCTTTGCAGTGGGCTCGACCTGGAGGTGGGCGGGGACAAGAGGATCAGCCTGAAGGAGTCCTGTACGCTGCCCTGCCCAGGTAAAGATTTTTCATCATAGTTGCCAAGTCTGCTTCTTTATAGCAGGTTTGGGCTACGTCTTTCAAAGTTACATTTTTTGGGCTTCCTGCCAAGTGGCACTTTCATGTCATTAAAGGTTCTTTATGAAGCGTGGCTGACGTCTGTGAGCTTTAAGCCATTTTATAATGTTGTTACCTCATTAGCAACATACTCAGAGTTTTTTGTTGTGTTTCATAAACATTATTACACATATATTATTATTAGTGTGTCTATATCTCCAAAGCTCCAAATACTCTGTTCCACCTTATGATGTCATGAAGAGGTAATTTTCAAGTTAACAAATACCTTATACCTAACCCTAGTTCAGTATAGACTGGCAGTTCCAGGACTGAAATCATCCAAATGATTCAAGTGAGGCTGCATGGAGTTTAAAAACACAGTGGAGCACTTTGAGTTCTTGAGAGAAGAACTCAGCCTAATTATGAAGGCTTTGTGTGAATGAAACAAAGCACAGCTCCAGGGATGTTTGTGATGAAGAAACAACATTATAACATAGGTCAGAAAATACTGCAACATGGGCTTTTTAAAGAGGTGATTTTCACACCTGTGGCTCTTATTCTGACTCATGTTCATGGCCTTTTACAATCTGATGTCATAATCTCAGGTAAATAACTGAATGTCTCCATGGGTGAGTTGCCAGCCAGTCCTGTTCAAATCCAGAAGGGTCTGGGATCAGACCATAAAGGACGTCAAACCTCCATCTTAACCTGGGACAGACCAATCACAGCCGTCCGTCAAATGTGAAACATCTCTCAAAAAGTCTCATGTCATTCAGAACAAAATCTATAACTTTTACCTGAGATAAATAAGTGCTTCGATTTTTGATTCTGTAGAAACTCAAGCTGTGTGTTGTCCTTTCCAGTCTAGTGCAGTCCAGTCTGGCTCTGCTTCCATTGTAGGGAGTATTATACCTCTGATGATGTAGGCCAAGAAAACACGGACTGAGCTGGTAGTGAGTGTAACACAGTAGTTATCTCCTGTTTCAGTTTCAATTATCTTAGTCTTAATGAAGACTTATTTCA
>JAIEZT010000124.1:25073803-25203803 GCA_019594935.1 Periophthalmus modestus | reverse complement strand
TGTGTAGGGTGTGTGAGTGTGTGTGTGTGCGTGTGTGTGCGTGCGTATGTGTGTGTGTATGTGTGTGTGTGTGTATGTGTATGTGTGTTTGAGTGTGTATGTGTATGTGTGTGTGTGTGTATGTGAGTGTGTGTGTATGTGTATGTGAGTGTGTGTGTGTGTGTGTGTGTGTGTGTGCGTGTGTGCGTGTGTGTGTGTGTGTGTGTGTTTGTGTGTGTGTGTGCTCAGGTGATTTATAATGTGAGGAGTTTTAAGCAAAGTCAAAGAGGAGAAATATTACACTAACACATCTGGATTTATGAACTCTCATCCACCGCTCTTCATTACTGTCACACTCTATTCACTCCTGTCTCTCCTCTTTTCTCTCTGTTTCTTCCCTCACTCCCCTCTCCCTGTCCCTCTCTCTCCTTCTTTCTGTTTTCCCCACTCTCTGTCCCTCTTTCCTCTCTCCCCTCCCTCTCACTGTACTCTCTCTTTTTCCTTCTCTCTATTGATTTTCTCCTCTCTCCCTTATTCCCTCCATCTCTCTCTCTCTCTCTCTTCTTCCCCCAGTCTCATCTCTCTCTCTCTTTCGCTCTACTTCTTTCTCTGTCTTTCCCTCTCTGTTACCCTTGCTTTCCTCTCTCTCTCTCTCTCTCTCTCTTCTTGGTCACATGGTAAATGGTCACATTTTGCGCCGCACTTTTCCACCTTCTAGTCATTCAAAGCGCTTTACATCAAAGAACATCACTCACCCGTTCACCCCGTTCACTCACACATTCACACACCAGTGAGCACAGACACTGGGGGTGAGGTGGGTTGAGTGTCTTGCCCAAGGACACGACAACAGAATTAATCTGTGGGAGTTTGAATCGCACCGTCAGCCTGTGGGGCGCTGGCTCTGAGCGCTCTGCCAATGATGTTTATGTCGAGAGCGGGATTCGAACCGCCAACCCTCGGATCAGTGAACAAACACTTAAACACACTCCTTCTCTCTGTCTTCCTCACTCTCTCTGCCTCTTTCATCTCACCCCTCACTCACAATATGGTCTCTCTCTTTCCCATTCTCTCTCTGTTTTTCCCACTCCCCCCTCTCCATCTCTCCCTTTCTCCTCTCTCTCTCTGTCATTCCCCCTCTCTACATGTCTCTCCCTCCTTCTCTCTCCCTCTTTCCTTTCTCTCTCCTCCTCTCCCTCTTTCCCTCCCCCACTCTTTCTCCTCTCTCAAATGCCCCCCTCCATCTCTCTCTCTGTCTTCCCCCTCTCTCTTTCTCCTCCCTCTCTATCTCCCCCTCCTTTGCTCTCTGTCTTTCCTTTCTCTTCCCTGCCTCTCTATCCTCCTTCTCTCTCCCCCTCTGTCTCTTTCTCCCTCTTTCTCCTCTCTCTCCTCCCCTCCATCTCTCTCTGTCTTCCCCTCACCCTCCCCTCTTTCTCCCTCCCTCTTTCTCTCTCTCTCTCCTCCTCCCCTCCATCTTCTCTCTCTTACTTCCCCTCTCCCTACCTCTTTCTCTCTCTTTCTTCTCTCTCTCCTCCACTCCATCTCTCTGTGTTTTCCCTTTTCTCTCCCGCTTTCCTCCCCCTCTCTTTTTCCTCCCTTTCTATCTCCCTCCCCTTCGCTCTCTGTCTCTCTTTCTCTTCCCTGCCTCTCTATACTATCCTCTCCCCCTCTGTCTCTCTTTCTCCCTTTTTCTTCACTCTCTCCTCCCCTCCATCTCTCTTTGTCTTCCCCTGTCTCTCCGTCTTCCCCTCTCTCTTTATCCTCCCTCTCTGTGCCCCCCACATCTTCACTCTCTGTCTCTCTTTCTCTTCCCTGCCTCTCTACACTACCCCCCCCCCCTTGTCTCTCTTTCTCTCTTCTCCCTTCTCTCTCTCTCTCTCCTCCCTTCCATCTCTTTTTATCTTCCCCTCTCTCTTTCTCCTCTCCCCTCTCTATGCCCCCCACATCTTCACTCTCTGTCTCTCTTTTCTCCCTCTTCCCTGCCTCTCTACACTACCCCCCCCCCCCCCCTGTCTCTCTCTCTTCTCCCTCTTTCTTCTCTCTCACCTCCCCTCCATCTCTCTCTGTCTTCTCCCTCTCCTTCACTCTCTGTCTCTCCTCTCTCTTCCCTGCCTCTCTACACTATCCTCTCCCCCTGTCTGTCTCTCTCTTTCTCCCTCTCCCTCTCTCTCTCTCTCACCTCCCTTCCATCTCTCTCTGTCTTCCCCCCCTCTCTCTTCCTCCTCCCTCTCCTTCGCTCTCTCTGTCTCTCCTCTCTCTTCCCTGCCCTCTCTACACTATCCTCTCCCCCTGTCTGTCTCTCTTTCTCCCTCTTTCTTCTCTCTCACCTCCCTTCCATCTCTCTCTGTCTTCCCCCTCTCTCTTCCTCCTCCCTCTCCTTCGCTCTCTGTCTCTCCTCTCTCTTCCCTGCCTCTCTACACTATCCTCTCCCCCTGTCTGTCTCTCTTTCTCCCTCTTTCCTCTCTCCCTCCATCTTTTTCTGGGTGTAAAGTGATGTGGTGTCTCCCTGTGCTCTCCCTCGAGGCTGTGAGGCTGTTGCAGTATTTGAGCACACAGAGCTCTCTCTTCGGGGGAGATTTGACCGTCGAGTTGAGCTGGAGCGGCGTGTGTGTGTGTGTGTGTGTGTGTGCGTGCGTGCGTGCGTGCGTGTGCGTGCGTGCGTGCGTGCGTGTGTGTGTGTGTGATCATAACTCTGCTCTGTGCTGTATCGTACTGCGAGATCTGTATAAAATGAAATATGAGGAGGCTGATGTAACTTAAAGCAGATCTTAACCTTGTTCTAGTTGTTTCCTCTCACCGTTCACTCACCTGGAGTTGTATTTGCAGTGATTTGTTTCAGCTTCTTCACTTATTTTCAAGATCGCCGTTCAACTCCCGTTTTCGCCGATGGTACACGCCCACCGCTCTGTCCTTCGTTTTCCAATTACAGTTTTCTTAATTGGTGATACAGGCAGGATTCGGCAGCGTCGCGTAGTCATTTTAGTACAAATCTGCTGCAAAAAACTGCTGCTCGCTCGTGTGATGTGCAGATGTCCACGGGAGGATCGACCACTTAACGGTTCTTTGTCGAGACGATGTTTACGGCGAAGTCGGCTCCTGTTGGGCGCCGCAGGTTTCTAACGTGGAAGTCAGCAGATTTGTTTCTTTTATTAAGTTTTTTAGATCAATATTGCGATTAAAACTGCAAATTATAACGTCATGATTCACGGGCGTCATAGATTGTAACTCGAGAGCGACACAAACACGACATGTCTTCTGTCCTCGTCTGTGTGTCTGATACTTGCTCTGATACAGCTCGATATCAGTCTAAATCTATTCAGGAAAGGTTCATTTCTGTCCTGTGAATGTGTCTTTTTTAGTATTGTTACTTGCTCAACTGAGTATCTAGTTTTGCTACTACCTTAGAGTGTGATTTTCGATACATTTGTCGACCCTAATCAAATTGGAAGCTGGACATAGGCCCGGCGTAGACACTATATTCCCAAACGGCATAAGCGCAGGGGGTTTAAAGAGGACAGACTGTGGAGGATAAGGGAGCGTGTTCACAGGGACTGAACTCAAGGCAGACATTTTGGACGTGTATGTGGATTTGTGCAGGATGCTGGCTTTCATATAGTGCCACATGGACTCTGCCCGGGCTCCTGCTGGTAATGAGCTGTGCGGTCGGCTGCAGCCAAGCCCTCAGCCTCCCACACAGACTGCAGGCATCACAAGCATCCTCCGCGTCACAGATAGCCAGGCTCGTGTTTGCGCTGCGCTGAGAGAAGGCTGTGGCATAACCTCATTTAAGAGGATAAGCAGATTATTGTTGAGTGCTCCTCAAACTTTTCACACCAATTACCATCTAAGAAAATATCTGGATTTCAAAGTTCTGTCAGAGCTAAACCAGGTCTATCTGTGGGGCTCAGAGGGATGACAAATCATCACCGTTGCCATGGAAGTTAACTATTGAAAACGAAATATTGTATCTATTGAATGATCAAAACTCCTGAAAATGTTGCATGTAACAGAAAGATGAAACTTCAGGATGAAACCAGGGACTATATTGTTATGGTAGTTCTGGGTCTGGACTGATCCAAAGGTCAGGACACATTTTATTATTATAATGATTTTTATTTATTACATTTTTAAAAAGGACCATATACGATTAGAACAACCCACAGACGATGGTGACAAAGTGACAATGGGTTGAAAAATAAAACATTAAAACTCCCACATCCCTACGCACACAGAGGCACACACACACACACACATTCATACACACACAGAGGCACACACACATTCATACACACACAGAGGCACACACACACATTCACACACACTGAGCCTGAAGCTGGAGTGTAGAGCAGAACAGATGAATTCTTACAGATTTGAGTAGGAGGGTTTTTAGTTTAATTTTAAAACCTTTGTGACACATGACTTCATGGAGTCCGGCAGCTTGTACCTCCGTGTAGTGGCCTTCTCTGAAAGCCCATTGTTCAGAGGTGGAGTGATGGAAAGGTGTGATACAGTCATGCAGAGAGGCTGTTCTTGTGGATTTCTTGTGCAGTTTGTAGGACGATAGCTCACAAAGTCCTTCAAACAGTCAGGAGCCGAGACATTTAGATTCTTCAAATACCGGACACAGATTGGAAAAGAGTGCACTTTTCAAGAAACAAAAGATGATATTTTGTCCAGATGCTACAGTGATGCTGCATTAAAGGCTTTTTGTTTTTAATCTTTAAGGCTTATTTATACACTGACTCTAAAGGTATAATAATTATAAAACTATCTGTAAAGTTGTTTGGTTTTTTTTGTAATTAAGATTAAATCAGCATTAGAATTGTTAGCAGTAAAAGTTATATTTGGTTTGATTTGAGAGCCCAAGAACCCTTTTCTTCTTTGGGAAATTATGAACATTGCATTAAATTACTGCTATAAGTTCACTGAACACTTAAATATCCACTTTTTAATTTTAACCCTTTATTTCCTAATTTAGTATCAGGGCCAAATTTGACCCATTGGGCTCACTAATTTATCTAAAAAGAATATAAAACATACTTCTAGACATTCTGCAAGCTATTACTAAAAAGATTAACACAATTTTTGCCGGGTAGCAGCAATTAAATTTGACTCTGTGGGTTCTCCAGGGTTAAAATATGTCATTGTATTTGCCCCTTTAGAAACCTATAGCACTTAATGCTGTGTGTGTCATGCGGGAGCAAATATAGTACTTGAGTTGACACGCTGCAGTGTTGTCCATCCAGAGGAGCATCACCTGTTCTCCCGTTCTCCCTGTCCTCCAGTCACCTGCTGGTTTTGTGTGTTCAGTTATTTTTACCTTTGCACCATTTGTCCAGCTCCTCCGGTTTCCCCCTGTTCTGTTTCAGAGAATTACCTGTGCACCATTTGTCCCTGTCCTCCGGTTTCCCTCTCAGTAGTATTAAAGAGTTTTGTGTACACCATTTTTCTCCTCCACAGTCTTGTGTTCATCTCTCTCTTTATCCGGGGGAATTTTACCCGTTCACCGTTTTGCCTTGTGCTCCAGTGAAATACAGTCTCCTTTTTGGTGTCCAGGGAATTTGTACCTTTTCAGCATTTAGTTTGTCCTTCAGTTATGTTTTTCTCACTGTCTCTTATCAAGGAAGCGCTGCCTGTGCTCCGTTTCTTGCAGTCTTCATAATTTCTTCATGTATTTTTGAAGAATGCTGCCAATTCACCACCGTTTTGCCTTGTCCTCCTGTGACTGTCAAATGTTCGGCATGTTTGATTTTGTCCAGGAGAGTGCTGCCACCATCTCCTTTTTTATCTCTTACATCACAGAAGAGGGTTACGCACCTCTTCTCCTTCTGTTCCGGTTACATGTTTGTGTTGTTCAGTGGAGTGTCTGGTCACCGTTTGGCTTTTTGCTCCAGTCACAAATGTATTAAACTTTGCTCTGAACAAACTTCCTGATCCACTCGGCCAACTGCTAAACAAAACCGCACAATCCCGAAAAGATCCCCGGCCTTTGCACAGTCGGCCTTTTCTTTTCAAGACAGTGGAATCAGCTTCCACAAACTCTGAAACTGTCTGTAGACCTTAATCTTCAACTTCAAACTTGAGAAATCACATTATTATTGACGGTAGAGACAGACCGAGTCCAAATATGTTTATCGGACTAATATTTAGACGTTTTAACATATCGTTTTTAGCTATCAGCCTCGTTTGTTTTGGCCCATCTGTTGCCTAAAAAATCCAGGCACAGCTTTATACAGGGTGGCCCAAAAGTCACTGACAGTTGAAAAACATTCATAACTCTTTTGCTTCTGAATATTTTTCTTTTATTTTGTCAGAGCATTTAGAACCACCCTTCTGACATTAATATGAGCAAATACAGCACCGAGGAATGAACCCTCATTGTACAGTGGTACTTTGAGTCACATGGGTCAAATTCAGAAACCCCAGCGGTGTTAGCGTCGACATTTTAATACCAGAGATGCCCCAAGTGTAAATGCCATTAAAGGAATAATAAGTGGTTTTCAAAGACAGGGGGCAGTATGTGATCTCCACAGACCTGACTAGTCCCAATTTCTTCCTGTGGGGCTATCTTAAAGAAAAGGTGTTTGTGAATAAACCTCAGACAATAAACGAGTTAAAACGTAATATTGAGGATTAAATAAGAGCCATAAACCCAGAAATGCTTCAAATATTATGTAAAGTGTGTTGGATCGGGCTGTTCAGTGTGAAACCCAAAATGGTGGACACTTAAAAAATATTATTTTAAAACATTTGGTCATTTTTACTTTCCCTTTTTTAAGTAGCGATAAGTTTAAGTGAACAATTATAACCGTATATACTGCCAAAAGTCTCAGATGGTTCAATTTATCTACTGCTAAAATTTGTTGAGTATAACTTCAGAATTATAGGAGCGACTGAAGATTTAAAAGTGTCAGTGACTTTTGGGCCACCCTGTATTAACACTTTAGAACGAAGAGATAACTGCACAAAACATTACACAGCTCTTATAGGTTTGTGGTTATAAAATGACTGTGGGTGAGTTTGTAGTAAATTTAGGAAAAATAAAGGGGAAAAAAAAAAGGGAAAATAAACAAAATTGGTCATACATATCAGCCCAAAAAATATCAGAGTTTATCAACTATCAGTCGCTCTATATTCTAAACAATCAATATCAGCCATAAAAAACACATATCGATCGATCTTAAATTAAGGGAGTCAACACAAGTCAAGTTCAATTGTACTTGTAATATTCACTGTAAAATCTAGTGACATAATTATGTACTTGTATAACATATGTATAGTATTTGTATTAATTAAGTACCGTATTTCCCTGTCGCACCAGCCAAAAAAAGGCATAAAAATGAAGAAAAAAACATACATTTCACATATAAATCACATCTTAGTAGAAGTCGCATAGAAAAAAGTGCAACTTATAGTCCAGAAAATACGGTAATAAAAGAGTAAGTATTTGAAATGTGATGTTTGATTGTATTTTGCTTAGACAATGAGACTATAAGTTAATATTGAAAAGTAATTGTAATGAAATCTGTATTTTTAGTGTTTTCATCTGCCCAGGGACTGCAGATGGAAAGTAGTAGCAGTTCATTTTTTTTTTTTTTTTTTTTTTTATTTTTTTTATATAAGACTTAAGAAGAATTTATGCTTGTTCCCAAATAAAAAATAAACATACATAAACACGTTATTGTCTCTCATCCAGTAAAGTGTTCTCTGATTACCATTTCACCTCGTTCTCTAGTCTTACCTGGGCACCGTTTTGCCTTGTTCTCCCGTCACATGTTCTTCCTCAGTCTTGTTAGTGAAGTGTTACCTGTTCACCGTTTTGCCCTGTCCTCCAGTCACACGTTTCTGTTTTCCAGGGGAGTGTTACCTGATGGAGTGGTCCGACTGGAGTCCGTGTGTCAGTATCTGTGTGAAGGAGGCGTCGGTGGAGTTTGGCTCGGTCCAGGTTCGGTCCAGAGCGGTGCTGGCCCAGGAACCAGAGAACCTGCAGCAGTGTCCGGACCAGGCCTGGGAGTCGCAGAGCTGCACCGGTGAGGACACTACGCACCAATGTACAAACGTGAAACGCTTCCATCTGGACTTGTGGAGGTTTAGGTTGCTCATTTTTTCTTCGCTTATTGGGCCAAGATGATTTGACTTGATCCTTCTGCTAAAAAGATAAATGATGGGATATTACACTTCTATAGGTTATAACATACTGTATTTCCATTCTATTTTGCATATTACCCCCTCTTTAAAAATGAAAGGTGCACTATGTAACGTTTCTGGTGGCAGGTCTGATATTGCTATTCCACATTATGGCATTAAACATATCTACTCAGCAAAAACACGCATGACTCGCTGGCGCCCCCTACTTGTCATAGATATAGATGTTTTCTTCCGTACTGTGTAAGTGGGTGTCTGGCCCAGTACAGGATAAGTAACATCTTTAAACCGCATTTCTTGCCACATCTTATAGTTTATTTTGATTTGGGAAATAATGAAATAATATAAATTTCTGTTTCTATAAATTGTTCAAAATAGTAATTGTGATTTTTGTAACCAGTTGATCGCACAACATGACATTAACGAGCCGTTGTGTAATCAGTTGGGGCTGTACAGGGCTGCCCGGCTGCTCCACTCTGCTGTTTAAAAGGCTTAAGTAACTAAAAGCCTTTTTTTTCCCATTTTTATTAAAGTACAAAATGTTATAAGCTTATAAAGTTCATTGAGAAGAAGTCTTTTTAATGAGTGAGGAGTAATTGAATTAGCCTCCATTACCCAGAACCCTCTGGCTGCTCCTCTCTTCTTTACAGGGGTCAGCTGCAGCCTCTTCAGATGAGACCGGAGTCAGTCTTTAAACAGAGGAGGGCATTTACTGAGGGCAACTATACACCTCCAGAGAGTCTTACACCACCCTTTCCACATGACCCCTCTGACCTACTATCCCCGGGCAGGAGCGTCCTGTTTGCACTCTCTGCCATCTTGTGTTCTCTGCTCCTCTTGGCTCTACACAGGATCCTCAGACTTTTGACCATTTAAAGTTAATGATAAAGACTAAAACTAGACAAACATACAGGGTGTCCATTGTCTCTTTACAAATTTAAAATGTAATTACAAAAGCGAATGATACAATATATGAATTAGATTTGTTCTGTTGTACTCAGTGGTTATAAAGGTCTGTAATCACACTGGGGTCTGCATGTTCGTGAATTCCTCAATCAAACATTTCTAGACCACTGGATTGGAAGGGATGGACCACATTCACTACATATATCACACGTCTGGATTTCTTTCTATGGGGCTATGTTAAAGATATCTTGTATCAAACAAAGACAGGAGACATTACTGAACTAAAGCAAAAGATACAGATGTGATTGTTACCAATGACGAGGCTCTGCAACTGTGAACATGGCAAGAAATCCAGTAGTGTCTTGATGTGCTTCGTGCGACTAATGGTGCTTGTATATAGAGGTGTATTAAATGAGGTAAAACACTTTGGAAACCTCTGAGTACAATAGAATAAGCCTGATAAAGATATCTTATCAATTGCCTTTGTAATACATTTTTAAATTGTAGAGACTATGGATACTTTGTATATTGTCTGATATTTCCGTGAGCTGCTGCTGTGCGGTTTATGCATCTATTATAATTATCAATAACGGTTGTAAAACTGTAACCTGACTTCCATCTGTAATCACAGGAGGTGCACACAGGATTGCCAAAGATCTTAAATTATCATATCTCTTCCCGTGACATCGTGTAAAAGTGGCAGTGCGCAGCTGGCATGGGTCCGAGCCTAATAATCCATCATACGAGCCACCAATTAAGGCTCAGAGCCGCTAAATGAGGAGCCCGGATCTAGAGGACCATTCAGAGGGACAGTGCATAAACTACAGTTACTGACCTGTGGGCTGTCAGCTCTGCCCTCTGTCTGATTCTCATTTAGAAGTGAGCGAGGCCAATCATAACGGCATATTACATCCACGCTCGTCTCAGCGGTACACCCAAACTGTACTTTAAACAGACGACAGGAACAGAGAGAGCAGAGCCATTCAGGCACAGCGGGGTGGGCAGGTGATTCTGTCCTCCAGCACGCTCAGGGACAGAGACGAGTGGTCATTTTTGGACACCTTCACTTTCATATTTGAGGTGTCATAACTTAAAATAATCTTTATAAAGTTCTAAGCAATTCATCCACTTCAATCCAGGTCTAATCTACACATAAATATACTGTAAATGTCATCGTGGTGTCTTTCATCTCAAATAAAAACTCTATTCTGTCAACTTGGACAAAAGTTTTAAGAGTGTAGATGTTCCGTCGCTCATCCAAGAGGCTTCTTCAGTTCTGACAGTATCCTAATAGGAGTTAGTCGTTCCATTAGGGGCGTGATCATGCAGAATGACTCAGGCGACAGTTCACACCTTAGGGTCGTTCAATAGTCATCCACGAAGTATTCAGCTTTATTTTTTACAATCATTCTATATGTTTTAGGCTGTAAAACCCCTCACCACACACTTTATACACTTTTCTCAGACAGATATTAACGTTTTCTCACATTTCTCTCTTGTTTAAACACTCTCAAAGTTCAAACCTTCGTATATTATCTCCCTCTTTACTGATGATCGCTCTAAATGTTCACGTGCCTCTGCTCTAGCGGTATCTTCAGAGGTGCCTCTCAGTGCATATAAACACTTTAGAGTCCAAAGTGTTTCTGAAATTTGTCGGTGCAGAACGTTTCATCGACACTGTGGGTTTTGTCGGGGAGAAAACTTGCAAACATACAGCACTTAAGAGTCACACTGTGATCCAACATTTATGTAAATTTGTCTGACACATTATGTACTGTACAGGAGACACGGAGGAGACTGATGGACAATGGTCTACAGTCCCTCAGCCAATCAGGACGCAGAACACAATTCATCTTCATGCACTGTGGAAAAAAGCAAGAATTGTGCACAAAAAAATCAGTGAGACCACAAAAGGTGAACGGCGATATAGTGAGGGACAACTGTATTACTGTGAGCTGAGTGTGTTGAGTGTACCCTCCCCCATCAGACATTCAGAGATTAGGCTGTGATTTACAGGATGTCAGAGCTGAAGAAGATACTTGGCTGAGTTGCGAAGCGAATTCACTCTTAAAATTAGCTGACAGATTCAATTTTATTTTAGTTTTTTTTCATAAATGTTAATTTCAGTGTACAGCAGGGAGAAAGTAATTAAAAGTTTGTATTCGGGTAACTTTACAAGACAAAGATAACACACCCCCTATTAATGCCCCAATCTCTGATGTCTGAAGCTAATCTGGGCTGGGCCTGGTTAGGACTTGGTTTGGAGACGAGAGGCGCAGCAGCTCTGTAGTCTAGTCCATACTGTCACTGTGTCCTTAGGCAAGACACTTCTACGCTGGTGTATGAATGAAATATCAACCAAACCCTTGTGATATAATGTGTAAAGCTTTGTTTTTCCACGCACATATGCCTTTTGGGCTCTGAAAATGAGGTATTGAGTTATGTCTGAATATTTGTATCATACTTAAGCATTAAACCTCATTTAAAAAAACATCCATTTGACACTTTTCACCCAAATTGTCGCGTTCAAACTCCAACTTCCAGCTTCCCTTTTGTCCGATGTGAAATCCTTCTGTTCCATATTGGCGTAGTCTTCATAAACGCGATAAAGAGTCCTCGTAGAGCTGAGCGAGATTAGACCAGAGTCATACGAGCCCGCAGCAGATCGCACAGAGGAGCAGGACACTTCTCACTAATCTGTTCTCATTATGGACTCAAACATGCGCCGCTAATGTGAACTGTCAGGGTTCCCACGCACCTCGACAATATAGAAGACGTGATTACGCCATTATGAAAGATCTGCTTACAAAGAAACCGCTCTATGTAAGGGTACGAACACACGGACACACAAAACACACATTCATAATTATATCGTATTGGATTTATGTAGCGCCTTTCAAGACATCCAGAGCTCTTTACACTGCATTATTATTCATTCAATCTAGACTCTGGGGCAAACCGATGGCTGCCAATCTGCCCCATCGACCCCTCCAACCAGAACCGTCACTCACGCACAGCCCACATTCATAAAAAAAGCAACGTAGGGGAAGTGTCTTGCCCAATGACACGACAAAAGTAGAACCCAACTGTCACATTTCATATTTCCAGTCCTGCTTAGCCAACTAAATCTCAGTATATGTCGACATACGAGAAAGTTTCCAGGTAAAGCAATAACATCTCGAACATCGGAAGACAAACTAGTAGCATTCGCCCCATCAGAAAAGTTACGTGGTGTGTCTTTAAGACTAATGGAAAACTAGTACCTTTAATTATACAGGGACCCAGAACTAGTTCATTTTAAACGGTTTGCGTTGGTGTCCTCACTTTCCCTAACATTGATTTTATTCTCACAGTGACTAGTATAAGTTTTGGACAAATCTGCACTGTCAGAGGAAACGCAGCAAATTCTTACATCATAATGGTTAAATACATATAAAGTATTTTTTTTTTTTTTTTTTTTCGTTTTGCAGCAAAAACGCATTTTACTTGCAGACCTATTCTGTCAACAAAGTTATAGTTTTAACCTAGTTGCCCTCACCGGTTACTCACAGTTGTATTTGGGGTGAGCATCCTAATTACTGAACAATCGATGATTGTATTTTCAAGATGCCATTTTCCCAATCAACCCCTATTTTGCTGTCACACCGACAACGCGCCACTGCTCTGGTACTTACTGGTTATTCTCCATGCAGACAGTACACTTAGTCTTAAAATATGTGTTTAATTTTTTGGCGTCACATAGTCATTAAAGCAGACCTAAAAAAAAATTTACTTTTCAAAACTGATACTCGCTAGTGTGATGATGTCCATCTGACTCACCCACTCCTTGGGCTGATTTGTTGTGATCACGTTTACGGCGCGACGATAGCAGTTTTCTTGTGCGGTGAATTTGTTTCTTTCAGGTGAATGTTGCAGTTTAAAATGTGCAGCTTATAACATAATGATCCACAGGTGTCATAGTTTATAACTCTGCACATTTGCAGACACGAGCACAATATGTCTTCTTTAAATACATGACAAAACCTCTGGTGCACTTCTTTAACTGTGCCCTGTGTCCTGTGTGTCAGGAGGAGACTGTTACGAGTACAAGTGGAGGAGCAGTGTTCTACCAAACTCCACCAGGCCGCTCATCTGGTGCCAGCGCTCGGACGGAGTCAACGTCACAGGTGTGTGTCACTGTGCTACTGTGCCTCACAGCAACAAGGTCCTGGATTCAAGGACTAAACCAGGACTGAGCCAGGTCTAAACCAGCAGAGGGGTTCCATTTTAGAAGTCATTACCACTTCCTGTATTTTTGTACTTTTCTTTTCATCTTTTTTTCTCCATAAACTGTTAGGATGCTATCCACCATCAAGTCATTATTTAGGGCGACAGTGCCTCAGTGATTACGGTGGTGGTTCCCTGACTCAAAGGTTAGAGGACTGATTCCCGCTCGGACTAAGTTCTGTCGTTGTGTACTTAGTATGAATGTGGTGGTGTGTGTGGTGGTGGTCAAAGGGCCGATGGCACAGATTGGCAGCTTCACTTCTGCCAGGCTGTCCCAGGGCAGCTGTGGCACTTGTTGGTATATCTTCCGACCAACAAGTGTGAAGTGAATGGATAATGAACTGTAAAGTGCTATATTACGTCTGTGTTGAAAGACACAATATAAACCCAACATATTATTAAAATTAGAAAAACATGAAAACCTGTCATATTCATGTACTCTGGCCATCTTCCTGAATACTTCTCTGATGTGTTTGTACAGGAGGCTGCCCCCCTCTGAGCCCCGGAGCAGACAGCAGCTCCTGTGACCCCCCCTGCCTCATGCCCCGCTCCTTCTGCTCACAGGTAACACTCTACTGTATCCTCTTATGTCTGAAATGCTCCACAGTGTGGCATTAAGCATCACATCTAGCATCTACCTTGCTTTTAATCAGTCAACTCCATATGTATATTTACTGATCAAAAATAACTTGAAAAACATGTATTCTAACCCTGAGCAGGGTCGCCTCACAAATGCCCCTAGTTTGCAAAAAAATGACCAGGAACAAACAGTTTAGTAGCAAAAAAAAGTTCATTTAGTGTTTAATCCCACTTTAGATCTGCTCTGTACATTTGTATTCAGAGCACTGGCATCGCTCTGACCTGTGTGACTTATGAGTGCAGCAGTTTGTCTCACATCGGGTAAAAGTTCTGGCCAAACTTAATGTCGTCATCTGTAATAAATAGTCTTTGGTACAGAACGGTGAGGAGCAGCCAAGTGTGCTTTCAGTGTAGTGTGGAGAGTTTGACCTCCATCAGAGAGCATCCAGTCTGAGATAACACTGCTCCTCCACTGCACTGCAACACCAAGAACTGCATCACTCTTATGTAAATACACAACAGAAATTTAAAATGTGTCATATTTGGGGATATTTTTTGTCTTTAGGGACAGTGATCAACTGCAAAACAAAAAACTCAGTGGTTGGAGCCATTGGGTTTGAGTCCCACTCGTACTATCACTCTATCACTAGCTGCATTTCATGCACACTCAAAATCTGATTATTATCAGATTTATGAAGCTAAAAGATTGTTAAAAAATCAAATATAAACTGTAAAATAATCAGATTTCTTTCTGATCATGGCCCCTCAGATTACTCCCATCAAATTGTGCAGTTTGTGTGCCCTTTAAGTCATTTTAAAGAGCTACAAACTAGATATTAATCTTGTTGAGCTTGTAACAGCAGCCATTATGTCCATATCGTCCAGGCACTTACCCTCCTGCCTCAGTTTAATGTGACGGGCTGATGGTGCCGCTTCTGTCAGACTGCCCCAGGGCAGCTGTGGTTACAGTAGTGTGAATGAATAATGACGACACTTCAGCACTTTGAAAGGCTTTGACAAGTGTAACGCATCATTATTATTATTATTAGTAATAGTAGTAGCAGTAGTAGTAGTAGTAGTAGTAGCAGTAGTAGTATTAGTAGTAGTAGCAGTTGTAGTAGTAGTAGTAGTAGTAGTAGTATTGTTGTTGTTGTTATTAGTTTGTTTTATTATTATTAATCATTTCATTTTTCATGTTTTTTTCTGTGGTTGAAAATGAGATAAATCCAAGTTTTGTAAAATATTTTGTTAATAAATGTTTAGATTGACTTTTGACCAAAGCACTAAATCTTAACTAACAAGAAGTTGCTCTTGAAATGTGATGATTATTATTCAGAAATATTAGACATGTTGTCAAATAATCAAGTTTTATTTGAATTTAATGTTTTATTTTTTCCATATTTTCCTCCTGTCCTCTTCCCCCAAATAACCCTCTTCCTCTCCCTCTCTGCGCTGTGTCTTTGTGGTGTTGTGGCTCCCCCTGCAGAGCGCCATGTGCATGTGCGAGGAGGGCTTCACAGAGCTGCTCTCCCCTGTGGGACAGCTCCTGCGCTGTACCCCTATCCCGGTGCTGGAGGTCCCCACAGCGCAGGACACCGGGGCCGAGGTGGACACCAGCCAAGCAGCCAACCCCACCCAGAGCTCCACCGCCCAGCCGGGGAAAGGCGGGAGGGCCTGGTACCTCCAGCCCTACGGAGCAGGTAAATATGTCATGGTTATGTAACTTAATACATGACACATATAGAGAGAAGAAAAGAGAAGATGTTTGGGGTGTTTGGTTGTATAAATGAAAAACTGAAAGCTTAAAGTATAATATTTTTATAGTAGTAGTAGGAGTCACAGTAGTAGTAGTATTGATTATGAAAGTCAAAAATCAAAGGATGAAATAAATAAAATAACTGCTCAAAAATACGTTTACAACTGCAAGGTTTTAAGAATAGTTTATACTCACTTCAGTGTTCCTTTGATTTTAGGTGTTTTGTTTAATTTATTTATATATTTTTGGTCATTTAAAAACTATTAGAATTACAAGCCTGTTTTTTTTTTTTGTATTATTATTATTAATTAATTAATTTCCTGTTCAATCTGACTGTTTGTTTATTGGTTTATTTTTTTGTTATTAATATCTCCTTAACAGACCTAAACTAGTCAAACTTTCTTTCCCAGGTTAACTCTGCACTTCTGTTTCCTCACGTGTTGCTAGTAGCCATTATCCTAATTTACTTTCTACTTTTCACGTGTTTCTGTAGAAGCATTCTCTATGAAACTTACTATTACTATGTGCTTTTTAAACATCTTGCAGTTTCTACCAATGTTTCAATAATATCAGCCCCCAACGTATTTATGGAGATGTTATTTCTGCTCAAAAGTCAAATCAAAAGGGGTCAAAAGTATCAAAAATCACAGATACAGACACAGATATATATAACATAAAAGAAAGTACTACCATTTAATGCAGAAAATCCCATTCTATTGTGTAAAGAAAGAGTATTTTTTAAATTATCATCGTGGTATCAGAATCCGTATTGAGTACTGAGTCTATTCCTTAGTATTGAAATCGAGTTTGATATGTTTAAAGCTATATTACGAAGCATTAGAGCAAAAGAAAAGAACACTGCACCAGAAAAGTTACATCTAGTAGTGCATCTTTAAACCACATTAAAGTGAATTATGTTTTAACACCTGAACCTTCTGAAACTGATACATTCCTAAGCCGGGCACGGATGGAGAGTGCAAGTGTCCGTCTTGGATCTCCTCCTGCCTCCTCCCTGTTACCGCGGTGAGGAGGTGCGTGCCGTGTGCAGACCTCCTCAGTTGATCTCTCTGTGTTGTGTGCAGATGGGAAGCTGAAGATGTGGGTGTACGGGGTATCAGCGGGGGGCCTGGTGCTCCTCATATTCATAGTGTCTATGATTTACTTAGCCTGGTGAGTGCTCTTCGGTCACCCTTTGGTCATTCATCAGTCACCACAGTCATCACATCCCATAGTGCGTAGTCCCAGAGTGCAGACTGTACAACGGGGCTCACACTACAGCGCCCCCTATTGTTTAATAATGGAAACTGCCAGGGAATGTAATGAGAGGCAGGACTCTGGACATCTAACACAGAAGAAGTTTATTAACTTCTTCGCAGACATCAACACTCAACTCACTGCAGTGTTGCCCTTTCCAGTCTGACCATGCTTCGGTTGTAGGGAGTATTATACCTCTTATGATGTAGCCAGATGGCGAGAACTGAGCTGGAGGTGTCTTGGCGCAGTCGTGCAGTTTCCCTAGCCCTCTGTCAGCTTTGTCTGGAGGGGTTGTGGATGATGTTTCCGCAAAAAAGTCGAGTTAAAGCCAAATTTGAAAAACAGTTCTATTCTATTCTACTCTTGAACATAATGAATAGTTGAGATTCATAAGGTTTACAAGCTTCTTAAAATGCTTCATAGTAGTCTGTCATGTATTTCATAGTACACTATATTAAGCCCAACAGTGGCCGCCCGCCCCTGGTTCCAGAAGTCAATTTTCTTTTAATTTTTCTGATAGATTATCCCAAAATATTTAAAAGTTTGACTATCTACGTGGTAACTATTGACCACACGACCTACAATTTTATTCTGAAACTTAAAAACCCAAATCATGTGTTTAAATGTTCTTTTTGGACAACACTGTTATGGATATTAGTTAGCACGTAGCTGGTTAGCCGCTGCGATACTTTGAACTCTTAATATTTGATTTTTTCCTGAAAGTCTATGGGAAAAATGAATGGAAAATTTACTTCTGGAACCAGAGCCGACTTTGAAGTGGGCGAGACTGTCGAGCTTCATACTGACAGTGAACTGCTCTACCTCAGCCGCCTTGGGGCAGACTAACAGAAACATGGGTGCCATTATGTGCCCACGACCTCACAATGGCTAAACAGAGCCAGTGATAGCTCCCACCACTGCACTAATAAGCAAACGAGTTGAGTTTATGCACTAAATCCTAACAAACAATACAGTTCAATATTTGTGGATTTCCCAATTGGAGATTTTGCTCTAAATCACAGATGTGGATTCATAAAGATTCCAAAATGTGATTCCTGTAGCCTCGTTGTACAGTCTGCATCCATCCCCCTCCACGCCCAAACCCCCTCACCAGATCTCACATGTCCCGTCCTCTGTCACTGTGAGCGCAGCAGCTACTGCGCCCGGCTGCACCGCTCCCTCCGAGCACAAGAGGCCGCCGCTTGCATCGCAGCTAACGGCACCATCGCCAACGGGAGCGCGCAGTGGGAGGGGCCGGACCCCCAACACGTCCTGTACACCTGCCCCGGGTGCAGAGAGCATGCCCACAGCAGCGGCATCTCGTGAGCGCCCCCTCCTGGCCGCACTGACCGCAACACTGTGACCTCTGACCCCGAGCCCCAGCTCCGCCCAGTGCCTTTCAGGGGACAGGGGAGGACACAGGAGGACAGGTTGGATATGCTAGTTAGCTGTAGCGTTGTAGTTTGTAGCATACAGGTGGTAGTTGCTGTCGGTATTCAGAGATTGTGCAGTTTTATAAAGAGTAAAGAGGCTGAGTTTTTGCGTGTCTTGTGTTATGTTTTAGTCAGACAGTCCCACTTTTGAGCCCTGCGCCCCATGTCCCAGCAGAGTTACCCAAATTAATGTTTGTAATTACACGCTCTTTTCACTATTTTATTACGTACCGGTTTTTAGTTTTGAAAGTCTGGTCACGCTTGTTTTAGTATAACGTGATTACAGAACCATTTGGGCTCTATATAATCGTCAAGAGGCAAATACATCTTATGATAGTGGTTTGTTTGTAGCTCCTGAAGAAAAGACAGTTGCTATTCTTCCTGGGGCCCATATCTGAACTAAAACACATACAAATAATGCAAATGAATATGCAATAATAATAGATAATTATAGATCTACTTTTGTGAAATGACTTTTGATTAGAGTTAGTGTAAGTCCATTGTTAAGTCCTACACAAAGCTGAAATAAAACAATAGTAGCTCAGTTTGGGCGACAGCAGCACAGTTGGTAGATCTGATCTGAAGGTTGGTGGTTCAAATCTCATTCTTCTTAAATCAACTCAATTTATTTTTGTAAAGCCCAAACTCACAACAGAAGCAGTTGCCTCTTAGGGCTGAACATGAGAATTAATTTAACCAACAGAAAGTTACAAAGTCGACAGTGAAATTGAAACTGACAAGCAAATAGATGACTGTCCCAGAACATCTCCTGTCCTTAGTCCCTCCTTCTCGGAAAAACTCAAAAAACCCAGTGGGAAAAAGTGAAGGAGAGACCCACTCCCATGGACGGGCAGGCTGCAAATGTGTCTAGGATAGTGCGCATCCATTTGCGGATAGAGTTCAAGTCTGAAGGACCAGAGCCGACTCAAACTAAGGGACAAATCCACTGACCCACAGGTTGAATGCTGTTGTAGTTTTCTGGGGCAAGACACTGAACCCGTCTCACCCCTAGTGTCTGGTGTATGAATGTGTGTGTGAATGGGTGAGTGCTTTTTTTTCCTTTTTTTTTTTGTGTAAAGCAGTTTGAAGGTGGACAGGCATCTATAAAAATGTGACCTTTTACCATTTACCATTTTACAGATAGCATAAGTCCATTGTTAAGCCCAGAATGAAGCTGAAAAAAGCCAATCCAAATACAACAAATACAACATTCACATTAATAGTGTCATAATTAATATACTTATTCTTGAGTGAATATGAAGACTTTTCATGTTTTCCTAATTCTGACTTGAATTGGTGGGAAAGTTCCTGCGGTCAGTATTTATCATAGTTTTACATAAGTTAAATGGCAGTTTGTGGAGAAAAGTTCAAAGCAAAGTACAAAAAAACACGAAGTGGTCTTGTCTTTTCGTATCAATCAGTGCTTCTTTACAAATGCACATGTTTGGCCCAAATTGGATCTTGAAGTCCCATTGTCTCCCAGTGTTGTCCGTCTACAGACTGAGATGTTCAAGAGGAGCAGGCTGATAACGCACTGCAGAGTCGGTGTAATGTCTTTTATTGTGTTTGGAGATAGGCTCTGCTGCAGGGCTATTCAAAGTGAGTCCCATTATGGTGAAGGCAATCCAATCCTACAACTAAATGTAATGGGTACTTTTAACTGTTTTACTGCAAGGAATAACAACTTTTTTTCTGGCAGTAAAATGTTCACTTTTGGTGGTTTCTAATACTTCTTGAATACTTGAAATCAAAGTTGAGTGGTTGCAGTTATAACATCACAAGGCTACAGGTATAGTTGATGTCCTGTAACCCTCCTTGTGTCGCCATTGGTTCTTTTTCTGTGTAAAAGCTGCTAACCATGTAGTTTAGTCCTATTACAAATAAAGTGGTTGAGTGTGGAGGCAGTATGTGGTGTTCTACTGCCCTCTGGTGGACACAGTAAAAAATACAACTAAGGTTTATTATAATATGGGGGTAACACTTGTTGAAATATGTTTAAACTGTGAATGAATACTGATTTATTTGCATTATGATGACAAATAGTGCCATCCATTCTTGTTTCTGGTTTAGTAGTTCTACGCACAAACTTGGAAGAGGGTAAAAAGAGGGGTTAACGTGCTTTGTTTGCAGGGCCGGCTCTAGCTTTCAGGGGGCCCTAAGCTGAATTTGTCTCTGGGGCCCCCGACAGAGGGTTCCTCCAGGCTCAGCTCTATTGACAACATTATGACTCTGCTCTCATCACCTTGACCAGCTGTATTCGTATTTATGACTAATGTCAGACTGAAAACATCCAACTACCATAGTCACAAAAATATTACACAAACATATAAGGGAGGGTCAAGATTTGTAAAATTCTAGACATTTTTTACTTCATTTCTGGTGGATTTTAATGTGTTCCAGTTGCCGACAGTGGGCTCACATTTACATTATAAAGTTCTTTGCACCGGTGTGAACACAGAGCTGCCCTCACCTCTGCACGACTCAAAAACAAATGTAGCAGCAGCAGATATTTTGCTACTTTAGATATGAAACACATGTAATCGTTTTAGAGGGATATTTAGACTGCTGTAAACACATAAGCCCTATGTCCAATAAACTTGATACATCATATTATTTTCAATATAAATGTATGGGCTCTTGGGGGCCCTCTGGTGGCTGTAATGTATGTTTGCATGTAATTTCACTGATAAAATACACTATTTTTCAGGAAGGTTTGTAAAAGAATGAGAACTTTACTCTCAGAATCACAAGTACTACATTACCCAGAAATCCACTGTCCATTGATGGTTAAGGTGTCACTGGTAACGGTCATATTCTTCAGTCTATTTCTGAAACACTTGTAATGTGCTTAGTGTTTCTCATTACATGTTCATTGTCATTCCCTGCCTCTCACTCATGTGTCTGTGTGTCCTGTTGTTCAGTAAAAATCATAAAAGTGGTAGAACTGGACCTGAAGATGCTGGTGTTCTGTTGATTGGTGATTGACAGGTCTATGAGACTTCTCTGGTGGACCACCTGCTTGTTATTGCTTTTCCTGGAATGTTCCTCAGTAATGCATGTTCTGCTTATGTATCTTCAAAGACACAAAAGTGACACATTTTTATCGATAAAAACACCCCAAAGATAATTTTATTTAATAGCACGCTGTGTAACATTTCAGACAAGGTATAACCATAGAATTGTGTACTGTCCACCCGAAAAGTTACATAATGCATCTTTAACTGATATAATGGCGTATTACATCCTTGCCATTTGTGCAAAAATAATGGCATCTTAAAAAAAACGAAGTAAATCTATATCAGAGCATCACCGTTTTTTTGGTCCTTTTCATTAAACCAAACAATGCTCTAACTACGTCTCCTTTGTCCACAGCAAAAAGCCAAAGAGACCTCCGAGACAGAGGCAGCAGAACAACAACCGCCTAAAACCTCTGACGCTAGCCTACGACGGGGACACCGACATGTAGGACACCACGGGACATTTGGACACTGATAGAGGAGTGGACGCTATAAGAGAGGACACTTAGAGGCGAGGGGACATGCCTCATCACCGCAGGACAGACACACCGACCACAGCTCTGCAGAGGATCGGCCATTTTTAACCAAGCCACATTCCAGCCCCTAGAATGAGAATGGCTGTTTCTATGTCACATCGTTAGGAGCTTTAATGAGACGTATTACGGTAAAATGTTGTTTGTACCTCAAAAATATACCTGGTGAACAAGTTTCATTTATTCATGTTTAAATTAGCTTTTTAATGAAAATGCTGATCTATTGGCTAATTTATGGGTTTAAGTCAGATGAGCTCTTTGTGTTTGAAGGACTTTTGACCGTCATAATGTTTTGGATGTTAATTGCCATGACAACAGCATCAAGTTTTTATTACTCTGATGCTCATGGCTAGTTAGAAAATGAAATAGCCCAAATTTGGTACCCTATTTCCACAGCCCTACTTGGCCCTACTTGGCCCTACTTGGCATAGGTGCATTTCCATTCCTCTTTAGAATCTGCTACTGTATCCACGGAAATTGCCCAGAACAAACCAATAAAAACAAAAATCAAGGACTTCCATAATCTTTGTTACATATAAGAAACTTTGGATAAATGACTTTTTCACTTTAAGGTCCATCTGTCAGATTTTAATCTAGAAAATGAACACTACCTATTGAAACGAGAAGGTGCTCCTGCATGTTTTTAAAGCCCTTTCACTAGACATAGCATCAATTTGTAACATGTTTCCAAACAATTTCTATTTCCGCTGTTGTCAGTTGAGCTTCAAAATGTAATCCAAGCATTCTCTAAGAAACTGAAATGCTGAGATTGATACTTTTATATTCATAGATGTGAATAGCTCCTGGACATGTGACATACAAACATGACATTTGTGAAGACTCTTGCTGTATTCGTTTTGCTCATGATGAACCTTTGTGAAATCCATATCCAGAGAAATGCCTTCTGTAAACCCGTCTCGCTCCTGTAGAACCCGTGCTGCTGGGATCCAACATGGCCGTCCCCCTTCTACCCTCTCATTCTTGTAGGACATGTGCCCACTGGGGTTCAACTTGGCCACCCCCCCCGTTCCCTCTCGCTCATGTAGAACTTATGCTGCTGGGATCCAACATGGCCGTCCCCGTTGTACCCTCTCAGTGCCGTAGAACATGTGCCAGCTGGGGATCCAACATGGCCGCCCCCGTTGTACCCTCTCTTCTGTTGAACATGTTGCCCGCCGGGTCCAACATGCTCCCGTTGTACCCTCTCAGTCGTGGAACATGTGCCCGCTGGGATCCAACATGGCTACCCCCTCGTCGTGTAGAACATGTGCCCGCTGGGATCAGCCCCCGTCGTTCTACCCTCTCTCTCAGTCCTGTAGAACATGTGCCCGCTGGGATCCAACATGGCCGTCCCCCGTTGTACCCTCTCAGTCCTGTAGAACATGTGCCCACTGGGATCCAACATGGCCGTCCCTGTTCTACCCTCTCAGTCGTGTAGAACCGTGCCCCCGTTCCCCGTTGTACCCTCTCAGTCGTGTAGAACATGTGCCCGCTGGGATCCAACATGGCCACCCCCATTCTTCCCTTCTGCTTCTGTTGAACATGTGCTGCTGGAATCCAACATGGCTGCCCTCCTTCTTCCCTCTCATCTCAAACTTTTCCGGGGCTTAGAGGATTCTCCGTTCAGATGGTGCCAAAACGTAGTGCAGGAAACAGAAGAGGAGAGCTCATAAACGGTTTGGACTGCTCTGCGTCAATCCTCTTCACGACTAAAGAGCCATCTCTCTCTCTCATGTGGACTGTGGGTGAGGAGAAACTGGCTGACAAGGAAAAGTGGTGGTCCAGGCTCTACATTGCACTATATTAGTGCAGCATGATATGCACAGTGACTTCTACCTTTGCCATAGACACTGCACTGCAAGAAATAAGAACCTACAGGAGTTCAAATCAGATGAATTCAGAATGTTATTTTGAATTAAATCTACAAAAAGTTATTTTTTAATTCGAAAAAATACCAGCAAATGGAGCCAGGTGGTTTTATATTTGAAGTGGAATTTTGTTGCACTTACTCACACACAGATAAAAAGATAACAGATTTTACCCTGATAAAGAAAAAGATTAAATAAGAAAAACCTTTTAAATAAATCTGAATTAACTGGAGTATTAGGCACTCGACTTTTTGGAGCTTTCGACCATGTTATAATGTTGTTCTCTCGTCAAAAACAGGCCTGAAGAGGTTTTAAATGTCATCCATGCATGTTTGGGTAATCCAGCGATCTCTCACAGGCCCTATTCAAATCCCTCCTATGGTTAGCAGTACGAGCCTATCCAAAACTCAGCCCACAAGCCTGCGCCATCCATGCTACCACTCGGAAATTCTCCATAAATATACAAAAGCATGATAGAAAACAATGTACTACGACTTCACAAACCTGATGTGATGTGCAGCGGGATGCTGATTGCTTTAGCGCTTTGAAGGGGAAGTGCAGGGAGCAAAGGGGAAACGTATAAAACATGTTAATAAGTTGTTTCCATGTACATTTCCAAACAATAAAAGTACACATGGTGATCTAAATGTAATGTGTTAACAAGGACGTGTAGGACCCTTTTTAAAATAAATCTGGCTCAGTCTAAATATTGTGATTTAAGTCATTTTGTTTTATTTAAATTATTATCTAAATCAAACACTAGCTCTTTGACTTTTTTTTAGCTAAATCTTTGCCAGTGGGTTAAACAAATTCAAAAACACTTTTTTCCTACCCCACTGGGATTTTTCATTTCATTTCCATTTTAGTGGGAAGAATCAAAACTGTGAAATACAGATTAAAATTCTGAATTCAGTCAGTCTCCTGAGTATTCTGTTGTTGCAGTGCAGTCACACTTCAAATACCTGTGAATAGATTTGGTTGGACTTTTGGTTCTGGTAAATGCGTTTGTGGTTTGTACATTTGCTGTGTTCACTGATGATAGCCGTGCGGGGTCAGAAATGAGGACATGTCCACAACCAAAACTCTCAGTTTCCACTCTCTAAGTGTAAGCAATTAAACCAAGAAGTGCTCCTCTGGGTTTTTAAAGTCCGTACATTTTCACTGGACTCGTTCTGGTCATTTTACTATTGAATATCTAACTGTTAAAATCATGTTGACAGTAACCATGCTGCTAATTTGTATTTAGAAAATGCTTCACTCACCATTATTGCCAGCAGAGGGCAGCAAACAAAAAGCTAGTGTGACGTTTTTCATTATATTTAATCATTAAGTTTTGAATACCAATAGAGATGGATAGTACTCAGTCACATTTACTTCAGTAAGTTTATATTAAAATTGTATTTCAGACACCATACTACATACATACTTGAGTACCACGGTGTATGTATGAAGTATGTGTATATATTGAGTCTTATTTAACTAAATTTTTGGCTATCCTCCCCACCTCTAAATTCAAATATTAGTATTATATATTGTATGTTTTTAATATTTTGTTTATTTAGTGTGGACATAACCTCATTCCTTACTTCAATAAACTCATTTTTATAAGTTAATCTTAAAATGTTATGTACCTTTTATACTCGTGGCATTATGTGAAGAACTGACTTGGACTGGAACCATGCAAGAGTCTGCCTTACTCCTATGGTCAGTACTAACATCCCATTCACAAGGACTAGAGCTGTTAAGAGTCCGGCTGTATCAGACCATGTAACATACTGTAGGTGCTTCAATCTTGTAAAAAAAGAAAAAAAAGAAAAGGACTTATGATTCGAGGTGTGCACTGTAAAAAGGGGATGAGGTAAAACGACTTGAATTCAGAAGGTGTGTCTTGTTTTGAGTAGATTTGACTAGTTTATCTGGTCATAAAGTAGAACGGTGTTGGAAGTCCCCACTCCTCCAGGGGGGAAAACTATTCATTTTAATAGAGAGGAGGCGCTATCCCCCACTGTACAACACACACAAGAGCAAAAGCAGGCTTGAAGAGGTATATTAATGCTGTTCCAGTCGTACTTGGAGGTCGGAACTTGGATCACAGAATGACGTAAGCTCAGAGTTTAAAAATCGGATGCACTTTAAAGTTGTCAAGTCAGAAAAATGATGACCAGACTATTAGAGTAAACGTTACTGTATTTTCCGGACTATAAGTTGCTCCGGAGTATAGGTCGCACCAGCCAAAAAATTGCGCGATAATGAAGAAAAAAACATACATAAGTCTCATTGGACTGTAAGTCGCATCTTTTGGGGAAATTTATTTGGCAAAATCTGAGACCAAGAACAGACAAGTTATAATAAAAATAATAAAATAGAGAAGAACAGGCTGAATATCAGTACAGTGGCTAATGTAACACATTTGTATTTATTCAGCTTCATGTAGCACAGACAGAACTGAACACATGTCAGGTTTGTTAACATAAGATATTTTATTCATAAACTAAAGCATTAAAAATCCAAGCTTTACTCTCGATCTCACTCCAAATCACAAAATCCATTGACGTCTTCATCCTCGGTGTCGCATCTGAACAACTCCACCTGCTCCAGAAGTAGATGAAGCAGCCGTTCTCTTCTGTGTGGCTGTCATGCACAAGTCCAGTGTGACAGTAACAAAGATAAAATGATATATTTTAATAATTTCACATATAAGTCACATTTGAGTATAAGTCGCATCCCCGGACAAACTATGAAAAAAAGTGTGACTTATAGACTTGGAAAATATGGCAATAGTATAAATATTATGAAAGTGCTCAAACCAGCCAACATGAGGATTCAATTAAGTTAGTTGATTAACCTGAACATTATTACTACATTAACAGCTTATAAAACAACATTTGAGAGTGAATTTCTGCTTTTGTTGGCATTAGCTCTGTGAACATGTTAGCAATTTTAACATAACAGTCTATAACAGCAGGGGGTCGACAGGAGGGAGTAACTAAAGGGACACAAGTTACTACCAACATTTTAACTGTTGGATATCAAAGTTTATCCAAACGCAGGGCAGCCATGTTGGATTTTCCAACTTGGACTCTGATATGGTCTCTGAGTTTCCGAGTAGAAATTCCAAGATCGCGGCATGTACAAGACGTAACTTGGAAAATTCGAGAATGTCAGAGTCGCACCATAGGCGAATGCAGATATAAAGAAAAGTGTGTATCAGAGAGAACGGCAGCTGCACAGTACATGCTAGTGTTGGATGTTACTTGACTTGGTTGTTCTACTGTTCTATATCCATCAGGAAACGTTATAAAGTATATATCTGCACTCCTACTCTTACTGTAACTAAAAGATACTTCCAAGAATTTGAATGATTTGGCACAGCAACGGTCCTCCACTGTCACTGCAATAAACCAATTCAAATCAAAAGTATATCCTTTGAATGGGGAAAGGTGATCGGGTTTAGGTGGTGGTGATTCAGATCAGAGAGAGTCATTTAAACCAACTAAGACTCGTGAGGCTCATTCTGCTCTCTGATTGGACCAAAAAAACAGACCTGGCCATCGAGTCCAATGTTTTTGTAATTAAGAATAAATCTGTTATAATTGTTGTCAGTGAGAGCTGCGTTTGAGCTGAACCTCGTCTCTGGGAGCACAGATAGATCAGGGGTTCATGAAGTTTAAAATCTTACCCTTTAAAAGTTTTACCCAGCTCTGATCAGTATTTTTTTTGGTCATAATTTAAGAAGAAATATCTGCCACTGTGATACAAAACTAAACCATTTTATTGTATTTTCCTGCTCAGTGACCTCAAATATTGATTGATTGCTATAGATCTAAAGTCAAAACTGCTCAAGTAAGATTATTCCGTTTATTCTGATTTCAAGTCTTTTAACCTCTGAGTAAATATAATCCTTGCAGTGTGAGAATGTTTACTTCTGTCCGATTTGTACATAGTGATTTTTTATTTTTCTGCAGATCCAATGAAGGAGTGTACATTTATTTTGTATGCACACAAATGTTTAGTTTGACTATGAGTGTGGCTGTATGAAACGTGCTGTGTGTGTCGTGAGGTCAGCCATTTTGTACAGCTCGTTTACATGTCTGGGATATGGAACATGGAAATAAATGAGGACACGGTTGTAACACTAAACTAAATATATGTGTTTGGGTTTTTTTGCTTTTTTAAAATTGAATTATTCACCAAGACACTAGGGAGGTGTTCCGGGCGTGTCCCACCGAGAGGAGGCCCCGGGGAACCCAGGACACGCTGGAAGGACGACGTCTCTCGGCTGGCCTGGGAACGTCCCATCGGAGGAGCTGGAAGATGTGTCTGGGGCGAGGGAAGTCTGGGAGTCCCTGCTCAGACTCCTGCCCCCGCGAGGCAAATTGAGGCTAGCAGTTATAGCGGCTACCACTATCCATATTTGGAAATTCAAGTGCACAAACCAAAGAGCCAATCAAGAGCAAGGTTGCTAACGCTAGTGGGAGTTGCTAACGCTAGTGGGAGCCAACCTCAGAAAAGAAGACACCTGATTGGTCTGTTGTTAATGTGCATATTTTGAGCTAAGGACAAAATTATGAGATAAAACACCCGGATCATGTAGAGCGGGTCAATGCCAACACTTTAAGATCAAAATGACGAGTCTGACAGCAGCAGTTCAGTTGAAATTTAATTGGAGCCGGTCCGAAGGAGTCGAATCGCACCCCTGCTCACTTCCTATTTGGAATGCAGAGGCTAGCAGATTAGCCATGTCCTTCTATATCAATACAGCCTGTGGTCCTGGTTTGGTCCTGGTTTAGTCCTGGTTTAGTCCTGGTTTAGTCCTAGTTTAGTCTCGGTTTAGTGGTTACAAAATAATTTAATGTTTTAGTAAAATATTACCTCTTTGGATCCAAAAGGTATCCAAACCCTTTGGCTTTTCAAACCTAAATGAGCCTAACAACCATTTTAAAGCTTTTGAATCTGACAAAACTACACACAGTACACCAAATAAAGAAGCACCTAGAAGTCTATGGTAAGTCTTTTCAGGAGTCTCTTCCAGGAACTGTCCAGTTGAAAACAGAAAGGCATCTCCAGATCAGCTCCTGCTTTTATCAGATGTCGGGTTAGATTTGGATCAGGTGTGGTCATCAGTTGAAAGATTCGAAGTCGGAAAGTCTTCAAAATGATTTAAGGTCAGACACTACAGGCAAAACATGCTTTTTATATTTATTTGTTTATTTAATAATTTGCTCTGTCAACCTATAAAATGTTTTTAATTCCACACGAGCTTTCATGTGTGACATTGTAATTTCAAAGGCTGTTTTCCCAGAATGCATTTTTCTCCTGTAGGTGCATGAAGATCACCTCTGAAAATAGCACCTACATCAACCTGCATCAAATTTTACCATCTTAGGCCTAACAAGATTTTGACAGATTGTGCAGAAGGATATTTAATTCTAAACTTCATGTGTTGAAGTTTTAACAAAATTTGGATTTTAGGCCAATTTTCTATCAGGTCTAGTGCATTTGGTACATTAGGTTAAGTAAACGTCTAACTTTCATTGTCTGAAATGTGTCCTCTGCATTGGCCCCAGCCTCCAGTGCTGCTGGGACAAACTGTCAGGGTCGACCCGTCTCCATCTCTTCAGCTAGTCTTGGTCAGGAGTCAGGACTTTAGCTGAAGCATTGTACCTATGGGGCCTGTTTTGGGCTGATGGGGGAAACTGGAGCGTCCAGAAGAGACCCACCAAGAAAAAAGGAGAACATGCAAACTTAAAAAAAACAAAATCATATTCATATATCCCAAATATGTGTCATTTTTGTGCAAAAAAAAAAATCCTTATTTATGTTTGAAGACAGCACATAATGAAAAATGATTTACAAAAACTACAGAATTTTCAAATTGGCATCTCAAAAATATATATATTTTCCTATTCACCTGCAGATTCTCGCCCTAAATGACTAAAATGCTCTTTTGCAACTCTCTACATAAGAAAGTGAAACCAGAAAGTGTCTCATCCTTGTTTTGATCTGAACATTGTAAAATCACCTTTCAGCACAAAACATCATCTACCTCTAGTTTCAAGTTGACAACAGCCACGCTCCAAATTTGTCATTTTGAAATTGGCCACTCCCCACAGTCACCAGCAGATGGAGCCAAACGAGCGTTCAATGTGCATTTGAAAAGACAGAAATAAATCATATTTTCCATGTAAATACATCATTTAAGTTGATCATATGTGAAATACCAATGTTTAGGTGTCCAGGAAAAATGCTTAAATATAGCCCAACATGCCCCCTTAATCTGGCCATCATAAATCATAAAGCAGCCGGTATTAGGGAGATGACATTTGATAATCCCGTCACTTATGAGAGCGCCGTCTTCATGAGATCGCCATGGCAACTTTGTTTATTTAGAGCCTGCTCTTAAAGGTGGAGCTGATTCACATCCTGAGCGGCAGAGGAGGAGGATATTTTTATGCACTGAAATATGACTTTAATAAAAAACGAATTTCAAGTTTTAATCATAATTTAACGACTTACATATAAACACATAAACAGGTTTTGGGTCATAAAGAAACTGGGTGTTATTGAGTTGGAGGTTGGTGGTTCAATTCCCTTTGTTTTTGTAGTTTTTTGTAATTTTTTTAGTTCTTTAAGTCACATGTGACAGTTATTAAATAAGGTGTTGATTGGACTGGACTGAATGTCATTTTTTTCAGCCAGTTCACTTTAAAGGTACAGTATGTAACTTTCTGGAGGTGGCACATCACCTGCGTCATTCCATTGAAACAGAAAGTTAAATCCACACTTCAGAACATTCTCCAAAGAGATAAATTCATTTTACGCCATAATGTGGAATGTTATAGCCAGACAACATTTCCATGGAAACAAGCAGGTGGAGGCCAAATAAGAGTCAGGTTTGTGGAGATGCAAGCCCTCTAAAGAACTAAAGAAGAAAGACTAAAGAAGCATGTTTATAAAGTTTTTCAGGGCAATAAAAACAACCAAAATGAAAAAAATAAAACATATATAATGCTTTTGGCAAAAAAAGTTACATATTGTGGCTTTAGTTAATGTACTTAATGGAGTTCAAGAAAAACAATTTTAATCAATAACTGTATCAAAAGTGCGCATATTAAAATTATGTAAAAAATAAATTAATAATAATAATAATAGATAAATAAATAAAATTTAAAAAGTAAAATTTGATCGTAAATGTCTTGCTCATATGCTAGATTCAGACAAACAACATCTTAGTGTATAGTGTATGGTATAATTAACTCTAAACTCTCTTTATAGGGCTGCCTATGTTATGTTATTTTACTAGAGTGTGGCCACAATATTTAAATTTCAAACTCAATTTCAATACTACGGAACACGCTCGATACTCGTTACAGATTCTGATACTACAATGGTCATTTTAAAAGTATTTAATAGTATCTGTATCTCATTTCCACTGCTCTCAAAACTGTCACCACTTAGCTCTGCGTGCCTGGTTTACCTATTCACTATGAGTTTAAGCTTTTTGTACAGAAGTGACATTTTGAGGAATTTTATCCATTCAAAAGCTATAACATTTTGTTTTGAATTGCTGATTTGGCAACCAAGCAAATATTTAATCACTCTCAAACCCGTGGATATGCCCCAAACCACCACCAGATGTCAGCGTGTGTCAAGCCTCCATAAAAAGTTCCTCATCAAGTCCTCCTCAGACCCCTATCCCTCCTCCCCTCTGCCCCCTGTCTCTTCCTCTCTCTCCCTCTCTTTTTCCGAGTCTTCCCCGGCGCTATATAAACCACCACTCCCCTCCGCCACTCCCCAAACTGCTCTGCACCAGCGCGCCGGGCTCTCCAGCAGTCCCCTGACCTCCCTCGCCCGCCCGTACCCGGCTCTCCGGCTGATCCCTGACCTCCTGGATGACCCTGAGAGCGCCAGCGAGTGCCGCCCGGGTACTCCAACGCACCTGATACCTGGAGGGGTGGAAGGAGGGAATCGTGCTCGCAACCTGGACTCTACCCGGCAGCTATGAGGAGTCGCGACGGGGGAGAGGGTGGGGGAGCGAGGGGGTTAGCGCGGGTGATGCTAACGCTAACGCTCCTGTCTCTGGTGAGTTAAATGTCACGCTTTGGTTTGACCTTTTGGCCGTAACACAGGATGCGTTCCCATATTGCACGGATTATTTGTTTATTAATTTTTGTGTTGTGTTTAATTAACTATAGATTTACCGAGTATTAAAGGAGCTGGAGGATGTTTGATATTTACTTCTTAATTCTTAATATAAAAAAATATTCTGACATGATTTTTGATGATTTTTGTGACTTCTTTTTTTTTATTTTGCTTTTGAATTTTTATATATTTATTTATTTTGTTGAATTTTTCCTTATTTATTTTCTTATTTTACTTTTCTTTTTTTTTTTTTTTTACTTTTTGTAAGTTCAGTGTCATTTTCGAACAGAGTTAATTGGGCGCTGCTTTAGGGTAACGAATGAAATGTGGCTCTGCACTAACTCATATTTATGTTGAATCTACTTCCTGGCTCATAGATTAATATGCACTGTGCTAATTCAAATACATCAGTAAAATGATAAAAGTCATTTGTGCTGTTTAACCCGCTGCACACAGGCGCTGTCATCACACTGTCGCACTTGCTGAATTGCAGAGTAAAGTGGTTTTCTGGTCTGTCACGTTTCAGATGAATTCAGATTCATTTGTGCCTGTAGGAAAAGTCCATTTTCATTCACGCTGCTTCTGTCACTGTAGCTTCATCCTTTTAATATGGACCTGCAAAATGCACCTTTACACTAACGCCATAGTACAAAATATAAAAGTATGTTAAGTATTTGAGTTACTGAGTTATTGCAAAGTGACATTTAAAAAAAAAAAAAAAAAAATACAATGCAATAAACACAACCGTCACTTTTCACTTCTCCTCACTTCTTCTTTTTGTTTGTAATGCCGTAGTCACAATTACCAGTCCAGAGTTAATATGCATAGAAAAATAACATAAATACATATGTGCAAACAAAAAGATTTTTTTTTCCATGTTTTTATGTGTTTTTTTTTTTTTTTTTTTTTTTTTTTTTTTTTTGTTTGTTTTTTTTGTCCAGAAGAAAGTTTTATATTTTTATTTTATTTGTTATTTATGTTTTTTTGTTTTTTTTTTTTTTAAAGAAAGTTGCTTGTGCAGTTTGTTGTGTCCTTGAGCAAGGTTTGAACCGGCAACTTCCTGATTAAAGGGCAAACGGCAGAAAACATGTTACATTATATTTCCTCCACGTAGTAATTATAACTTTATAGTATTCTTATTTTCTGATAAAAACATATATATTTAAAATGTTCAGTTTGATCAGATCAAAGTTCACAGCCGTGTTGGTCCCACGCTCTGCCTCCTGTCACAGAACAATAACATTTGGATTTTTTTATGAAACTTTTATTTCATATTAGATCTGTTCAAACATTCATGAGAGTCGTCAGGCCGTCCTGTCCACACCTGCTCCCGCCCTCAGCGTGAGGGGTTCATGGTTTGGCTCTTCTGTCGTGTTTGCATGTTCTTCCTGTGCTGCTCTGCCTCACACAGAAAAACTATGAATTCTGAATGAATCACGTCGTGACTCGATAAAACTGTTTGCAAAAAGGAGCATAACTAAAGATTATTCTTGTTGTGGAGTGAAATGAACATTCACATCACTTTTCTTAGTATGTTTTATATTATGTGTTTGCTTAGTTTATCTTTTGTTCATTTTTAAAATTCAGTATATTTATGACGAATGTATTTTATTTTTAAAAATCATTTACAAATCCAAAACAGTTTTCTTTCAAAACATGGTGATTAAAATAACAATGATAATGATAATAATATAATAATAATAATAATAATAATAATAAATAATAATAATAATAATAATAATAATAATAATAATAATAATAATAATAATAATAATAAATAATAATAATAATAATAATAATAATTTGTACTTCAGACATTATTATTAATAAAAATGAGTTGAGCGTTTATCTTATTTTTTCTTTTTAATAGATAAACTGTTTTGTTTTGCTGCTGTCGTGCAAGTAAATACATTCTGAGTAGTTCTGAAAGGTCATCGTTGTGACCTCGAGACACAATAGAATCAGGGAAAATTTTGCTCATATAAACTTAAAGACATTATGCAAAATTGACTTTTTGTAGCTTTCAATCGTGTTATTCCCTCATCAAGATCATGCCTGAAGTGGTTTTAAATGTCACACATGTATGTTTCGGTATTTTAGAGATCTCTCCTGGGCCCTGTTCGAACCCTCCTCACGGCTAGTACAATCCTGTACAAGGCTCCGCCCACAAGCCTGGGTCTCTTCTGCTCAGTTTTTCATAAATGTACAAACACAGGATACAAAACAATACACTTCAGCTTCACAAACCTGATGCGATGTGCAGTAGTTTCATTAGCGGGATACACGCTGATTGTGTTGTGATAGTGACAGAGCGGGCAGCAAAGAGAGGGGGAAGTCAGAGAGTCAAAAACAAAAGTGAAACTTATTAAACATGTAAATATGTTGTTTTCTTCGTTAATGCCACATAGAAGTAAAATACCTTCTCTCAACTCTACATTTGACCATGATGTACCTATAGTGACCCAACACATCTTTCCACCCTTCTCCAAATGTACTCCTCTCATCCCTCCCTCCCTTCATCCTCCCTCACCCTTTCTCCGTCGATCAATCCCTCTCTTCATCCCTCCTTTTTCCCTCAATCTCCCTGTCCATCCTGCCCTCCCGCTATCCCTCCCCTTCTTTCCCTGCATCCCTCTCATCCCTTCCCTCCTTCTCTCCATCCCTCCCTCCCTCCATCCAGTCCATCCCCTCTTCCTTCATCTCCCCCCTCTCCCCGCAGATGAAGTCTTCACAAACACTACATGCTTATACCCTCCCTCTTCCTCCTTTTCTCCGCTTCTCCTGACAGTTTGTGACAGTCCAATCCTTCTAATCCCGTGTGAGACACAGACGAACCCGACAAACACCCCCCAGCCCCCCACTCTCTATACACACACACATATATATATACACACATATACACACACACACATACACACACACACACGGATACACCCTTTCTTAGCTGGTTTCATTGACTTACACTCACTTCCTGGAGACTGATCCTCACCTTAGAAGCTCTGTGCATGATTTTTACCATCTTAAAAACCTGAGAAACTAGTTCATTTTTAGTTCAAGTTACTCCTCACTTACCTTATGCATTCTGAGCATCCTAATTATTCACCATGATGAGTTTACAAGCACATGTCACAACTGTCAGACGCTAGAACAGTTTGCGGCGACTGTAAAGCAAACACCGATTAGCATTCTAACGCACTTCCTGATCTTTATAATTAGATGCAGACAACACGCAGCAGACTGTCAGACATTTTTATTATTATAGCAATATCATTTTAATGAATCTATTATTTCAACAATCAGAATTGTGACAGAAAATAACAACATTGTCGCAGATGTAGCCACTACTTACTTAACCTTAACACGATGAACTCATATCTGAACTTTAAACTGAACTTTTAGATGATTTACGGCAGATTTGTGTCCCCATAACGGACGCAGGACCCGATGATGTGAGTGCGTGTGCAGATTTAAGTCCCCACAATGTGAAAAATGCCCATCAAATTTCAAGTTTTAACATAGACCGTATGATTTTACACTGAAACTGGGGACACGGTTTTAGGGGCTGGTGGTTAATTTACCCTCTCTTCATCATTCAACACGCACAAACCACATTTATACTATGTAGTGTGGATGAAGTGTCTCGCCAAAGGACACAACGACAGAACTCGGTTTGAACGAGTAATCCATCCTCCGACCTTCAGGTTCGGGGACCACTGCTGTCGCTCAGTGGTTCAGGCTCATTTTTGTTTAGCGTTTTTCATTTAGGGACATGTGACAGACTTACTAAACAATGAATCGAGCGGACGTAAAGTCTAGTCCCCATAACGTCAATGTGTGTAGCGACTTTAGTCCCCACAACGTCATGAATACACGCACGCACACATACACACATACCCCCCCTCCAAATGTGTCAACAAAGCAATCACGCACCCCCAGGAAACCATAAACTTATAATCCCCTCGCCTGGCCCCGAAAAGCCCGCCGCCCTAAAAAGAATAAAAGGGGGAAAAAAACGCTAAAACGCTGGCTTATCTGTGTTTCATTTGCATAGTGATGGAAGCAAGTCAATTACTATTAATTATTTTCTACAACTTAATACCCATTATCCAAGTGAATTCCGCCGTCTTGAAAACCATAAACTCAATTTCACAGCTGACTAGGCGCACTAATCATTTTACCCCGCGCCACTTTCGGAATTTGGGCTTCCGAGCGGCCGGGATTCTTCGATTTCCTCAAGTAGTCATAGTAGTAGTAGCAGTAATGGTATTAGTATTTGTTGTAGATTATTTGCATTTTCTTACATGAGCGCTAAATACTCCGAGGAGGGTTCGGCACCTGCTTGTCTCCACGGTGATATTATTACTTTACCTGGAATGTTTCACAGTATGGCATTGCAGTAATCGCATCCATCTTGAGTCCGATATAGCCGGGATTCTTCGATTTCCTCCAGTACTCATGGTAGTAGCAGCAAGTAATCGTTGCAGTGCTAGTAGTAGAAAACAAAGATGTTCTAGTGTGTATTTCCTGGTTAGGGTAACATGCTCGTCTCCATGGAGATGTCAGCGCATTAATCGTATCTATCTTGAATCCGATATAGCCGCGGTTCTTCGGTTTCTTTAAGTACTTCTGGTAGTAGTAGCAGTGGTAATCGTTGTAGTATTTCTAGTAGAATATTGGTATTTTTCACATCTAAAAGGGTAAAGGTGATTTAAAGTTTCTGCTGGGGGCTTCATCACCTGCTTGTCTATCTTGTCTATCTTGCATTTAATCAGTTGCAGGTGGTTTAATTGCTCAAAAATCCTGTGGAAAACATGTATTGTTACTGTGAGTGGGGTCACCTCTCCACAGATCTGACCTGTAACATTATCTTTTGGTGTCCCCATGGAGAAAGATCATGCCATCGGAAAAAAACCTTGCTTTTTTTGTAATAATTCTTCACATTTTTTATGGAAGTCATCCTGTTTTTGGATGTTCTCGTCATTTTCCACTACAGAGCTGAAGTAGTAATAGTTGTAGTAGTAGTAGTAGTAGTAGTAGTAGTAGTAGTAGTAGTAGTAACAGTGTAAGTGTTTCAAGTTTTTCTACTGGTTTGAAGGTTGGTGGTTTTGAATCCCGTTCTCTAAATAAAACATCATTGGTTGAGCGGTCGGATCCACTGACCCGCAGGTTGGAGGTGTGATTCCAGCTCCTACAGATGAATGCTGCTCGTTGTGTCCTTGAGCAAGACACTTAACCCAGCTCGCCCCCAGTCTCAAGTCACAGGCCTCAAGTCCGAGTCAAGTCCGAGTCATTGACCTTTAAGTCCAAGTCGAGTCAAGTCCTCAAAACTCAAGCCATGACTTACAAAGCCTCATCTCTAACAATTGATATTTTGTTTTCTCATTTGGTTTGAAAAAGCAGAGCGTAGACTTTTTAGTTTTATTCTGAACAAGCAAAACTGCAAAAAAAATAATTACATTTTATTACATCATATTTTCTGTATCTGACATTTACTGTCTTAAAAAACATGAAAACCAGAATTAGTTCATTTTTTAAACTGTTTGCAGCGGTCCAAAGTTATTCCTCACTTACCTAATACATTCTGAACATCCTAATTATTCACCATGATGTGTTTATAAGTGCTTCTCCTCCCGTCAGCGACTAGCATGCTAACGTGCAATTCCTGTTTATGAAACAATAAAATGCTTTATAATTAGCTGCAGACAGGACACAACTGATCTATTTTCACCTCAAGAGCTGCTCATATCATAAATCTGTTCTGGGGCAAGAGATGGTGTGGTAGTAGTAATAGTTGCAGTAGTAGCAGTCTAGTAAGAGATTTACACTTTTATTTGTATTTTGTCATCTCATTTAGTGTGAAAGATGAAGATTTTGTGATATATTTTAACATAATTTTAAATGTGCCAGCAGCCGTTTTATGTAAGTTATCAGCAAACTTCTCAACTAGTAAAAACAGTGTAGAGTTTAGGGGCCCTCAGACGGTGTGGCGGGGCCGCTGTGTCCTACAACTACAGGCCTGAGGTAGGTTTTGTCAGTCAAAGTTTTATTTTTGGTATTTCTGTGTAACATTAGTATTCGTTCCTTTTCCAAATGCCGCTCCGCAGTATTGTGGTGATAAGAGTGAGTTTGGGCTGCATCCCGGTCCTCGCCTCTGGGACCCTGACTCTGGTCTAGTCTCCTCTGAAGCGGGTGATGTGTGAAGGAATGGGATTAGGCCTTTAGGCTCCGGGGAGTACAGTATTTATGTTTACGTATTTTAGGAAGTACTCAGACGGTCTGCTGGGATGTATCTGCGGTCTGCACATACACACAATGTATCCGAGATCCACAAATCAGTGCTCTCCCAGTTTGACCCCCCTGTATTCGACTAGATGTGTCTTGAGGTGCACTGTCTGCGTCTAATTCGAAAGTGTCGTGTGTGTGATAGTCGGGAAGTGCGCTGTTAGCATGCTAGTTGTTGTTAGCCTTGTCAAAACTCCGCTCTGGCCTCTGAAAGTTGTGGAAAGTGCTTATAAACTCATCATGGTGAATTAATTACGATGCGGTAAGTGAAGAATAACTTTGGGCCACTGCAAACTGTTTAAAATTAACTGTTTTCCTTGTTTTTAAGGCAGTAAAAATCAGGTACATCTTTAAAGAGAGGGTATTCTACTTCTGTGGGGTAACACATAACATATTTAGATCACCATGTTTCCTTTTATTCTTTTGAAAATGCTATATTTGCAGAAAACAATCTAATAAGTTTTATAAGTTTCACTTTCTTTTTTGACGCTCTGAGCCTCCCCTACCTTTGCTCTTCGCGCTAACTCACCCCCCGCTTCAGAGAGGTATCACATTACAGATCAGCGTGCATCCTGCTAATGACGCTACAGCACATCACGTCAGGTTTGTGAAGTTGCTGTGTACACCTTTGTATCAGGCCTCTGTATATTTATGGAGAATTGTCTTGTGAGAGAGCGGGCGACGTAGGTTTGTGGGCGGAGCGTTGTACAGAGTCTTAGAGAGATCGCTTAGATCGATTAAAAGGGTCGAAAGCGCAAAAAAAAAGCCAATTTTTGTTTTAAAGTAGTCGTTCACTATGAATTGAGTCGTCTTTAAGGTTTATTAAGGTGAAGGTGTGATGAAGTGATGTTACATTTTATTATGAGAAAACTTACCATGACTATAGATAATAAAAGTATATGTACTGCTTACAAGACTCACGCAAATATTCGGTCTTGCACATATCAGACATGGGTTGGTTCTGGGTTTATGGGTTAATCCAGGCACTGCTCTAAAACTACTGCTGCTGTTGTTTAGCCGATGCTGCGCCATAGTACCTTAGAAGCATACTGCGCTGTGCTCTGTAGTTATAATCTACAATTTGCACATTTTTAAATTGCACATTTTAAATCACAATATTCATCTAAAACGACTTAAAGAAACAAGTCCATCAACTTCCGCTGCCGAATCCTGTTCTTTAAAAAATGTGTTTAATAGATCTACTTTAATTAACAACTGATATGAACCATTTTGCGGAAAGTTATCTGCGTTTTCTTCTGTCTTTGCTCTGTTTGGAACCAAAAAAAGCTGGATTGGTGCAATAGACATGAACATGGTTGGTTCATAACAAGTGACAGATGTAGTTCTGGTCTGATTACTGGTGGATACTGCCTTATATCTGTCTGAAGGGAGGAGCTAACTACACTGAGTATTCTGATTATGAGCCTTATCCCAGTTATGACAATATTCTGGATAACACAGAGGACCAGGATACAGTACTCATATCCCTGTGTACATGCGCAATCAGAGTATCCTGAATATTTCGAGTGGCAACTATGGCAGCCATGGCACAGATATGGGAAAGAGTGTCAGTAATTTTTAAGCAAAGAAAATATACATCCCACAGCGTCAGATTAGTTCAAGAACAAGACAAACAGCCACAGAAGGCAGCCTGGTGTTAACAGTTGTATCAAAAATCAAATGCTTTAGTTTGTTTATAGATAGAAAAATATGATAGAACATGGAAAAAATATTCTTACTTAAAAAGTCCAGGTAGAAATCTGAGTCGTTCTGGATAAGATCCTGCTGTATTTGCTATTTCAGTTTGCACATGCTCAGTACAGCGCCGGTGTTGAGAAATCAGGATATTGCAACTACAGGCCACAATACTATCAGAAAATCCCCCTGACAGTATTCAAGTTTCTCATAACGGGGATTCTGGCTTATCGAGGATACTGAATCAGGATACTGCATTTACATGGACGCACACAAAACCAGGATACTCAAAAACCTGATCATAACCGGGATACTAGTACACATGTAAAGATATCCAAGTTTATATACCTTACCAAACTGATTTTTTTAGCGTTTGACCTATTTCTTTATTATTAAGCTTTATGTTACAAGGCTCAACATTAGAAAAAAGCATTTTAAACTGACTATTTTGAGCTGTTAACCTTAATTTGTGCTGTTTCACCTTGTGATGTCATGAGGTGATGCTCCTCCTTCTCCAGATAGAGCTCCTCTGCTGTTATATTCATTTTAGTACAGGCCCAAAAGGTAAAGTGGTATTTTGTTATTCTACCGGTTACTTATTTTACCAATCGGAAATATCATCAAACAAGTCTGTGTATTCCTGAACTTTAGTAACTTTTTCACTGTTTTATGAGAACATTTAAAACAAAGTAACTGTTCTGCTACTTGTCACAATGCAGATGGCTCCTTTGCATTAAACTGCCAAACCAAATTCGCCTTTTTGGAGAAAGAAAAGCTTAATGCCATACTGTGAAACATTCTAAGCAAAGCAATAACAGGTTGTCTCCATGGCTACCAGAAATCTTTAAAGACTTCCCTTGTTTCCAGTGTAAAATGTGATCAGATATAATGCCAAAACACATTTTCCCTCCCCCGACACCCAAACAGACGTATGTAAATGCACATCCGGCCGACCACCTTTGAACCCGCGCTGCAGAAATCCGATTATATTTTCGAGCTGTGGGGAACTTTGACAAAGTTATTTTTTCCTTGTATATTTGGCCGTGGTGTGTCCGTAGTGCGGTATTAGGCTCTGAAGTCACGCTGATAACGCCGCTCCCCTCCCCGACCCTGTGATGTCCAGCTCTGAGCGGCGTTTGTCATCAGCGAGGCCCCCAGGTACCGCTTTGATATGGGAGAGGAGAGGAGAGGAGAGAGGGGAGCAAAATGGGGCCCCCAGGGAGGCACTCGCACGGGGCCTTAAATCCTCCGCTGACACAGGCCCGGTCTGAGTCAGCCCGAGATGCATTTTAGAGCTTTGGAGGCTCACTTAGTTTGACAACATCTTTCATTTTGTTTAGTTTTCTTTTTTTTTTTACTTTAAGAAATGCTATGTACGACTGTGACTGTTTTGCATTTCTTAAACTTGACCTGATTTGTGTCCCCAGATATAATGTGTGCATGTTCAAATCAAATACAGCATTTACTCATTACAATTATAACGCAGATTTATTCTTAATTACACGAAAAACTGCATAATGGCCAAGTTGTTTATGTAATAATTCTGTGTTCTGGTTCTCAAGGCGATGATCCACTTCTCCAATGCTGAAATCCAGTTGGTTTAAACCTAAAAGGACTCTCTCCGATCTGAAAGGGAGGTTCTGAGCTTCCATACGAGGCCTGTCCATGTTCTGAGAGTGAGGAAAAACCTGCGTGTGTCCTGGCAACACAGGTTCAGTTGTGATTATAGTACGTAATTAAAGAAAAACATCTAAGTAAGAGCATGGGCTGTTAGTTTCAGTGTAATTAGCTTCTCCTTTTAGACAGATATAACTGAAGAAGTCTCTTGGTGAGTGGAAAACTTTGTGCCATGCCATTATAGTTTACTGCATTCACACATCAAACTCTGGACTCATTTGGGAACTAGACCATAGTTAAACCTGCACCATAAGAACAGAAGAACATGATTAAACTTAGAGGGCTTTTATGCTTATGTTCTGTTTGGTCCTGCTGTGAGTCTGGTGTTATACACAGACTCACAGCCTGGTTCTCACCCGTTCTTTCATTTAGGATGTCATTTCAGCGTTTTTAGACCACTTACTTGGACATTGAGTGTATGAATATTAGAATAATCATGTTTCACTGTTTATGGAGCTCCTCCCTCATGTAAAGAGCCCCACACTTTCACTTTAGAGACTGATCAGACGTCCCTATTGACCCCATTTGGAGCCCGGTGTCCCTGTCCCAGCTAGATTTATCCAAAATCTGTTATTTGTCCCAGTTTTATACAAGAAATGTTCCAGATGTTCCTATTTTTGACCAATTTGAATCTGGCAACAGTTAAGGGAGTAATACATTACCATTTGTTGAGCCAAAATACAAAAAAGCATGTTGAAAATGACCATGAGGTAAAAAACTGCACCGACAGAAGTCCCTCACACTATGACCCACAAGTGAGTCGAGAATGGACAATGTTATGCACTTTTTTCACAATTTTATTTTATACCAACTATCCCAGTGTTAACAAATGTGTCCCACTTGTGAACTGTAAAACTATACTTTGTGTGTGGTCTGCTATGGGGCTCATTACGTGTTGTTGCTTGGTTCTTTTCCCCCTGCACTTGTCTGATCTGTTCGATTTTTATAAGTGGAACATGTTTGGGTATTAGTCATCCTCAGTATTCTTTTTATTTTTTTGTCTTCTCTGTTTGGTGGCTCAGCCCTGGAGTTGATCCAAATGTGCTTTTCAGCCTGAATAGTGCTTATTATAGGACATCTGCAAGGCTGGGTATTGGATAGAAGTGAGTTGACCTTCTACTAACCAGCACTCATCTTTGTTTTGGCTCCAGTTTAATTGATGTAGACCTGGGTTTGGTCCTTTTCTAGTGCTGGGTTAGTGTTGATATAAGTTTCATGTTTAGTCTGCAAATTGAACGAAAATAAGGTACAATGAATAGTTTATTGAATGAAAAGAATTATTGATTTGTTAAAAAATATTTTCCCTGGAGCCTAGTCGTTTGTGGTGAAGAGGAGAAGATGGAGAGGCTGGTGGTTTCGCTGCTGTGGTGGAAATGTTGCCAGCCAAGTTTAAGACAGTACAGTGTAGTATTTTCTACACAGAGGGATGTCAGTCTGATCAGTACACCCTCCATCGCACGTCAAACCAAACTCACACACATCTGTCCAGTCAGAATTCTTTACTTCAGTGACACATGTGAAACAAAGAAGCTCATTGGTCAATTATCATTTTCAGATTAACACTTTAGTGCTTCATTCATTGACTCTCTTTTTTTCTCGTGAGCAGCCATATTTGTTTTAACACGGACAGACCGTGCGTGTCCCCGATTGGCTAATGCACCTGTCAATCACGTCCATAAGATTCACATGTGACCAGACTCAGATCTTGGAGAAACTTGCAAATGGGGCATACGGTTAAAATGGCTCAAATCAGCAAAGTCTTCATTTCGTTGGCTTCAAGAACGTCAGCTGGCTTCAAGAACATTTACTTTCAGAAACTTCATTGTCCCAGATCTTCTCTTTTACGGAAGGTTTTTGGCGACAATTGCGGGAAAAAAAAGTGTTCAGATCTGCATAGGTTTGCCTTTTCTGCGGACCAACACTTCCCTAAGAACCTAAGTGTGAAACCGGATAGAGAGGGGGGAGCCTGAGCCGCCAAAGCCCAGAGAAGGTGCTCAGTCGTGGGCCCGAGCTAAGCCGCGCGGTGGGCCTCTTTAGCTCCACCGCGCCTGTGTCCGCTTCCAATGCTGTGACACGCAATTAGCTTTCATGTCCGCCACCTGACAATCGCTGGACACTTTCGCCAAACGGATTAGCGCTGCGAAACTGATGCTGGCCAATCCGCTGAGATTATAGAGAGATCTGAAAGAAACGGAGAAGGGGGAGGGCGAGGGGAGGAGATGGAGGAGCGTGTGGGGCGACAAAGGGAGGGATGACAGACGACAAACCAAAGGACAAAGATGGCGCCCGTGCGAAAAGGTCAGCAGTTCCAGCACAGTAGCGCCGGAGCGTGGCTGTAATGGGACATATGATCGCGGTCACAGTCGCTGCTCCTCAAAATGACAAAACGCGAGATGTAACGGGTAAACAACTTGAAGAACTGCAACGAATATGTCTGAAGATACAAAGACCTCAAATGTACAGAATTATGTAGCGAGAAAAAAAGTCCTCAAGAAGACATATTGTGCTTGTGTTTTGTGGCTATATGATCAGATTTGAGCTGTAGACAGGTTTTTTTACTGGCTTCTCGGAGGAAAAGATTTAGAATAGTTTTTGCAGCACTTCAAAATGTGTTCAAAATTGTGTATCTATGCGTAATCGTAGCACACTGGTTATCGCTATTGTCTCCTTTTCATTTTATTTTAGGTCTGAGGTCAAAATATGTTCTCTCTGCATCTAAAGAGGAAGCGTCTATTTCCCCGAAGTGTGTGTTAGGTGCTTGTGTTGTTAGCTTTACCTGGTCTCTGAAAGTTGTGAAAAACTTATAAACTTAAGGAATAATTAGGACGCTCAGAATGCATGCGATAAGTGAGGAATAACTTTGGATCACTGCAAACCGTTTAAAATGAACTAGGTCTTTAACGCTCGCCCTTTGCAGCATTGTGATTTTTCGACAACCTATCGTGCATCAATTTGATCATGTTAAAAAATGGCAAAATTGAAACTCTGCTGCCTGAAATTGAAATTCCACTATGAAGAGGTGTAGTCGGCAGCAGTAAATTAGTTTTACAGGTTTGAACAGGAAGTGAATTGGCCCGTTTCATTTTAGATCAATATAACACATGAATGGGATTATTATATAGTTTATTAAATACTACAGAAAACATAATATATGGTTATTTTCTTGATTATACCTCTGCATTTGACCCATCCTTTAGTGTCTGTGGGTTAAACCTGTCAGGAGCAGTGAGCGACCGCAGTGCAATTTACTTTTTAAATCCAAAATGGTTTTAGTCAATCAGATTTTTAAATGTCATGCCAATTTAATCAACTATATCCAAAACTGCTTTAGTCAATCAGATTGCGCAGAACTGTAATAACTGTATGTCTTGGGTGCACAGAGGTGTTCTTGGATGTTAAGGGTTTTGTTGCCTTGGATCCAGAACACACAGTTCTTCAATACTTTATGAAGATGTGAGTCTGGTCACCTTTGAATCTGACTGTCAGGTCGATTAGCCAATCAGGGACAGGCATAGTCCATCTGTATTAAAACAAATATAGCTGCTTACAAGGAAAAAAACATGTCACGAGGGACAGAAAACATTGCAGATTTATACAGAATCAGTGAGTGAAACATGTTATTTTGTTTGTACATGACCCAATGAGTGCCATTTCATTTTATATGCATCATTGAAAAAAACAAGACGTGACAGAGGGCATGGAGGTTCATATCCCTCGGTATAAAAAATATAAAGAAATATTATTCTGGACTCAGCAGGCCACTGGTTTGGGGCATGGATATAGTCTCCTCGTTCCCCTTTATTCATTTATGTTTAGTTGTTATGATTGAACAAAAATGTGTACTTTTACTCATAAAGTTTTAGTAATGTATTTAGTTCTTATTTTGTTTCAGTCAGCAAAATAATATCATAGACAAAAAATACATACGTGATACAGAAATTACCCTGATACCCTAAATTGTCCATGTGTACCAGGAGAACTAACCACTCTGCCACCGTGCCTCACCCCATTTTTACACTTCACTCATGATTGACACCAAAACCCAACCCTTCAAATGGAAAGTAAAATATACCATTTTCCACATAAGTATTATTTCAACTTTTTAAATGTGAACTAAATGCAAAAATGTCCAAAACTGTGTTAAAAACAATCGAGCATAACGTGTCCCCCTAACCCTTTGCTCGTTAAAGTGGAACATTGTCTTCTCAAAAGTGAGATTTTGACCCAGGGCTAAATTTGATCAGAGTAATCTTACATTAATAATAGATAAAATAATTGAAAATTGAACAAAAAATAATTGCAGTTTGTTCCAATCCACGTCGCCGAAGGCCCTCACCCCCCGTCACTTAAGCAGACAGGTTTTCTCCACTTATATACAGTGTTTGTGCTACGGGAGCCCGGTGTGTCCAAAGTTTGTCATCATCACATAATTATTACTAGATTATAACTGTGCATAAAGTAGCTTAGTGTCGCACGTACTTATGGTAGCACTAGTAGTAGTAGTAACAATGTATTAGTAAGAATTATTAAAATTATTATTTGTAAAACCATTATATCCGATTCTTGCTTCTTAAACACTGAAGAAATAGTTCATATTATTCCTCACTTACCTTATACCTTCCGAGCATCCTAATATTTAGCTATAATAAGTTTCTAAGCACTTTTCACAACTTTGGCATGCCAGAGCAGAGTTTACCGTCACAGTAAAGCTACCAGACATCAGCATGCTAACAGTGCACTTCCGGTTTTGCCTAGAATAAAAGTCTTGATGATTGGATGCAGGCAGTACACATCAGTCTCATTTTCACCGCAACAGCAGCTTTTAGAATACATTTGTACTGAGGAAAAACATATTTTATTTAATTACATGAAAAAATGAGGACATGCCCTTTAATTTGGAAAATTTGTTGAAACTGACGTAATTTGGATTTTCAAAATGACAAACCTCCTCTTGTAATTGGACTGTTTTTTGCAAATGAACTCTTGTTATATTATATTTTGTTGTATTAGCCGTGATGCCAACATGAATCTACTAAAGCTACTTTGTCCCTTCAATGGTCAAAGGGATATAGTGCTATTGTGTCCTTTTTGTGGCTGGACAACAAACAATAAACTGTTGTATTTCTACAGACCAGAGATTTTCAAGGACACAAAATTGACTTTTTAGACTTTAACTATGTCATACTGTTGTTCCCTCACCAAATCCATGCCTGGAGTTGTATTGTGTTTCATTTATGCTTGTTTCATGAATCCATTAATTAAATTGGTCTTCTCTGAGTCTCAAAAAAGCTAATTTTGCCAGGATTGTTGCGTCACAGGTAAAACTCTGGTCTCCTAAACAGTTTTTTTAAGTCCATAAACCATCACCGGACTCGTTCTGCGGTCAGACTGCATTCAACAAACACATGGTTCTGTTAGCGTAGCCTTCACGGGGGATAAGGACATCATTTGTTAATTTTCCCATTGTTCATTCCAGTTGCAGACAGCAGAGGGAGCTCCACCACCTAAGCGCCTTTATCAAAATATATCTCTTCATATTCCAAATGCAGACATTATTTGAAGTTAGACAATGTGAAATACTAATCACAAGGTGAATAAATGCATGTATAATACGGAGCTAAAGCAAAATGTGTTCTTTAAGTGCAGTGGTGAGTGAACAGTTATCAAAATGTCTATCTCATCTTGGAATACATACTACATATAGTTTTAAAGCTGTACAATGTTCAAGTTTAAATCATGTCACTAATAGCTATGCCGCTAAGTGGTTAAACTTGAACATTTAGCAACACCAGCGACAGACATGTGCAAAGAGAAAGCAAAATAGGTACCACTTCAAAAAAACACATTTTCACACACACATAGTATACTTGAAGTTATATTTTTAAAGTAATGCTAAATATTTACTTTAGGAGTAGTGCAAAACATGCCCTTTCATATTTCCTCACATATTTACTTATCTAAACATATTGGTGCAGTACATGGCTTGCAGTCCTCCTTATGAATTTCCAGCATGAATCCTTTTTGCTCCCTGATTGATTTTAACTAGCCCCATCATGTGTCACGCTTAAATCCTTCCCCCGGGAGCTTTTCATTCACTCCAAACTTTATGACCCAGATTCGGCGCGCTGGGAATTTTTCCATTTATCAGCCGTTTAATATATTCCCTGACTCCGTGTTAGCGCTGATAGCATAAACAGGCTGTTCCTCTCTACTCCGCTCTCAGATTGGCGCGATGCAATGGCCTATAGTAGCCGTTGCGTGAAAAAAACTAAATTGCTATCTGCGGAGGTTGCGATAAGGTGGTCTCTTTTGAAAAACGTCTGATAAACAGCGGACTGGCGTATACCTGGGGAACCGGTTGTGGGGGTGGGCGGGGGGAGGTAGAGGGGAGGTGGTGGTGTTGGTGGAGGGGGGTATGTATACATGTATGGGGCTCCCAACACATTCCGCCTTTAATGGGGGCAGATGCGCGTAGAATGGGGAACGCGAGTGAAAGCGTGTCACTATTGATTCACCTGAAAGCCGCATCTGCTTTGGATGTTGTGAGGGGAAGGGGGGTGGAGGGGTGTGGGGGGTAGAGGGTGGTGGTGGGAGAGCAGTGGGGGGTGGGGGTGTACTTGGGAGTTTACAAACTTCCAGGAGAGAGGAGAAAAGAGAGGATCCCACACGTATTTGCAATACCAAAGTCCGTCATGTTGGGAGCCATTTTAGTCCGCCTACTGACTAAACTTCAGGCGACTTCCGTGTTGACGGGGGCTTGAGAAGAGGCTTGAATTGATTCAAACGTGACTTAAATATTAATTGCATGATTTGAACTTGGATTTGTACATTGATCATTTGGACTTGGACTGAAGAGTTGAGGACTTAAACTCAACTTGGACTTGATCCGGTCTATATTAAGCCGCACGACTCATATCAGATATAATGTCAAAGTCAGAGAGGGTTTTATGCCAAATAGATGTTATAATATCGTTCCTTTATCAAAAAAATGCCTGAAGTGGTTTGGGTGTCATCCTTGCATTTCAGTAATTTAGCTATCTCTCCCGGGCCCTGTTCAAAACCCCCTTACGGTTAGATTCTGTCCAATGCTTAGCCCACGAGTATATGCATGATACAAAACAACATGTACACAACAACAATGTGACAGCTCTGAGAGGGGAGTGACTGGAAAGCAAAGGGAGGGGGGAGTCAGAGCGTCAAAAATGAAAATTTTATTTTTTAATGTTAAACATCCATCCATTTTCTTCCACTTAATCTGGGGCTGGGTTGCAGAGGCAGCAGTCTGAGCAGAGAGGCCCAAACTTCCCCTTCCACACACACTTCCTCCACCTCTTCTGAGGGAATCCCAAGTCGTTCCCAAGTCAGCCGAGAGACAGAGTCACTTCAGTGTGTCCTGGGTCTTCCCCTAGGCCTACTCACGGTGGGACGTGCACCACCTCTCCAGGGAGGCATCCAGAACAGATACCCGAGCCACCTCATCTGGCTCCTCTCAATGTGAAGGAGCAGCAGCTCTACTCCAAGCTCCTCCTGTGTGATTTCCTATTTGTAAGGGAGCACCCAGCCACCCTGCAGAGGAAACTCATTTCATTTCAACCACTCCAGAGGAACTGTCCCCAACCATCAGGTGATGTTGCAGAGGCGTGTCAGGACTCTCATCCAGCCCAGGGCCTTGCCACGAGGAACGTGCCAACCACCCCAGTGAGTTCAGCCAGGGTGATGGATGAGTCCATCTCCAAGTCCTACAAGCCAACATGGCTCCATAGGACTCCTTCTTCTGCCTGACGGGATGCCTTATTTCCGCCATGGACCACCCGGTTCAGGGGTTGCCACCACAACAGGCATCAGGGACCTTACAACCACAGCTACAAGCAGCCGTATTGACAATGGAGGTGGAGAACACGGTCCACTTGGATTCAATGTCAGACATTCCCAACAGACCACTACCAGGCCTGTCTGGCCTCCTCCCCTTCCAATGGATCCAAGTCACAACCAGGTAGTGATCCGTTGACAGCTATGTCCCTCTTTTCACCCGAATGTCCAAGACACAAGGCCGGAGGTCAGATAACACAACAACACAGTTGTGCACTGCTGGACACCCTTGTGTTCGAACATGATGTTTGTTATAGACAAACTGCGGCTAACAAGTCCAATAACAAAACACCTCTCAAATTCAGATCAAGGAGGCCATTCTTCCTGATCACCCCTCTCCAGGTGTCACTTTTGTTGCCCACGTGGGCGTTGAAGTCCCCCAGTAAAACAACGGAGTCTCCGGTCGGTGGACTGTCCAGTAGCAGAAAACTACAGATCTTCTGAGTCTCAGGGAATTGAGTGGAGGGCTTACAACTCTATATCAGAAAAAAATGCTATGGAAACTGCAACAAAATTGGGTTAGACCAGCAAAATGTTTTAGGATTGTTTATAACTCCTCAAGCCTTGTGGCTTCCAAGCAACTGGTAATTGGAATATTTCCTTCTTCTGATTTGAAAAAAATGCCTCAGAATATCGCTCCAATTGGAAATTATCACTTGTGAACTGGGAAATGATCAGAGGACTCCCACTTCACATAACAGTTGAAATGTGACGTATTACAATAATGGTAATCATCACAAAAGTGGATGTGAGTGGTTAACCAGCGCATAAACGATGTTAGCACGTGATACATCCTAAATCTGACAATATTCTTAAATTTAAAAAGTTACAGACATTTGTTTAATCTTTACATTTCTTTAGCCTAGAGTATAACAATAGTCATAAGTTTTACATATGAAGTAATTCAGCTGGAACGCTCTGAGGTCTGAACTCATAATGTTCAACCAGGAGTCTGACCTTCCACTTTCCTGGGACGCAGCATTACTTTGGTTATTTTAGTTTAATAAAAGAAGCTCTACTTGACATTGGAAATAAGTCTGAATTTTCTAAGTAACTTTTCAGACCTGGATTAGTCCTGGTTTAATCTTGGTTTATAGAGGCACACTGCACACTGCAGAGCGGTGGGGATGGTCGGGGTCTTGGCGTGCTGTATAAATGAATAGGACATGAGGCTTTGAAAAGCTGAGAGATAATGAAGCGGTCCGCAGGGGGGCCATTACACATGGGCCCCGAGACTGACATGGGGGAGCCATTACACCGGGGCCCCAGGACTGAAGGCTCCATGGCCCTTGACTCCTCCAGCACTGCACTGCTGTCACCAGCATGACCCCAAACCTGTGTGGCTATAGGGCAGAGCATGGAAGGAGCGAAACTTATATAACCTAGTATATAAAAAAGATACTGTTGGAAAGTCAAATCTGCTTTGTTTGTACTGTTTTCCTTTAAACATGCTCTTGAGTACATTTGCTTTAACAATTCATGAAGAACTTGAAATAATGGGTTTCTCCTGACCATAGACACCTTGTTTCTACACATGTGCCCCAGTACTGAGAACACGGGTTAAGACGACATCTACTGGCAGTATGTGGAATTACTCTTCAATAAACAGCCAAGCTAGCAACCTTTTCTGACATGCTAACAGAAATGTGCAGATGCAAAATGTGTGATTTTGATTCATAGAGTTAAAAACAGCACAGGAGACCTTCCAACTTTTACCATGATGCCACAAACCTGGAAATTTTAAATTGTGTGTTTCCATGGAGCTCAGAAGGAGCACACTTACTAAACAAGGATTCATCAAACACGTGTGAATAAAGCAAAATACAAGTCCAGGTATGTTTTTGTTGAGGGAGCAAAGTTATAATATGGTTAAAAGCTCCAAAAAGTTTATGTTGAATGTGATCTTTAAGTGAACTGGTGGTATTGTTATCTTGAAGCTGCTGAATATAATGCTTTGTTCCAGTCATTCTCAGAGGTCAGAACTTTCTCCGAGTTTCTGTGTTCCAGTTGTCAGGTCGGGAAAACAATGAGTAGCAGGATACATTACAGGAACGATGCAACCATGTAATGAAACCAAAGAAAGTGCTCATATCCGCCAAATGCATCAGATGAAGTTAATTTAGTAACTCGGACTTTGTTATTATATTTGCAGTCTATAGTGAATTGAAGGAAGCAACTAAAGTGAAAATCACATTAGTATGATCAATATTTTAATTGTTGGGATTTAATTTTCACAAGAAACACATTGCGGAGTCATGTTGGATTTTCTAACTCAGGCTCTAAAATCTTCTACGACTTTACAAAACGACTTGAACGTGCTATAATTTTTGGTCGATGAAAGACCCATGTCAACAATGGGAAGAGTGTATTTGACCCAAACTACCTGGCAAATCCAGACTTATACCTCTCTGTATTTGTTATACAGACTGATGTAAGTCTGGTCCCCACATCCTCCACTGCGTCTCAAGTCCAGTCAAACATGGTCGTGCATCAGATTTATTTCAGTGACACAAGGAGCTCATTGGTCACCTATGATTGACAAACAGAAGCATGTTTAGTGCTTCGCTCATTGATTCTGCAGAAATCCTTCATGTTTTTCAGCCCCCTGTGATATTTTGTGTGTTCTGGATCCCTGGCAACAAAACGACCACAGTTATAGAGTTACTGCAGTACTTGTGATATCTCTATAATCAAGTGCATATTTGAGGTTTTCTTGTTTTCTCTAATTCTGACTTGGTTTGGATTGCACCTGTGGTAAATATTATCATAGTTTTACATCAGCCAAGTTGCAGTTGGCGGAAAAAAGTTTACAAGAAAAAAATACACGGGAGGCAATTTGATCACAATTTTTCAGACAAAACTATCAGAAAAGTTTTGGCCCTGGTTTACAGTCGCTAGTTATGGAACTGCCTGTACTTATGTCACATGTGCTGCAGTGTCCAGCAAATAAATGATTAAATGATTAAAAACGTCACCAAAAAAAAATATATATATATATATATAGATATATATATAGATAGATATATATATAGATATATAGATATAGATATATATATAGATAGATAGATAGATAGATAGATAGATAGATATATAGATAGATAGACGATCTAGATGGTTTAGTTCAGTTCTGTCTATCCAGTTCTGCAAAGCTGGAAATGCTGTTTTCCACTCTCACATATGTGAGTAAAGTGATTAATTTTTTAAGTTTACTACTACCTTTTACCTTTTTTTTTATTTAGTAGAGATGGGGAATTCCTGAAATAATCCAAATAATTCTAGTCAAGGTGTGTGGAGACAGTGGAGCACTTCCTGTATTACCACAATTTGGAACAGTATTTTCAGTTTGAGAAAATACCTCAGTCTAAATATGCAGGTTTGTGTGTTAAACATGAATGAAACAAAACACAACTCTCACTGTGTTTGTGATGAGGAAACAACATTATAACACAGATCAGAAAAGAGAGTAATACGGGCCTTTAACAATCATATCAATCATACAATTTTTAATATTACACATTAGTACTACTACTACTATTATCAAACCTTTATCCGCTGCCTATACCCACTACTACAGACATACTTCACATGAAACTCTATCAGATAGTCTCAACGCCGTTATTTATGCACGGCCCCTGAAGGCACCCCATATTTCACCCGTACAATACTTTAGTGACCCTCTAGTGGGCCATTTCTCTGCTACTTTCTCCCAGTCCATCACACCAGGTGCTGACTTCCCCTTTATGTAAAATATGCTGTCAGCGCCGACATTTTGACTTTTATTAGCAGCATTATCAACTGAAACATGATAAAATGCGACCGCTACGAATCCGGCGACGCAGCCTCAATGTAATGTGGCCATAACTCAGAGCAGGATCGGACAGTTGGGTAGATCCGGGCGCTTTTGAAGGAGATTTTTTGCATTGCACCGCATGTTATGTAGCCAGTAATAGGGCCGATAAATAGTGGTCGCCCCTGGATACCGTCCAATCCATCAGCGATAAGAAGGCTTGAGTTTGGAGCTAGCGTAGATTCATAAAAGGCTTTAAGAGGTGGAGCACGCAATATGGCCGCAATATTCTGCCAAGTGAATAGAGTCACACTGCAAAAGGCAAAAGCAGTAGCATGTGTAAAATGAGTTGAGTTTAGATATTTAATTTGAGTAGTTTTGACATGGTTTAAATTTGGAGTCTGTGAATGTAAAATCATGATTCTCACTGCGATTTTGGCTTTAAGAATAAGTTAAATACATCATTATCACTTTAGAATAATTGCACTTTTATCAGCGTTAAAGAAGCGGTATTATGCAAAATTGAGCCTGTATAAGGCTTAAACCACAAGCCTACATCACCCCTGCTCCTGCACGACGATTTTCCATAAAAATACAAAAGCATGATACAAAACAATACACTACAACTTCATAAACCCGGTGTGATGTGCAGTAGTTTCATTAGTGGGATTCTGTTGTGTTATGATAGCGTTCTAAATGTGATGTGTTAGCAACTAATGTCCCATACAAGTGTGGTAATAGTTTATTATTAATTATTTAGGCTAAGTAACGACAAACCCATGTAGTTTCTAAGCCTGAATCATTCTTAATAAACTATTTGTTCATTATGATCCATTGTGTCTTTGCTCATGCTTTATTAAGGCTGAATAAGCTGAGTTATGGATGGTCCAACACCAATTGAAACATGTTTATATATGTATTTGTTTCAATATACGTATATTCAAACATATATGGAGCAGAGACCTATAGACAATGATGTCAGTTATTCAAAGTGTTGCATCTGACGTAGGTTTGACTGAACCACCACACTTTTAATAGTGCTTGGAACATTTATTTTAAGTAAACATGTATTATATATATTTATGATAGATAGAGAAGTACATATGAAACTAAACATGGAAACAATACAGAGTCCATGACATTTTTAAAACATCAATACTTGTTCAGATATCCAGTATCCAATTAATTCTATAAACATGACCTTACTTACCTGGGGTCAAATCAAATATTCATTAAATTTACTGATAAAATGATAAACGCTGATTTATTCTTAGTTACAAAAATAATTGGTAATTTTGGTTCTCAAGACGATTATCCAATCAGAAAGCAGAATGAGCCTCACATGATTCTCTCATTTAATTGCCAGTTGGTTTAAACCTAAAATGTCTCTCCCTGATCTGAATCGTCACTACCTAAACCCCAGGACCTGCAGTCGATCATTAATCAGTGACTCTGGTGCTTCAGTACATGCTGTCCATATGCTGAGGATGAGTAAAACCTGACTGTGTCCTCTGTCTGCAGGTCAAAACACTGGAACCCAGGTTCAGCTGTGATTGTAATACCTTTTTTTTACAACTATAAGAGTGCAGGCTACATACAGCTCCTTTAATTACAATCTGGATATCGATTTTCTTAACAACTCTCCTCTGTTACACACCTCTACATTACTATCATCGAATGTCCCCCAAAAGCACGCTACCCTTTCCTTTGTCCTCGCTGAGAGAAGGGTGAATGGCGCGCTAAATGTCCACCTCTCCTCGCTCGCATTCATCATTCTCTGCTCTTCAAAACAACTGGAGGCCATCCTTTCAGAGCCCCATCCCCTCCTCCTCCTCCACCACCACCACCCCACCCATCTGAGCCAAAGTTCACCCACACGCTTCACGGGGCGTTCGCTGCTACGCCGACGACCGCACACAATGTCACAAGCGTTGAACTTCGGTGAATGAGAACAAAGCTTATTTTCGCAATATTGATCTGGATGTTAACGGCGAGGGGGGGATAGATCGGCTGTCTTCTTCTTTTTTTTTTTTGGTTGTTGGGAGGGGGTGGGAGAGGAGGGGGTTAGGCTGAGTGAACCATCCATCATGCGCGCGGGGCGACGTTGAGCAGGTAAAGCGCCGCAGAAGAGGGGAGGTCCATTCGTCTCTGGGTCGCGGGTCGAGATGGACTTGTTTTTATCTTTATCTTGGCATTTCACACACCACTAGGGCAGCCGTGGACATTAGGTAAACCAACAGTGGGAGGAGGAGGAGGATGGAGGAGGAGGGGGTCAGCGGTGTGCAGCCCGAAGGGAGGCTGGGCAGGCAGGAGAGGAGGAGTGTCAGGTGAAGAAAGAGAGTCTTACAACTGTTGAAGCAGCGCTGTGCATCTTACACCTCTGTATTATGTCCAGCGTCAATTTAAACAGATTAAAACCATCTAAAACCAAAAATTGGCGTGACATAACTTGACTTTATGGCTCCACATCATTCATGCAGCAGATCACGTCAGATAAGAGGACCTTTATTTGTTACAAGATGCCCCGCAATGTATAATCCATCACAGACACAGGCGTTTTAACCCTAGGCTCAAAATGTACTTATTCAGACAGGTTTGTAATGCAGTGACACCGGTACAATGCAGTTTGGTTTATTTTTTCCTGATTATTGCATATTGTGTGTGTTTTAATTTTTTTTTTTTTTTATTTATTTTATTAGAAATCACTTCATTTTTAGTGTTATAAAGGCTCTATAAATAAAAACTGATTTATTAATGTGATGTCCAATGTGAAGGCAAAGCAATAACCTATCAGCAGATGGACATTTAAGTCGTGATGTAGCCTTATTTTAGATCTGGTTTATTCTTGATTTGATCTGGAATAGTCTTTCTATGGCTGGTTTATTGTGTACTTGGTGAGAAGTTTGACTGTCTGGGTTAGTTTAGGACTTTATTGTCCCTGTAGGAAAATTTGCCCCCTGCATATGACCCATTCTTTGTGGCAGAAGCAGTGGGCATCAACTTACAGATTTTGAGATAGTTAAAGCCAGGACCACAGGAGGATTTTATGTTTATGTTTAGGTTGTTGGGGACACAGACACAGGGAGAAATGTGCAAACTATGCACATAAAACCTTCTTGCTTTGAGGCTATCCACTCCAGTTCCTCATATATAGCACCATCACATTGGAAGAACATCTCTTATTGTCTTCTACATTTTCACAGTGTGCTTTTCTGTTTTAGTTTTAGAAAAAGAACACGCTTTTTGTCCCTCACATCAGTCTCATTTCTCACTGCAGGTCATCGGTGCCGACTCCCATCTTAGAGAGACCCCCAAGTCCAAAGTGAAGACCTACTGGGCTGACAGCAGCAGCAGTAGCAGCAAGAGCGTGTCCATCAGCCGCCTGCTCTCCCAGAACCTCTACGGCAAGGATAACTTCACCTCCCTCCACCTGGACTACGACGGCCCGGACCCCTTCTCCAAACAGGAGCACTGGAACTGGCCTTACAACACTTCCTCCTCCTCCCCACGAGACCCCCGCGATCCCCGCTCCAGAACAAAGCGGAGACCTATCGTCAAAACTGGCAAGTTCAAGAAGATGTTCGGTTGGGGCGACTTCCATTCCAACATCAAAACCGTCAAGCTCAACCTCCTCATCACTGGCAAGATTGTCGACCATGGCAACGGGACTTTCAGCGTCTACTTCCGGCACAATTCCACCGGGCAGGGCAACGTCTCCGTGGGTTTGGTACCTCCCACCAAAGCCGTGGAGTTTCAAGTCCAACCTCACCCACATTTCCACCAACCAAACAACCACCACCAGCAGCAGCAGAAGACAGCCCTGGAGACCAAAGAAACCAAGCTCTTCAACTGCCGCGTGGAGTACGAGAAGGTGGAAAAGGGGACGCGGAACTCCCTGTGCGCCCACGACCCATCGCAGAGCTGCCCACAGGAGCAGACCCAAAGCCACGTGTCTTGGTTGTGCTCCAAGCCCTTTAAGGTCATCTGCATCTTCATCACGTTCCACAGCACCGATTACAAGCTGGTGCAGAAGGTGTGTCCAGATTACAACTATCACAGCGACACGCCTTACCTGCCCACCGGGTGATCGTGTGAAACGAACGAAGGGGAGGGGCTAAAGAAGGAAGCAGGGACAGAAAAAGAGGCCGTGTAGGGGTCATCTTGAGCCTTGTAAAAAATAAAAACATCCAAGGAGCTGACAATAGACTGCGCTCCAAAGAAGAAGACTCAAAAGAGGTTCTATAGCAATGATGAGACTAACACTTATAGAGTTGCAACTATAGATGTAAAAAAGGAGAGGTCGTTAAAAAATACATGACATATTGGGAAGATCAAAGTTAAAAAAGTGAAGCACCAATAGAAAACACAACATGCTCAAAACAATAGAGATGATTTTCAGCCATAAATTATTCATTCTTTTTAGTATTATCACTCTTGGCCATAAAATAAATATACAAAACTAGTATGTATTACAAGCATCCACTGATATTGTTTAGCATGAAAGAGTTTCTACCCCCCGGTTTGCCTTTAGTTCATCAGAAGATTCAGACAACGTCCCTGTTTCTGCAGTTTGGGTTTTTGCATTTGGGACCCCAAACGAGCCGTGTGATGACATTACACTTGATAATAGTAGGTTAGTTTGTATCGACAAAATCCCCATTTCGAGTTGATGTGACGTTGAATCAAGGTAAACTTCAGCTGTCTTTGTTCGAGGACAAGGTCTAAAATGTTTCAGACAAACTTTTCAAGGTGAATAGTGTCTGAACATCCCGGCTCTTCTATTGACTAACAACACAATTACATGACCTCTCCAATATGTCCGCCGCTACATTCCAGCCGCACACCTTCCCTTCCCACAGTCTCCCTCTTGTATCTACGGTTGCAACCCTAAACCTATATGCATAACCGCTCGCAGCTAACAGCCAACCAGAACCTGCTGATTGTATTTATGTAAATATCGTAACGGAGGCCACAAAACAATCCTGTCTTTTCTTCAGTTAATTGACTTGTTAACTCCGATGGTGCGCTTTCGTCTCAATCATGCGTCCCGTCTGCCTCTCGTAATCACCGCCGACACGGGCACGTCACCGTAGACGGGTGCTGGGTGTCACTCCACGTTAGAGCCGCTCATGGGCGACACGTGGGAGCTGTGGTGAACCGGTTTATCTCCATGACAGGTCCATGGATACACGCTCACGTTATGGTCGGTGTCAAAAGGAATCTACGTCAGGTGTCCACTGGTACGGATGAGGAGCGGGACGGTGCAGTGTCAAAAGAAAGACTGACGGAAAGTATAAAACTGAGATGTAATAATGCTAATTCTGATGATGTTAATGCTGGAATTGGCTTTGTGCACAACGGCTAGCTCACTGTTATTATCACTACTTCCCGACCATAAGTTTATAAGTTTTATTCCCGGCTCTGTATGTCTACCTGCTTTTTACTGTCCTATAAACGTGAAAAACAAAACTAGCTCATGTTACCTTATCCATTCTGAGCATCCTAATTAGTTTTGTTGTCACGGTAATGATAACAACTAGCATGCTAACCCACACTTCCACATTCTTGGAGTAAAAAGGATGCTTTTATAATACCGTATTTTGTGGAGTATAAGTCGCATCAGCCAAAAAATGCATAATAATGAAGAAAAAGACATATACTTCACATATAAATCACATCTGAGTATAAGTCTATGAAAAAAGTGCGACCTATACTCCAGAAAATACGGTAAAAACAGACACTACATACCTGAATACTTCACCAGTCTTAAGTAATCAGTTTAAATTTGAATTGGTTGGTTTGTTTTATATTTTACATTGTAATAAAAGTGAACTTTGAGACACAGCGAGCTATCCAAAGTGTTGTGCATAGAGCCTATTAGGTGTTACGTATGTTATGTTGATAAATGACTATTGCCATATTAGGATTAGGGTGACCACCGTCCCTGTTTCGGTCGTCCTGCACTGTCCCCCGTCCCTCCTCTCATTTTCACATCGATGCCACATGAAGTATAAGAAGTGACATTTACATACATGATCCTTTTTTCCCCCCCACAATGAAATCAGCTGTTTTCATGTACTGACTTTCAGGGTTGTAATGCGTTTGCCTTTTGCTTTTCCATTATATATGTGATGATTATTATATAGAGCTTAAATTTCTCCTTGTCTCGCCACATTCAGAAACTGGCACCTCTTTTTCTACAATTTGAGGTGGTCACCCTGAGTTAGGATCAGTTCATAGACTCTTAGTTTCAGTCTCTGCCCTAGTATTCCTTGACATTTGTTGGTTAAGTATTGATATAAAGTTTGGAGCGCCTCTGGTTTAAAGTTCTAGTAAAGTGCAAAATGAGCTCTTCTGAATTTGTCCTCCGTAAAAACATATCTGAAGTTGTGTTATTTGGTTAAGCAACTTGAATAAGCAATTTCCTGTCCTTACAAGCGAAGTAAACCAGCAAGCCAATTTTATGCAAAAGGAATTTCCATATACGCAAATACAGGTACAACTGCCAAAAAAAGCATACAAATGTCCAAATCAGAACTTACTTTAGGTCCGGTACGTGGGATTTTGTGCTCGGTAAGACTTTGACAATGCATTTTTCTGTTAAATGATTATCTTAGAACAATAGTAACATAAAGAAAGTACTAATATGTCTTATTTTTTACTAAAACGTGTCAAAATGTAACAGACTCCAGCTTTGTCCTCTGCTCCCCACATGCCTGGTTCTGATCCATTAAAACAACAAAATAAAGATGAACAACTTGTGTGTTTGAGTTCCTGATTTAAACGTGAACGTACTGCGATCTCAGGCTGTGTGTGTGGGTGGGGATTTATCACATTGTGGGGACTTGTCTGGACACACACGCTCACATTATGGGGACCAGTGGTGGATGAAGGACTCAGTTTTGTGACTTAAGTAAAAGTGCAGATACAGAAGTAAAAGTAATACATGAAAAAAATGTAAAAGTAAAAGTCTTTAAGAACCTATTTAAAAATGTACTTCAGTGTTGTTAATTTGTTCAAGTGATAAATGTAGTGATATGATTAAAATTATACATATTTTGGTGAACAGTAACAATATGAATCAATTTCCTAATTTTTCTAATTAATTTTGTGTATTTTTTTGTTTGCTCAATGCCGGAGCTTGAACTCAAAAACTTTAGTCAGGATGTTACCACGAATAAGGTAAAAATAACCCTTCAAATCATATGAAAAGTACTTTTTAATTTATAGTCCAGTTAAAACATGTAGTGGAGTAGAAAGTACACATACTGCTCTCAAATGCAGTGAAGTAAAAGTAAAAACTGAAAAAATATCTATTGGAAAATGTACAGATACCTAAAAATTCAATCAAAGTACAGTACTTTACGACTCATGGGGACCTGCCTCCCTTATGAGGACAAAAATCAGGATGGGTTTAGATTAAGGAGAGGCAAGTAGTAACTCTCATTTGGGTTGCCAGTTCCAACACTGAAATCCAGTTGGTTTAAACCTAAAAGGACTTTCTGATCTGAATTGTCACTACCTAAACCCCAGCGCCTGCAGCCAATCATTAATCAGAGCCTCTACTGCGGCAGTATATCCTGTCCATATACCGAGAATGAGAAAATCTTCAGCCACTGGCAACCCGGGTTCAGCTGAAACCGTCGTAAAAAATGTTTTTAACTGTAACAGCGCAGGCTACGTACAAATGTCCAGGAAATTAAAGCAGGGATGCATGATTTTCACACGGCAGAAGGAGGAAGTAGGTACGAGTGGACCACCAAGTGCAGCCAATCAGAGCACTGCTTTAAGTGTTTACTCCTGGGTTGACGAGAAATAAAACACAAAAATTTACTCAGCTACAAAAAAGTTGAATACATCAGTTTTAATGTAAGTGTACGTATAGATACTCCTGACCTTAAAACCTGAGGACGACCTGGAGAAGGATCCTGTGACAATTTCTCCATAATACACGATAAAGCCATTAGCATACACAAGACATCCTGATATGAAAGTGGGACAGCGTATAATGTATTATCCAAAGTGAACTGAAATACTTTCTGAAGTTCAGGCCGCAGTGTAATCCATAATACAATCTTATTTTGCATTTCAAACAGTGTGGCATGTGTCAGATCAGAACTCGGAACTAATTTAGGTTGAATAAATCAACAATAAAAAGTGTGTCATGGACTAAAGGTAATTAGGGTCGTCAAAAGTATCAAAAATCAGATACTTATCGATACGAAAACTAGTATTGGAAACACATACTCATTTGAACAGGTATCAATACTAAAAAAGTCATATTCACAGGACAGAAATGAACCTTTCCTGAATAGTTTTAGAATGATCTCGAGCACAGATATAAGGCCAGATGGGAATAAAATAAAGTTCTATCGTTTAATGTTGAAAATCACATTCTATTGTCTAAAGAAAGAGTATTTTTATTGTCATTGTGGTCGGAATCTGTATTGAGTATCGAGTCGAGTATTGAAATCAAGTTTGAAATTTTAGTATCATGACAACACTGGTATCTTTCCATAGCTCAAAATGCTCAATTCCACCTTGTGATGTCACTAGGTGGTAACACAGGAACAGCTTGTCCAGGTCCTAAAAGACTGATCCAGTTTCCTTCCGTATGACGAAAATCAGCTTTGATCTGAATTACTTTTAAATGTTTAGCATACGCATACATTATTTTAGGTTAGAAAACTTTAAAACCACTGCAAATGTGTCAAAAAAATCACTCAAAAAGCATGACTACGAACGTACAAGACCTTTAATGCCCCATGCTGTAACATTTCTGCCGGTGGGTCCAAGTTAAAGCCATACTTTAGAACATTTTTCGTGGAGATAGATATGTTTTATGATTGCATTATTATTTATATTATGGAACAGTAGCGGTAAAGCAATGAGATTTCCATGGCAACAGGCAGATGGTGTGGTTACTAGGTCATGTTACGAGCCAGGTCTGTGGAAAGGCAAGTAAAGAGCCTTTTTTTTTTTTTTCTTTTAGCACAATCAAAAAACGAAATAAAAAATGGTACGTTTTTATACTTTTTGGCTGAAATGTTCCGCGGTGGGGCTTTAAGTACTCTCCCTGCCAGTTGAGTGCATTCTAATAACAATTGAATCCCACAATATGGTGTTATCTCGTCCTATCTGTGCGAGTGAACCAGCAGGTGAACCCCTCTCTCATCTTCATTCTCCACTGCAAATTGTGGAGGAAACTAACTCTGACTGCTAATGACATTGGCTGTTCCAAATGGCCATTAAAGCTTCATTACACGAATTGGGAGCCGGTGGGACTGCGCGAGGCCGGGCCGTTTAGCCAGAATGAAGTCGCACTAAGTGGAGCTGCGCCGCGTCAACACCGCCAAAGAAGAGATTAGCTCTGAGAGAAGGAGTAAAAAACCAAAACAATCAAATGTATGTTTATAGCTTCAATGGCCTGCTTTTAATTGCGGTTGCAAAAGGAATAGGTTGCGTTCTCGTGATGTCACAACATTTTCAAATCCGTATAGTTTAAAGACTTGTATGGATTATTCACTGCTAACACATAACATATTTAGATTCCCATGTTAACTTTTATTCTTTTGAAATTCGCCAAAAATAATATATTAAAATATCTTAAAAGTCGCCTCGCTTTGCTCCACACGCTAAGTCACTCCCCCCTTCAGAGCCCTGTCCCAACATAATCAGCATCCTGCTAAAGAAACTACAGCACATCGCATCAGTGGTCCCTATTGTGGTTCACCTTTCACGGTCTCGCTATTTCATGGATTTTTTTTGTGTGTAATTTTACATTATTTTTTACGCCGTACGACGCACATTGTGTTCTGCGTCCTGATTGGCTGAGGGACTGTAGACCATTGTCCATCAGTCTCCTCTGTGTCTCCTCTTCAGTACAGAATGTGTCAGACAAATGTACATAAATGTTGGATCGCAGTGTGACTCTGAAGTGCTGTATGTTTGCAAGTTTTCTCCCCGACAAAACCCACAATGTCGATGAAATGTGCTGCACAAACAAATTTCAGAAACACTTTGGACTTGAAAGTGTTTCTCTGCACGGAGAGGCGCCTCTGTGGATACCACTGGAGCAGAGGCACGAGAATTTTTAAAAGATCATCGAGGAAGAGGGAGATAATATACAAAGGTTTGAACTTTGAGTGTAAGAAAAGAGAAATGTGAGAAAATGTTTTAATGCCTGTGTGAGAAAAGTGTATAAAGTGTGTGGTGAGGAGTTTTACAGCTTTGCACTTATAACATGGTAGAAAAAGTAAATTTTCACAAAACATCTTTAAAATTGAGCTGGAGGTCAGATTTCTCAGGTGGAATTTGCTGTATATCTGTCAGATTACAGATTTGTTGACCTGGTTTCTGGTTAATATCTTTGTAATTACTGAGCCTATCCATATGAAACAAAAACTGAAACAGCACAAGTTTAAAGTTTTCTAAAACACTATGGTTGTTAATTGAAAGACCATAAGATTAGTGTTAAGTTTGTGGAGCCTATAGCAAAAAAAAAATTATAACATTTGTGGATTATAAATTCAAAAACAGTGACTCTCACATAGACTTACAGGCCCGTGCCCTCCCGCTGAGATTATGACGTGAACACATCCCATTAGTCTCTCTTGGTGTCTTTGCATGTGAACCTAGGTCTTTGAATATAATCTCGGTGATGAATTGAGGATGGTAGATAGATGCAACTTGTGACAGGGTTTATGCTCTGGTGATGTGTGCAGTCTTACAACCAGGAAGCAGATGTTGTACATATGGAGCTGAATTTTCATCTAGTGGTGTTGTCTAATTACAAATAGGGACTTTAAAGCTTAAAGAGGGAAGAAAAAAAATCTACTTTTCTGCGCTTTCTACCGTGCAATGACGTCGTTCCCTCATCAAAAACACACCTGAAGAGGTTTTAGATGTCATTCGTGCACGTTTGAGTAATCTAGCGATCTCTCCTGGGCCCTATTCAGACCCTCTTACATTTAGCTGTAAGATTCTGTCCAAAGCTCCGCCCACAAACCTACATCACTCATACAACAATTTTCCAGAAATATACAAAGGAGGAATACAAAACAATACACAACAACTTGACAAACCTGATGTGATGTGCAGTAGTTTCATTAGCGGGATGCAGCTGATTGTTTTGTAGTGCTCTGAAGGGGGAGTGACTTAGCGTGGACAGCAAATGGGGGGTGGACTCAGAAACATATTAAACATGTTAATACGGCAAATACAGCATTTACAAAACAATAAAAGGTAACAGGATGATCCAAATATGTTACGTGTTACCAGTTAATATCCTAATAGTATATATAATACCCCTTGTTTTAAAATATCAGTAAATCCCCCTGTACATATGTCATAATCTTAAATAATAATCTGTTTTGTTTGGTGTATGTATGTGCTGCTTTATCGGGTGATCTTTGTGTCTCTATGGGGGAAAAATGTTTTAATCTATGGATGCAATCTGATCAAAAAAAAAAAAAAAAAAACATCTTTATGTGCAGACAATGTTCTAATATGTTGCACATCCCAGATTACCAGTGGGTGGAGCTCCCCGAAATGGAACAGAGGATCATGGGAGTTCTCCGTAGCGCTCTGAGACCGGGGCATCTGGAGCAGTAAACAGATGACTAACCAGCGGCCTTTCAGCGGTCTGCAGAGATGTACAGCGAGCACTGACATTTCAGCGCATTGCAGAGTCGTAGGTTCAATTCCCGCAGTGTCAGAGGTGCGTGGAGTTGTAATTATCTGAGAGCAGGCTTTTCACCGTTTGACCTTAGAGACACACAGACAGACACAACATCAATTTTTCAAATAATGTGGTACATTACAGCGGCTGTTGGAGTTCAACCGGGAGAGATAAACGGCAAAGTAAAGGAGCACTATGTAACTTTTCTGGTCCATTTCATATCAGTCTGTATAGACACGTGTACACGACCAGGCCATGTTATAGGTGAGTGAAAAGGTAGTACAGTGGTCCCTCGTTTACCGCGGGGGGCACCTTCTAAAAATAACCTGCAATAGGCAAAATCCTGCAAAGTAGTCAGCTTTATTTTTTACAATTATTGAATATGTTTTGTGGCTGTAAAACCCCTCACCACACACTTTATGCACTTTTCTCACATTTCTCTCTTCTTTAAACACCCTCAAAGTTCAAATGTTCGTCGGTGCAGAACGTTTCATCGACATTGTGGGTTTTATCGGGAAGAAAACTTGCAAACATACAGCACTTAAGAGTTGCGATCCAATATTTATGTCGGTGCTGAACACATTATGTACTGTACGTGACATTTTTTGTTTTTTTTATATCCTTTATATTTTTACTGTTTTGCACTGTGTGTGACATTTTTATATTTATTCTTATTCTTTTAAATTCTATTTCTATTTAAAATTTCTATTCTGTGGTCGTGGGATCTGTGAACAAAAGAATTTCCCCTCGGGGATCAATATTTGATTCTGAACTGATTCTGTACAGAGACACGGAGGAGACTGATGGACAATGGTCTACAGCCCCTCAGCCAATCAGGATGCAGAACACAATGTGCTTCATACGCCATAAAAAAATCATGCAAAATTGTACAAAAAAATCTACGAAACAGTCAGACCGCGAAAGGTGATATAATGATACAACTGTAAACCATATATTTTTTATTAGCAGTATAAAACCAGTTGAAAATACACGATAGGTAATTAAGGTTAAAGGGCCGGTACCATTTTTTTCCCCATGTTTTTGAGCAGAATCTGTTTTTTTTGACCTAGTACAGAGAAGCAGCTCTTGAGGTCAAAATAAATCCACTGTACTATCTGCATCTAATGTGTTTTATTATGGACAGTGGAGCACTTTCTGTATTACCACGTGACAATGTGGAACAGAGTGTTTTCAGTTTGAGAGAAGAACCTAAACTTGAGAGAAGAAGCCGAAATATGCACAGTTAAAGATGAGTGAATGAAAAAATACAGCTGCAGGTCTGTTTGTGATGAGGAAACAACATTATAACATAGATCAGAAAATAGCGTAACATGAGCCTTTTCCACAGCAGCCTCTGATGTTTGACTTTTGTACATGTTATCGAGTTATAGGGCAGCGCCTTTGTTGACATTCATTAAAAGAAATAGTTTAATAAATGATGTTTTTCTCGTGACTCATGTACATACATCCACACCAGGACCGAGCCTCAGTGTGCCGCTCAACTGGCAGGCCGATAATTGCTTTATTAATAGATTAGATTCATTAATTAAATTTCAATTAAAGTCAAGGGAAATTAGATTTTGCAGTCACAAGATGTTTCAGTTATTTTTTTTTTTTTTATCAAAGCAGGTAATACCAAAACCTAAAGATGCAACCACAACTTTTTGGAGCTTTGTACCATATTATAACATTCAAGCCTGAAGAGGTTTTAAATGTCATCCATGCGTGTGTGAGTAATCTAGCGATCTCTCCCGGGCCCCTATTCAAACCTTCCTAACAGTTAGCAATACAAGTCCAACGCTCCGCCCAAAAGCCTACGTCACCTATTTTTCACAAAGATCCAAAAGTGCGATACAAAATGAAACACTACAACTTCACAAACCTGACGTGATGTGTGTAGTTTCATTAGCGGGATGCACGCTGACTGTTTTGTGATACTCTGAATGACGTAGCATAGCATGGAGAGCAAAGACGAAAGTAAAAATGATAAAACACGTTAATATGTGTATGGTGATGTAATTATGTTATGTGCAAAAACTCTCCTCTTTAAGATCTGTCCCCCTAATCAAACTAAATTCTTACTCTTATTACGCAGACAACCTGTTCTTACTCTTATTGAACTGCAGCTTAATTTGAACCACAAACATTTTAAGTCTTCTCTCAAATGGTAAATGCATGATTATGTGTAAAAAGTGAACAGAATCCTACAGTTAAAACATAAATGTCATAAATTCATGAAGGGCAGTGGGCCTATATAAGTCTATGGAAGATTCACTTTTTTGAATGAATTATTAAATCCACAAATATAAATATATACAACGTCTATACCTGGTTTAACGGTTAGGACAGGTTAGTCTACTAATTTTTAAAAACTAACAAAAAAAAAAAAAAACTTTCATTATATTTAAGATTTTACTAAAAATATTTTCTTTTTTTTTGTGTTTAAGTTTATAATTTTACTTCCTGGTTGGACAAGGGCAGCAGATGTGACATATGTAGAGCTACTTTCATGGTTTAAATCAGACCTATTCTGCAAAATGTACTTTTCAGAGCTTTTTCCCCTCAACATTTACTCATCTGAAGTTGTATTTGGAGTGATTTGTGCAAATTTGAACAATCTTTAATCGCTTATTTTCAAGACGACATTTTCCCAATCAACCCGTATTTGCACCCCCACCGGCACACGCCCACTGCCCTTTCATTTACTCCCTTCTCCAGTTTTATTTCCTTAATCAGTGATACACGCAGGATTCATCAGTGTTGTGTAGACATTTTGGTACAAATGACGAAAAAAAAAAAAAAAAAAATGCTGCTTGCTAGTGTGACGTGCAGCTGCCCATCTGAGGGGCCAACTCTTTGTCACGATGACATTTACAGTGACGTCAGCTTCAATTGGGCATCGCAGTTTTCAAAGCAGAAATCAGCCGTCTTGTTTCTTTCATTATTTTAGATCGATACAGTTGTCCCTCACTATATCGCAGTTCACTTTTCATGGTCTCGCTGTTTTGCTGATTTTTTTGTGCAATTCTATATGCTTTTTTTTATTCAGTTCTATAATGCTGGTTCTGCGTCCTGATTTTGAGGGACTGTAGACGAATGTGACTCTGTGTGACTCTTAAGTGCTGTATGTTTGAGTGTTTCCCCGACAAAACTCACAAGTCGATGAAACTTTGTGCACTGAAATTTCTAAAATGGTTTGTGTGAGAAAAAGTGTATATATTTCTCAAGCAAATGTTTGGGGTGAGGGGATTTTTACAGCCATTCTAAAACACTGGACTTATTTTCTTAAATATAGAGGTTTGCCTATTGCAGTGTTTTTAGAAATGTAACCGTTAATGCCGAGGGACCACTGTATAGTGTGTGGTGAGGGGTTTTAAGCTGTGCAAAACCTAGAACATAAAGATCCGGAGGTGTCATGCAGGTTATTTTAGAACTAACCACCAGACACAATTTAAATTTGTAAATTTCAACATGTCAGAAAACAGGTGTTGTGATTTTAACTATATCTATCAGACACAAACTGTGTCTGCATTTTGGATGGAATATTGCATTAGTAGACGTATTCTGCTATTCAAACTTGCCATTACTTACTGTATTCTTGTACTTTTCTTTTAACTTCCATTCTGCAAACTGCCACTTGACTGATGTAAAGCTAAACACTGACCACAGCTACTATCCCACCAAACCTCGTCCATATTCGGAAAAAACATGAAAAGCTGTCATCCGCACTTAAAGCTGCACTTAACACCATAATCTAGACTTACAGCACAAACAGTTAGCTCGTCTGTGCTAACCATCTCACGTACTCGCTCATTTCCATCAACACATCTCGAATCTAACCAAACCCCACTCTTTCACGGGCCTGCTTTCAGTTTATTATTCTGACAGGCTTTTTTCATCCCACCACCTCCTCCTCCTCCACCTCACATCGCCATGCCAACAGATCATCAACCCTTTTTGCACCCTGCGCTCTTATGTGCGAAAAACTCTCCAAACGCACTCCGCTTGTTGTCTTAACATAATGCGGTAATAAGCAGGCGGGACATCTAGCGCTCCGAAGATCACCGAAAATTAGATCGGCATTATCTAGCCTACAATAATGTTTACGACACTAGCAGCCATTAGTGCAATTAGCCGCCGCGCTCAGGTCTTCATCCGCCGCACCTTTTATTAACAATATTTATCGGCGGTGGCAAAACACGCGGCGGGATTGCATTAAACAGAGCGTGAACTTAATTTTCGAGTCGCTACAATTCATCCGATTCATAGCGAGCTTAATAGTATTGTTCATTTTGTATTTAGGGCAGAGATGGGACGAAGAGGGGAGGGGAGAGAGGGTATACCTGCCGTACAGACCGGGGGGCATTAAGTCTGACTAATGAAACGACTCTATCCTCCGTGGCGTTTTTTAATCTATTCGTGGCGGCGGGAGAAAAAAAAATAAAAAAAAGTAATTGACAAGCTCCACAGTGGTGCGTGGGGATAGCGGGAGAGCTCCAGAGCCAAAAGGACAGCTGTCACTAAAGCAATTAAAATGACAAAGGTTAATTAATTCGGGGCCGTTTTTCAGCTGATATGAGACGGTTTTCATTTGCCAAGTGAGTAATAGTGTTTAGAGGAGGGCAATTTATTTGTGAGTAAGGGAGGGAGGAGGGGGCGATAGCCTGATAGAGCAGGTAATGTGTTAATAGTCGGGACCGAGGAGGCCGCGGGACACTGGGGAGGCGTCGGTGGCCGTTGTATTTGTGCCATAGACTGTATATATATATAAATGGACATAGCTAACCTGCTCGCTGCCACGTTCCAAACAGAAAGTGAGAATGAGCGCGCTTCAGGGTCCATCGCCTCTGGCTCCAGTTCACTTTCTATTGAAAAACTGACGCCCGTCTCTCTGTAACTGCTGCTGTCAGGCTCATCATTTTGATCTTACAATGTTCATATTAACCTGCTCTACATGATCTTGGTATTTTTTATTTCGCTGCTCGCTCCCACTGTTCATTAATCAGTGCTAGTGCAGCCTCTGCAGCTCAGTGAGTGAACTCTGGGGCAGCACTTGCCACAGGAGAGTCACTGAATCATGATTGGCTGCAGGTTGGTTTAGGTAGTGACGATTCAGGTCAGAGTGAGTCCTTTTAGGTTTGAAGCAGACTTATTCAACCATATCGACTTTTCAGTGCTTTTAATCATGTTATAGTCGTCCCCTCTTCTCATTTACCCTCTCAAAGTTGTATTTGGATCGATTCGTGCATGTCTGAGCAATCTTTAATCGCTTATTTTCAAGACGCTATATTGCCGATCAACCTTCTTTTTCACCGCCACTTCCATGCGCCCACTGCTCTGTACTTACTTAGGATTCAGCCGAGTTGCGTAGCCATTTTGACACAAATGCAAAAAAAAAAAAATCTCCTAGTCGCTAGCTGTCCATCGCTGACTTTTTTTGTCACTTCCCATTGGGCATCGCACTTTTCTAACACAGAAGTCGCCTGATTCGTTTCTTGTATTACGTTGTGTTAGACGAATATTACGAATTAAGATGTGCAAATTATAACATAATGATCCACGGGTGTCATAGATTAGAACTATATAGCAGCCCCAAGCACAATGTGTTCCTTTAGATTTAGACCAACTAGATTTAGGCATTGAAATTGGCAACTCAGCGGTGCAGCACTACATCAAACTGGTATCTTGATTTAATAATGCTAGTACATGGTGACTGCAGACATATACATGGAGGCTCATGGAGACACTGTGGAGACCAGCGTGGGGGCTTATGAGGATGTCGTGCAGACCAGAAGAGGACCTCCTTATAGACACACACACACATATACTGGGAGACACTATAAAAGCTGTCACATGCACATCTCCGGACTCTCTCTTCTGTCCTTTCCATAGAGTCTGTTGCTTCGTTGTTCACTTTACCTGTGTGGAAGTCATTAAAACCCTTCTGACTTTATGTTTCAGACTCTTCATCCTCTTTGACGCTTACACCAGAAACGAACAGGAATTTCAAATCAAAGGTTACACACGGTTGCCAAAGTGGTTCTATGTGCAAAAGTTTAAGAATTCCCGGCTGCACTGCTTTCAGTTGACACACAATGTATTTAGTTATGTTTTTGAGTGATCCTTTGCTCAGACCATTGTACTACTTGAGGAGTTCTGACAGTTTTACACATGAGCTGGAATTCTGCAGGATCACATGGTCAGGAATGAAATCGGGAGCAGTCATCTCCGTCACGAGCGGCTGTCAGCGCTCACAAAGGCCCTGCCGCGGGAGAGAATGGAGGCGTCACCTACACCAGACTGACCGGAGATCAGGTCACACATCAGCCTCCTGCGATCCTGACATGAGATGTGTTGTAACGTGTGCCACTGAAATGAAACGTATGATTGTCTCTCTCACCATCCTCCCTTTTCTCATTTTCTTTCTCCCTCAATCTCTCTTTCACTCCCCTCTCTCTATCCCTTACTCATTTTCTTCTCTGTGTCTCTCCTTCTCTTCCCAACATCCAATTCCTGTCTCTCTCCATTTATTTCTCTTCTCCTCTCTCTCTTATTCCTGTCTCTCTTTCCCACCCCCCCCATCTCTCTCTCTCTCTCTCTTCTCTCTCTCTCTCTCTCTCTCTCTCTCTCTCTCTCTCCCTCTCTTTCCTTTGTTTTCCTTCTATCTGCCTCTCCTCTCTTTCCATAACTTGTTGTTAACATGACAACAGATTTGGCCAAGTGCACGTCTGTCGTTTTAAAACAAAAGGGGAACAAGCTCTTTGTCTTTCTTCTTTTTCATTCTCCTATCTTCTCTCGACCTGTCTTTCCCACCCTTTTTCATTCTCCTCATCTGTCCATCTCCCTCCCTCTATCTGTGTCTCCCTCTCTTCTCCTTTCCCACTGTCTCTATCTCCCCTCTGCAACCCTCCTCTCTTGTCTCCCTCTTTCATCCTTTCTCTCTGTCTCTCCCTCTGTCTTCATTTTCTTTCCCCACTCTCTCCCCTCTCTTCTTCTCTCCCTCCCTCATCTCCCTTATCTCCCTATGTTTCCATCTTCCTCCTGTGTCTCTCTTCCCTCTCTCTGTCTCCCTCTCTCCCTCCCATTGTTTCCATCTCCCCTCTCCCTCCCTCTCTTCTCTCCTACCTCATCTCCCTCCCTCCCTCCCTCCCCTCTCTTCTCTCCCTCCCTCATCTCCCTTCCTATGTCCCCATCTTCCTCCTCTCTCTCCCTTCCCTCTCTCTCTTTGTCTCCCTCTCTGTCCCTCTCTCCCTCTTCCATTGTCTCCATCTTCCCCTCTCCCTCCCTCTCTTCTCTTCCTCCCTCTTTCCATCCCTCTTTCTGTCTCCCTCCCTCCTTCTCCATCCCTCCTCCTCCCTCTCTCACCTTGTCATGCACATGTCTGCAGTGTACAGGAGGTGAGTTTATTTTTAGCAGTTCTGTGGACACCCAAAGAGCTTCATCAGCTGCTCCACCTTTCACCTTTCACTCTCCACAGAGCGACTCCAGTGTTTCACTCTAGTCACTTTATCATAACAGATTCATTAACCTCAATAAACATGAAAAAGGATCATAGTGAACAAGTAGTTTATAAAGAATAATTCAGGCTTTGTATCTACAGAACTGTGGTGTGTGAGGCTGGTCAGAGGCAGCCTCTCCTCTGTAAATCTGTCCCAGGGCACCTGTGGCAACGGCTCAGTGGTGGGACAACTCCGTGTTGTTACTTAAGTAAAAGTATAGATACAGAAGTAAAAAGTTACTCAAGTAAAAGTATCACATGAAAAAAACGACTTAAGTAAAAAGAGTACTCCTTTAAAAATGTACTTTAAGAGTAAAAAGTAAAAGTATTTCTGTGTTGTTAATTTGTTAAAGTGTTAAATGTAGTGATATTGAATAAAAATGATATGTATTTTAAAAAAAAAACATTTTTTTTATATAACTAGCTGCCTTTTATTGATTATTTTAATAATCAATAAATTAATTTTAATAAATATTGAGACAGTCCTATCTATATGTGTGTATGTGTATGTATGTGTGTATGTATGTGTGTGTGTGTATGTGTATGTATATGTATATGTATGTATGTATGTATGTATCTGTATGTATGTATGTATGTATATGTGTATGTATATGTATGTATGTAATGTATGTGTAGAGAGATATAATATATAATTACTATTATTATTTTTAATAACGGTGCAGGTATTTAGTTCTGTTTTTGTTCTTATTCATTTTTTAAATTTTTTTTAATGTTTTTCTTTGTTCTTTTTGTCTTAAGTGGATTTATAAATGTAAAACAAATGTAAATATGTGGATTACTGGAGACAATGTTTTTTTTTTTTAATAAATTTTTTTTTTTTATGTTGCAAAACTATAATAAAAAGATACATATTTTGGCCGACAGTAACAATACAAATCAGTTTCTTATTTTTTTCCTTATGGATTTTGTATATTTCTTCACTCAAAATCAAAGCTTGGGATCAAAAACTTCAAGATGTTACCACAAAAATAACCCTTCAAATCATATGAAAAGCACTGAAACCTGCTCTCAAATGTATGAAGTAAAAGTAAAAAGTATCCACTGTAACATTTACTTAAGTAAAGTACAGATACCTAAAAATTCTACTTAAGTACAGTACTTTACTAGTTCATTACTTAAGTACCTTCCACCACTGCAGTAGCTGACCCCTAATGCAGTGTAACATGTGAGTGTCCTAAACTGTGCTGTACAAACTGCATCAATTTATTATAACTGAAAAAACACAGTGTTTTTGAGTTCAAACTTTGATGAGGAAACATTGTAATTAGAGAGACTCTGATACAGACATTCTGTGATATTTTTCCTGCTGTTCTGAACAATAAACATTATTTTTTGATGTTGTTTTAAAGAGCCCATGTTACACCTGATCTCACATTATGTTTTAATGTTTGCTCATCACAAACAGACCTGGAGAGGTGTTTGTTCCATTCACACATGTTTAACACACAAATGCTGCATATTTAGGCTTGAGTGAGTTTTCTCTCACACAGAAAACACTCTGTTCCATCTTGTGATGTCATGTGGCAATACTCCACATGCTCCATTATGTTTTTAAACTCCATGCACTTTCACCAGAATCATTAGAATGATTTCAGCCCTGGAATTGCCAATCTCTACAGAACTAAAGGGAAAAGGTAACTGTTTAGTTGAAAACTTCCACTACATGACATCACAAGTTGGAACGGAGCATTTTGAGCTTTGGAAAGGTAAACAGGCTAATAATGATGACTTAATTTAACTTGTGTGAATGAAACAAAACACAACTCCAGGTATGTTTTTGAAGAGGTAACAGCATCATAACATGGCTTAAAGCTCACAATGATCTGTTTTTGTGTAATATATGACATTTAATCTCTGGCAAAGCTCTCAAACTTGAGTATACAAGTACACATATTATGCCCCCACAGAGTCTATAGTAAAAGCAGCAGCATGTGACAAATCTAGCTAAGTATATAAAACATTGTATCAATTGTAATCTGTGCAAAGGTGGTCCCCCCTGCTTTATTTCTAGTAGTTCTAAAGCTGTGTGTTACTTCCTCTTCAAAATCCGCTTCAAAATCCAGGTCACAAATAAACTTTTCTCTAACAAAATACATTCATGAATATATGTTATAATGATGCCTGTGTAAACATACATGCATTTGTCATTTATATCAGACACTCAAGCTGTACTCTCCAAAGACATGTCCTGTACATAACCCTGTGCGGTGCGTTCACTGTCCAGGCGGTGGCAGGACACAGCAGCGTCCCAGTGTGAGCGTCTGTCCCACATTGGAGCAGTGTCCTGTCTTTGTCCAGGACATCGGGGGTCAGCGGGGGATAGAGCTCAGATCACAGCCCGATCTCTGATTAATGTGTGAAAGCTCCTCCAAGCTCCAGAGGTGATCCACACATGCACCAACGCCCGCACTGCTGACAGAGATGGACTAGGGGGCGCCGCTGCACACAGACTCCTGCTCTCTTTAAAAATGCATCACCGTTAAATCAAAAAGTAACCTTGAGTGAGTGAGGCAGGTGCCAGAGCCATGTCAGAATGAGCCCAGAGTTTGGACTGCCAGGCACATATTAAACAGGGGTACAGGCTTGGCACAGGTGAGGAGAACTGTGTGAGAGTGTGCCCTGAGTTTAGACTGCCAGGTGCATGGTATAAAAAAAAAAAAAAAAAAACGGGGCACAGGTGAGGAGAACTGTGTGAGAGTGTGCCCTGAGTTTAGACTGCCAGGTGCATGGTATAAAAAAAAAAAAACACGGAGCACAGGTGAGGAGAACTGTGTAAGAATGAGTCCTGGGTTTAGACTGCCACGTGCATGGTAAACAGGGGCACAGGTGAGTAGGTGAGTAGAGATGTGTCAGAGTGTGCCCTGGGTTTGGGCTGCTAGGCGCAAAGTCAACAGTAAGGCATGTAGTTCCAGAGACTCAACACTGGAAGTGGCAGGAGAAACCCTGTTTACTGTGTGAGTACCTAGTTTTCTTGTCTGCTAGTGGTGCTCAAAAGGTAAGCTAAGCCTACACTACAGGACTGGTTTTCCTGTGATCTGTCCAGATGCTCAGAGGTGGTGGTGTGACTCATGGTAACAGAGAAGCGGAGGCAAACCCAAGACAGTGTCAGAGGACAGAAGATGACACTGGTCACATGTCTGCGTGTCTCCCCGTCAAAAACGTTCCCCTTGTTTGTGACCTGTTGAGACCTGTTGTGGTTGATGCTCCCATGATTTTCCCCAAATATATAGATAAATAAATATAGAACTTCTTTTAGAGTTATATATTAGAGCGCATTCTGTAGGAAATCTGCACTATTTCTCTGTCCTCTGCTTTATTTTTTTCCCTTTTTTAACCTAAGCAGCTGCGATTGTTTTTACTAGAATGGATCATGTATCTCGGATTGGTTAATCCTCTTGTCAATCATGCAGGAAGACAGGATACAGTTACCCAGACACCCACTCGTCTTCATAAAGGTAACCAGGTTCGAGGCTTGTCCCACAGAAGACATGCAGAGGCTGTGCGGGGACATCAGAGATTATAGGCTACTGGACATTCTGGATCTAACTTCCCCCTGCCTTGCACTTTACTGCCAGTGATTTTAATTAGAGCATTTACCTATTTTATTCCTGTGTTAATCTAATTTGAGCTTAGCTTTTATTTCATTTATGGGCATCTGATCATTTTCACTATTCATTTATTTTCTGCATTGTCATTGTACTGTTAACCTCTGGATTTTATAGCTCTCGGTTTTATTTTACAACACCTCACTATTTTAATTCAGCCACTCCATAGTCTAAACTCTCCATAACCCTCCATCTCACCCTTGACATTTACTCAATTCAAATATCAATATTAAATGTCCTGTGTTACGCTAAATTGACTCTTGGGAGCTTTAAGCCATGTTATAATGATGTTACTTCCTCAAAAACATACCCGGAGTTGTGTTTTGTTTGATTCACACATGTTTAAGTAATCCCATATTATTAGTCTGTCTACATCTCCAAATCTCCAAAGCTCTGTCCCACCTTGTGATGTCATGAAGTGGTAGTTTTCATGTTAGGAGCTAGTTTTTACCTTTAGTTCAGCAGCGATTGGGACTTCCAGGGCTGAAATCATCCACATGATTCTAGAGAAGGTGCATGGAGTTTAAAAACACAGTGGAGCACTTCCTGTATTACCACATGATGACATCACAAGGTGGAGCAGAGTGTTTTCTGTTTGTGAGAAGACCTCAGTCTAAATATGCAGGGTTTGTGTGTTAAACATGTGTGTTAAACAACTCTGCATATGTTTTTGATGAGGAAACATATAACATAGATCAGAAAATAGCGGAACACAGGCCCCTTTCAGCTTTAAATTGTTTTACCAAGAAAAAGTAAATAAATAAGACTTGGTTTCCTTATGTACCCTCCTAGCCCCTCCCCCTCCCGTCTCAGATTTAGAGCGTTGGACAAGGGCATGTCCACCACTCATCCTCCAGCCGCGGCCGCCAAAAGTTCATAAAAACTCAAAATCCTTGTTTGTCACTCAGAGTTACAGCGTCGTAAAAACCTCAGTGAGAGCATGTGTCCTGACCGACGCTAGCTTCATGACCTGACGCTAAGCTAACACTTGCTAATTCAAGCAGGAGTGACCCTCCTGAGGTGTGAAAAATAGTTTGAATTGAATGAGTACAATGGGGGTGGTGAAGAGGAGAAGATGGAGAGGCCAAGGAGGCTGACGGCTCTGCTGCTGCGGTATAGGGAGGATCCAGAATACACACTTTTCCAATACTTTACAAAGATGTGAGTCTGGCCACCGGTGACTGACAGGTGGATTAGCCAATCAGGGACACACGTGGCCTGTTTGTATCAAAATGAATAAAGCTGAAGAACAAAAGACCATAAACATCACAGAGAACTAAAAAACGTTGTGAATTTCTGCAGAATCAACGAGCAAACCCAAAATGATGGGTGTCCAATGAGGTCCTTCGTGTCACTGAAAAAACTAATCTGATTGGACGATCGTGCTGGGTTTTGGTTGGAGAGGTGATGGAGGGCATGGTGACCAGACTGATATCACTCTGTCTAAGAAATGTAGAGCGATATCATCAGTCTGGATGTGCCAAACAATGTAATTACTGTTCTGATGTCACATTTGATGGCCTAATCTGTTTAAGAGCTGAAATCCACAGTAAACCCAAATCAGATTTTATGTGTAGTCAAGCATGTTTTAGATCAGCGCTGATGACAAACTACAGTCTCATTATTTTGGTCTGCTACATTAAAGCTAAAGTGAAATCTACCAGTGTTTAACAGTGCCTGTTTCTGCTGCGAAGACCAAATAACTTGGGAGTATCGCAGGTCCTCATGTCGAAAAATGAAATGCTCAATGTAAATGAGATGTCGCTTATCTATTTCTCCCAAAAGTGTCAGTGTTATAGCTGTTTTTACTATCAATCTTTTGTGCTAATGAACATCTTCTGGAATTGTATTTTTACTTTGTTCATGATTGTTTCATTAATCCACCAGGCTCATCTTCTCTGAGTACTCTATAAATGCTCTGTTTGCATTTTGCCTGGATTGTTTTGTCACAGGTAAAAATCATGACTTGCAGTTTTAAAGCCCATAAATCACCACCAGACCCATTCTGCAGTAAAATTGTGATCACAACTAAACGCATGGCTCTATTAGCATAGCGTTCACTTTTGTCCTTGTGAATATAAATTGTTTATTTACATAGGCTGTGTTTTCTAAATGTAGACATTATTTTAAGTTAGAAAATGTGAAAAACTATTCCCAAGGTGACCAAAAGCATTTAAGAAGACATACTGTGCAAGTGTCTGCTATATAGTTGTAATGTATGACCCCCGTGGATCATTATGTTATAATTTGCACATTTTAAATCGCACCTTTCATCTAAAACGATTTAATGAAAGAAAGTCTGATTTCTGCGATGCCCAGTGGGAGCTGACGTCACCGTAAACAAAGCTGGCTCCTCCAATGGACAGCTGCACATCACATTAGCGAATAGCGTATTTTTCTTCATTTATATCAAAATGACTATGCAATGCTGCCGAATCCTACACGTATCACTGGATTAAGGAAATAAAATTGGAGAATGAAGGAAGTACAGAGTTGATCGGCAATATGGCATTTTGAAAATAATCTATTAAAGCTCAAACATACACGAACCACTCCAAATACAACTTTGAGAGGGTAAAAAAAGAAGAGGAAACAACTACAACATGGTTAAAATCTTTAAAAAGTCAATTATGTAGAATAGGTCTGCTTTAAAAAGAATGCATAATATGTTTATCTGGGTCTGTAAGTTTATTTGGTGCTTTTTCACCAGTAGAAGAAGTCCCTCCCCTGGGCCCATCCTCTCACCTGGCCCCTCCCCTCTCCTGGCCCCTCCCCTCACCCTCACCTGGCCCCTCCCCTCTCAACCCCTCCCCTCTCCCCTCACCTGGCCCCCTCCCTCTCCCCTCACCTGGGCCCTCCGCTCACCTGGCCCCCTCCCTCCTCCTCTCACCTGGCCCCTCTCACCTCACCCCCTCCCCCTCCCCCTCACCTGGCCCCTCCCCTCTCCTCACCTCTCCCCTCCTCCCTCACCTGGCCTCCTCCCCTCTCCTCTCACCCTGGCCCCCCTCTCCCCTCACCTCTCCCCTCCCTCTTCCTCTCACCTGCCCCCTCACCGCCCCTCCCCCTCCTCCCTCACCTGGCCTCTCCCCTCACCTGGTCCCTCCCCTCTCCCCTCACCTGTGCTCTCTGTTCTTTGCTCATGCCAAAGCTGGCGTGCCATCAAGCAGCAGTAATACAGACAGCCTGCTAATGGTGATGTGTGAGAATGCCAGAGCCGGGGTTGTCCAATCTAATTACAAACAGTAGCTTGTGAGAAGACAACATGTGCTTTAAGTGTTCCGTGCTTTACATTTTTGTATTTCACTATTTTTGAAACTCCAGATAAATGATGCTTGATAAAAAAAAGGATTATTTATTTTTATTGAAACATGCCTTTACTATTTGAGCCAATGTCCTTTTATCCCTCTCCCTATAAAGTCTATTAGCATAAAAGCTAACACACTTCTGCTGTCAAAGTGCCTGGCTCCATTCCATTTGTGGACCTGGTATCTTCCTCCTAAGTTATTTGAGAGCTAGACCCCCCTCCTCTCTCTCCACCTCCTTTCCCCCCTCTCTCTCTGCACATTCACTGTAGACATGTCATCCATCTGAGGGGGCCGGCGGCGGAGCTGAGCTGAGCCTGGCTGGGGTTGGCGGCCGGTGGTCGGGGCCGGTTGCTGCCACTGCCTCACCCGCTTGTATTTCAGCGTGTTGAAGTGCGTGGCGAATGGCCGTGAAGGCTGAGGGATTATGGACTCTTGCCCCTCTGAGCTGCCCCCCCGTGCCCAGCGAGGATGACTCCGAGCTGGGGTAATCTTCAAACGCTACATAGCTGCACCGTGGAGGAGTGATGAGTGGCCGCCGCACACGAGCTAGCACTAAACGTCTAAATGGGTTCTGCGACTTAGGGCCGTAGGAGGGCGAGAAGGTGGGCGGTAAGAGGGGTGAGGAGGGGAGACTTGGATTCTGGGATTTGTGAATTTGCTCATAAGCTTAGAGGAGGGTCTTCAGATATAGAGTAGAGGGTCAATAGGTTGGGTTCACGTGACATCACAACTTTCTAAAACCCTGTAAGAACCATTAACGAAGAAGTAACCCACTCAGCACCTTCACTTAAGACACTTTAAATTACATATGTAGCACTTTTGGTAGCACAGAGCACAAATAAAAAATACATTTCACAATTATCTTGTACTTGTTATGTTTGCTTTTACCACTTTAGATCCTGATGTGTTGATGTGTCTGTTGGAGCATTTTATCTTTTTAATAAATGGTGTTGTTGCCTGTTACTTAACTTTTGTGTCCAGTGATTAAAAACCGTAGTTTCCATAGGGCCCAGTGAGGAGCTGAGGTGAGGAGCCGAGGTGAGGGGCCGGTGAAGAGCTGGTGAGGAGCCGAGATGAGAGGCTAGTGAGGGGCCGGTGAGGAGCCAAGATGAGGGGCTGGTGAGAGGCCAGTGAGGAGCCGAGGTGAAGGGCCTGTGAGGATCCGGTGAGGAGTCGAGGTGAGGGGCTGAAGAGGAGCCGAGGTGAGGGGCCGGTGAGGAATCGGTGATGAGCCGGTGAGGGACCAAGATGAGGGGCTGGTGAAGGACAGAACGGTGCGCGAACTCAGAGTGTTTCCATGTCTAAAGTGATCCGTACCACACCGTTTAAGGAGTCCCAAGTGGACCGCTACAGGTACTACCTTCCAAGGGGGTCTGGTGCGGTTAGGACCTGGGACCAGCTTGCGGAGGGCTAAATTAATTGGATTACCGGAGCACGACCGGCAGCGGCACGACATTATCATCAGATCATCATTAAGATGAAAAAAAAACAGGTATAAACTGAAAATAATGATTTCTCACTTGTGATATACCACTGTATTTCCAGTGATGTGACTTATATGTTGAGCTGATGCGCTTCGCAACGGAAACCTAGCCAGCTGTTTTCTGTTTATCGATGCACAGTACTAAAAAAAAAAGAAAAAATATTACATTTGCAGCGGATTATGCTACTAACACTAGCAAACCCCAATGCATTACATAAAGAGACACCAAACGCCATGTAGAGGCGCAGAGAAGTTAAATAAATGCAGAAAAAGCTGACAATAAACCGGAAGTAGTTTAGCTTTAGGTTTAGCCACGTCTCACACCACCACAAACTTGGAATTACCAATCGTATTTTTGTGAATCATTTTAAATCGGCCTCATGATTGAAGGATTATTGAGGCTGACTCGATCATTTATAAACGTTTTTTACTTTTGCACAAGCACTTTGTAAATGATTAAAATTGAGAAAAAATTTGGAGAACGTCATCCTGCCTCTGTCTCTACGTCTTTCACTGAACTCCAAGCCACTCATGACTAACACGTGACAGGTTTTGACATTTAGAATAAAAAGTACAAAAATACAGGAAGTAGTGGTGAGTTTTAAACTGAATACCTCTGCCTACCATCAACACAGAAAACAGTTAATGAAGTAATTGCCGCTACATATGCCACATCTACTGCAGTCAGGAAGTCAAATAATGTGTTATATTTGAACACTTTAGTGCAGTTTTAGTTACACTTGACTCAAACTGCCAGACTTTGAAGACGTGTTTGACTTTGCAGCATTTATACAGTGAATATTTAATGTCATCGTAACTCACTTTCCTGTGGTCATACTGATTTGGCTGCTCCTCTTTAGCCCCAACGAGAGGAAATGTCCGTCGGAGTGGATAGCGCGGCTCCTCTCTGATCGATATCACGGTTCATCCTCCCAGTTCATCCTTATTCAATTAAAAGGCAGACAGCTGCACTTCATTAGGACGAGATTGGTCCTCTGCATTATTTAAGCAGAGACACAGGCCTGATGGCATCTCGCGTAAACCGGGACGAGATAAGCGGGTAGAGGAGGAGGAGGAGGAGGGACAGGGGGGGGGGCAGGGGAGAGATAAGGGTGCAGAGGAGGAGAAAAGAGGGAAGGGTGCAGATGAAGTGAGAGAGAGCACAGAGGAGGAGAGGGTAGAAAGAAGAGGAGAAAGAAATATGGCAGAATGGTGGACATAGGGGTACAAAGGAGAGCGTAAGGCTTCAGAGGATGACAAGAGGGTGCAGAGGAGGACATAAGGGTGCAGAGGAGGACATAAGGGCTTATAGGAGGACGTAAGGTTGCAGAGGAGGGCATACAGGTGCAAGGGGAGGACATGAGGGAGAAGGGTGCAGAGGTGAACATTAGGGTACAGAAGAGGACATAAGTGTATAGAGGAGGAAACGGGTACGGAGGAGAACATAAGGTTATATAGAGGTAGACATAAGGGTACAGAGGACGACATGACTGTACAGAGGAGGAAAATACGGAGGAGGTCATAAGGGGACAGAAGAGAATATAAGGGTACTGAGGAGGAAGTGTGAGTATAGAGGTGGACATAAGAGTACAGAGGATGACATAAGGGTGCAGAGGACAAAATAAGGGCACAGAGGAGAGCATAAGGGTACAGATGAGAACATGAGGGTACAGAGGAGGAAATACGAGTGCAGAGGAGGACATAAGTGTACAGAGGAGAACATGAGGACACAGAGAAGGACATATAAGTACAGAGGAGGACATAAGGGTGCAGAGGGGGAAATACAGGTACAGAGGAGGAAATAGGGTACTGAGGAGGACATAAGGCGACAGAGGAGGACATAAGGGTACAGAGGAGGATATAAGGGCACAATGGAGGGGATAAGGGTGCAGAGGAGGGCATAAGAGCACAGAGGAGGATATAAGAGCACAGACGAGGGGCTAAGGGTACAGAGGAGGATATAAGAATGCAGAGGAGGATGTAAAAGCATAGAGGGGGCGATAGGGGCACAGTGGAGGGGATAAGGGTGCAGAGGAGGACATAAGGGTGCAGAAGAGGACATAAGAGCACAGAGGAGGACATGGGGGAGTTGAGTGCAGAGGAGGAGCAACACAAGGAGCACCTGAAGGACATCACTGTGTGTTGGAGCAGACCTGGAGCAGATAAGGCGCAGACAGACAGAGGGACAGATGAAGTCAGGAGTTTGTAGGAACAGAGATGCAGATCACACAAGTGCTTCAGTGAGACGAGCCAAAGGGCGTCTTAGTCCGGGGTTTTAACTTTTGGAAGTACTTTAGAGGAACTGTATGTAAGAGATTTTGTTTTTTTTTCCATAAATATGGCCCGTCTGTGCCCCCTGATATGAGATGTTCAAATCAAATATAGCTTTGACTGATAACAATTGTAATACTGATTTATTCTTAGTTATGAAAACATTCGACATTGGCCAAGTTATAATTAATGAAGTTATAATTTGGTTTTGTGGTTGTCAAGATGATTACCCAACCAGAAAACAAAATGAGCCACAGTGTCTCTCATTTGAGTTTCCAGTTTCAAGGCTGAAATCCAGTTGGTTTTGTCATTTTTAATATGTATTTATGTGTAACAGTTATTGAAGGTGCATGTATGTAACATTTATGGAGAACGGTTCATCTCCTGCTTGTCTCCATGGTGATGTTCTTTGCATCGTGTGTGTCAGTGTTCCACAGTATGGCATTAAACACAATATTTATCTTCATGGAGACAAGCAGGTGATCCTATAGACCGAGCTTCAGCCTGCACCGTTTCAGTCTTCCTGCAAGTTAAATGTTATCTGGAAAAATGTCAAATATACTGTACCTGTGACCAAAATAAACAAAACAGTTCAAATCTGTTTAAAGTTCACCCACAGTTTTTCAGTCACCTGTAATTGAATAAATACAAAATGGATCAGTTCAGACAAAGCACTGACATCTCCATGGAGACAAGCGGGTGAGTGGACAATGAAAAGTCACACCTCATCTATTGGTGTTTTTCCTTGTTTTAAACTTTAGTCATTTTGCAGCGTTGTGTTCAAAAACTCTTAAAATCTAAGTTTGTGCTGGTTTCAGTGACCTCTGCAATTTTAAGTACTACGTGACATCACACATGACTGCCCTGATTACAGCCAGGTGTTTCTGATCACAAGCACCTGGCTGAGGGGCGGAGTTTGAAGTATGGATACCTGTTAGACCAATCACACTGTTCCTCATATGTCCAGACCCTTTAGTCGTCCAGGCACTGCCCAGTTTAGCGGCTCTATTTCGAATGTTGTTGTGGGAGGAGTTTTGGTGTTTAGCCCCACTTTAAGTACACTACAGCCTTACATTAAAAAAAAGTCCTGTTACCCAATAGGTTTTTCAGAAAGTTTAAAATTGAATAGATTTGGTTGACATTCTTCAGGCTATGAATAAGGCCTCCAATTTTGAACTTTTAGGCCAACTCGTGAGTCGTGATATTTTGGTAACTCTACTCTAACCATATCTAATTGTGTATAAAACGATTTCTACTTTGATGTGATCCTTCAAGTGAAAGTGGTGTGCCAAGTTAAAGAGATTATGCCCCTAAATAAGCCGATCCAGCACAGACTGAATGGGCCATAGTTCAGATTTAGCAGCTCACCTGGAGGAGCACCTGGATGAAAGCACGCCCCACTCCTCCTCTTCTAATCACATTATGAGCTCCAGTCTGCTCAGAAAACTACATAAAACAACATAAAACTACATTAAAGAGTCTGTGTTCTAAATGTGAGGCATGATGCGGAGAGGAGGAGTGCAGGGAGTGTGAGGAGCTCAGGGCACAGACAGAGAAACGTGTCCACAAACACGCTGATCCATTTGGAGCATGACATGAGACTCCTCCAGGTGACAGAGCGCTACATGCTTTAGATCAGAGCAGAGCACGAGGAGGAGGAGGAGGATGAGCTGATGATGAAGGCTCCGGGCCCCAAACAAACACCAGCAGACTCCAACCTGCACCTCCTCACTGAGGAGCACGCGCTGACACTGCCATCATCTGGACACACCGGGAACTACACTGACTCCGACAGAAGAACTTTGCCTCTTGTTTTTCCTGCTGAGGTGTCAGATACAGCCTGTGCTCCTGTAAAGAGTGATCTGTTTGAAATGACTGCAGCATGACCAGAGCTCCCATTCTCTCAGGCCTGTGAGCGCCAGAGCAGGCAGCAAAAGAAAAAAATACATTCTGTCACCATGACAAAAGTTTTTGTTTAATTCTTCAGAAGGGAAGAATCCTCTTGGATGAGGGCGTCTTCACTCTAAAACTGTTGTCCAGTTGACAGAACAGATGTTTTTATTTTGCTCTGAATCAGACCTGGGCTGAGGGAGTACACAGATCACATGTGAATGTGAACGCAAACTAAAGCAGACCCAGTGTAAAACACATGTAAATGTTAATAAAAGATGTTCAAATGATTCTACATACAGAAAAAGTAATGTTGACTGTAAGATTCCGCTGTGTCCCGGTGTGCTGTTTGCGCAGGGCGCGCGTGCGTCTGTCGCATCTAGAGCGTGACTGACGTCAGAGGCGCGCGCTGCGAGCGGCAGCTGTGTACACTGAATAGTACAAACTGACACCGACGAGAGAAGATCTACAGCACCGGGCCGCCCGCCCTCGCACCGGCCTACAGCACCTCTGCACCGGTCTGCACCGGTCTGCACCGCGCGTCTGTCCGCGGGGACACGGCGGAGGCGCACGGGGCTGGAGTTGATACGAGCAGCACCGAGAGGTAGGTGCTTTGAGCCTGTTTGATGTTCATGTGGAAGGAGCTGACCTGTGATATGTGCAGAGGACATCAGTCTGCACTAAACAGAGGACGGACGTCAGCTCGGTACTGTCATTCTCGGTGAACACAAACGCTTGCCTCAGTGCTCGTGATGTGCCCGTGATGTGCTCATGATGTGCTCGTGATGTGCTCGTGTTCTTGGTGCTTGTTGTCGTGACCCTCTGCCTGTGTCTCACTGTGTGAATAATTTAAGGCGTTTAGTCCAGTTTAGGATCAGGATTCAGGAGGATAAAGTGTCAGTGTCGCTTGCAGGAGGATCAGCTCAAACACTGTTATAAGGCCTGTTCTCAGTAAACATGAGCTCCATGAGCTCTGATGTGTCTGAATGTCCTACAGGGAGGATATTATTACACTGGTTAGGCCTGCCTGACTGTAGCCTACATGTGATGTAAAAATATAACCATTCAACTCACTGGCCCTCTGTATATTTACTGTGAGGGAAAGACTAAGCCAGAACCTAAACATACATATATTTAAACCCAGTATTTAATCAGGAGGAACAGGAGTAAACTAGGACTGGGCTAAACAGCCTAAAATACAGAGAAAAAAGATTTATGACAAATCCCAGTGCTCCTCCTAAAGTGATCCAGGAACCAAAGAGACCCCTTTGGAAGTAGCCCCACAGTCCGCTTCAGAGCCCTCAAACAGGCCACTGCAACGAACCAGTGAAATCATAACTGTTGAAGCCACTGGAACCAACCATTTGTTTAGTATAGTCGAGTAGTCCAAGATTATTTTATCAATGAGTTGATTATGGCTCCACCAAAACGAGGATATGCATGTTTTAAAGTTAGAGCGCGTTTGGGCTTTAGTCACCGTTATCTAACTGATCAATGACTATTTCATTGGTCAACTATTAAAAGCTGCAGTCGTATGTTCCTCCTTTTGCATTTTTATTTCACCACAGAAGAGAGACTAGAATCACCTCTCATTTTGTTTATTGTTTTGTTTCCAGGTGGTCTTGAAAATGGAGCACGGGAATCTGTAAGTGTCTTGCGGACATAATCCTTATATCATTTATCAGACCCGTGCAGTGTTAACAGAGCGCCCCCTGTTGTCTGTGTGGTACAGGGGCAGCTCTGGGCCAGGCTCGGTGTCTGTGCTGAAGCGCTTCCAGCAGAGGTACTGGAGGACCAAGCAGAGCCTCATCACAGTCACAGGGCAGAGGCAGGACGAGCATGTGGTGGCCTCCGACGCTGAGCTTGACGCTAGACTGGAGGTACAAGCACCCGGGGCTGTGGCAGGAGGGTGAACCTAGTCATTTCAGTTATATTAAGACAAAATTCAGTCTAACACTCACATTCTGTCAAAAAGACCTTGATATTGTGATACTGATTTTTGCGTCAGCCAATATTGCTATATCGTTCCATTTGCGGTATCGGTACATTTGCGTATCGGTACATTTGCGGTATCTGTACATTTGCGGTATCGGTACATTTGCGGTATCTGTACATTTGAGGTATTGGTACGTCTGTGGTATCGTTACTCTGCAGCCCTCTTTCCCACAGTCTTCCTGATCGCCCCCCTGCTCCAGAGCAGTGGAGCGTACAGCAGCTCATCCTCTATCAGCGCGAGCATTAAGGAACATAGCAGAACGCCGCCCTCGGCCCTGCTCTCCCTCTGCTCCCTTCGCTCCCTCTGCTCCTCCGCGTGGCTCAAATGGGTTTTTGATTCACACGGCACACACCTGGCTCGCGGGGACACATCCTTAGATTACCCACCTCCATTTTCACTCAACAGCAAATTTAACCTCTGAATCAATACACCTGGACCTAAATGGGCATAAAGAGCAGAGCCGGATACTCGCACCTCAGTATAAAACTACCAACTACTAACCATACTATGTTTTATTTGAAATTGTAATTGTACAATATCTCCAAATGATCTACTGTGAAGGACTCGATATTCAACACTGATTCCAGTACCACGATGAATAAAACTCCTTATTTAGACAATAGAATGGAATATTCAACATTAAATCATAGTACTTTCTTTTATATTCCCATGTGGCCCTATATCTGCGTAATCCCTCAAACTAGGAGGAGGTTTTATTGCTTTAACTTGAATGTTCCACGATATGGCATTAAACTTATCTCCATGGGGAAAATGAGTTGAAGCCCACCTGGCCAAGTTACAGGTCAGATCTGTGAAGAGGTAAGCCCATTCACAGTAAGAACGTATGTTTCCCAAGATATTTTCTAGCAGTAAAAACCGGGCCCCCACCAGAAAAGTTCCATAGTTAGTATCAAGTCAACACTGTAGTGCCATTGTAACGTGTGGTCTCTCTGTCTCAGGTGTTCCACTCCATCCAGAGGACCTGTATGGAGCTGCTCAAAGTGATCGAGCAGTACCAGAGGAGGATCTGCGGTGAGTTCTCTGCTGATGCACCTGCTTTGCAAAGTGTAATCAACAGTATTTCTTTAAAAATGAGTATTTGTAGTAGCTGCAACAGTAAGATCAGACCTGCACTATCTCTTTTTATTGAGTCAAAATCAATTAGTCCTGATTTTATTTGTGTCCAAGTTAAAGCTGCACCAAGTCACTTCTGGTTGAGAGTCTGCCGTCCGCTCATCACCAGGAAAATGTTATTGCATTAACTAGAACATCTGAATACGAGGTTGTCAAAAAATGTAAATGTGCTAAAAGCTGAGATAGTGCAGAACATCTGTGTGGGCCCTAAACTGTTCCTACAGGCTTTGATTTGGCATTCAGGTGCAACAGGCAGACATGGGTGAACGAGAAGCAGAAAAGGATGCAGTGAAATGTGTTTATAGAAAGCTATAATTGAGTGTTTAAAACAACTTTTACACATCTGCTGTTTTCATAGGGCAAGTTTTAAATATAAGAATATGTTGACCATGAGGGCACATCCGCTCTAGTTTCTTGAGATTTGTGAAAGTGCCTATAAGCTCATTGTTGTAAATAATGAGGATGCTAGGAATGGGTTAGGAAAGTGAGGAATAACTTTGGACCCCGTTAAACTGTTTAAAAAAACAAAACAAAAAACGTTTTAAATCACATTTTTAAGACAGCAAAAATGTGGTAGGTTACAGCACCTTATAAAATGATATTGAGATCTAGACTTTAGAAAGAAACTCCTACTATAAAGCGATAATGTTTTAAAATAAATATATTTGTAAATTCGTATGTGTATGTATAGATTACCACACTTCCAACGTCTTTAGTTTGTGAACCATGTTTCGTATAGCTTCATAAAGACCTGTGTTGTTCTCAGCCCTCACACACACACTGTGCTTGTGTCCTGACAGTGCTCTCCCAGGAGGAGGCGGAGCTGGGCCGGTTCCTGCGCTCTCAGGCCTCTCAGGACAAGACCAGGGCAGGGAAGATCATGCAGGCCACGGGCAAGGCTCTGTGCTTCTCCTCACAGCAGAGGTACCCAGCATGTCAACTATGGAGGTAGCATGAAGAAGTAGCAGTAGTATTTGTTATAGATGTTGTAGCAGCTTAAACCCATCATGAGTTGGACTAGTAGCGATTTCATTGGCACAGCAGCAAAAAGTTTTTTTGGTGAATTTCCTATTTTCAGATTCTATTTTTTTTTCTCAGTTCAAAATATGTCAACTGTGTTAAAATCTGCTGTTTAATTGTTTTGTTTGCTTTGAGTCTGAGGATGGAGTTTTATATGGGGGATAGATTATGTCTAAGGCCCCTGTTCATGTTCAAGGAAAGGAAAGACGAGCCTTCCTTGAACGCCGTGAACAGAGGTTCAGCCTGCTCTGATCTGTCCTTGCTCTGATAGATCAGAGAGCATGACTGAGCTTATTCAGTGACCGCACAGCCACTGGACGTAGCAGCTAAAAGCTAAACTGAACTCTACATTTTGCCTGAAACTTGCAGACATGTTTAAAAGCCGTGTCTTTTTTGAACATGATATGAGTAGTACAGGGTAGTAGTAGCCGTAGCAGTAGTACTACTAGTTTGAACATAATATCAGTCGTCATTTCTCTCTAGGTAGATATGTTTCAGTGCAGGGCAGTAGTACTGGGTGGTAGTAGTGGGGTAGTAGTAGTAGTAGTAGTAGTAGTAGTAGTAGTAGTAGTATAAACATGATATCAGTCTTTGTTGCTCTCCAGACTGGCTCTGCGCACGCCCCTGGTCCGGCTGTACCAGGAGGTTGAGACGTTCCGATACAGGGCCATCTCGGACACGTGGCTGACGGTGAACCGCATGGAGCAGAGCCGTACAGAGTACAGAGGAGCCCTGCTGTGGATGAAGGACGTGTCCCAAGAACTGGACCCGGACACGCACAAGCACATGGACAAGTTCAGGAGGGTGAGGCAACTATGCTCATGTATGAGAGTCACCTCCAAAGTGTAGCACAACTATGGATCATTAAAGAGCAGAGGATGGTTGATTTTTAACTGTCGTAATGTGTGGGGTGTGAGACGGACCAAAGGGTGCGGGACTCGGGGCAAGTTTAACAGTGTTTATTGACAAAACACACAAATGACAGTAGAGACACAAGGAAGCTGGGTGCGGGAGTGCAGGTCTGGATCCAGGGCGGACACAGAGGTGCAGGGAACAAACGTGGCAGGAACAAAACCGGTACCGAGGAAGCAGGGTCGGAGACAGGAGGCAGGGTGCTGAGCAGGAACACGAGCAGGAACACGAGCAGGAACACGAGCAGGAACACGAGCAGGTTACACAAACAGGTAGCACAACTGGGAACCAGACAGGACGAAGACAAACAGTGAGATGAGCAGACAATCTGACCCAGAGTGTTGGGTCCTGGCTCCTCTTATCCACTGCAGGTGGCGTTGATTGTGCTGATAGAGTCCAGGTGCGCGTAGGAGGAGCCAGGACTCCTCCCGGCTCCAGGCTCAGACAGGTGAGGGAGGGCAGAGCACACAGAGGAGGCAGGGACAGAACAGGGATCATGACATTAACAGAGGTGGGTAAATTGCCATGTTACCTTTTATTGTTTTGAAATTGCTATATCAGGAAATCATTCATCCATTTTCTTCCGCTTATCCGGGGCCGGGTCGCGGGGGCAACAGTCTAAGCAGGGACTCCCAGACCTCCCTCACCCCAGACATGTCCTCCAGCTCCTATGGTGGGACCCCAAGGCGTTCCGAGGCCAGCCGAGAGACATAGTCCCTCCAGCATGTCCTGGGTCTTCCCCAGGGCCTCCTCCCGGTGGGAGATGCCCGGAACACCTCCCTAGGGAGGCATCCAGGGGGCATCCCGCACAGATGCTCGAGCCACCTCAGCTGGCTCCTCTTGACATAGAGGAGCAGCGGCTCCTCCATGTCAGCGGCTCGGTCACACAGGAGGAGCTCCTCACCTTATCTCTAAGAGAGGGCTCAGCCAACCTGCAGAGGAAACCCATTTTGGCCTCTTGTATCTGAGATATTGTCCTTTTTGTCCAGAGCTCATGACCATAGGTGAGGATAGGAACATAGATTGACCAGTAAATCGAGAGCTTTGAATTTCGGCTCAGCTCCTTCTTTACCACAAGAGTCTGATACAGCGGTATATTAGGAAAAAATGTATTAAAATGTTTGAGTTTCAGTTTTTGACACTCCCTTTGCTCTCCACGTTAAGTCACTTCCCCTTCACAGTGACATCACAACACAATCAGTGTTCATTCTGCTATTGAAGCAACTGCACATCGCATCAGGTTTGTGAGGTCTGGTATCTTTTGTATATTTATGAAAAATTGCCATGTAGGAGCAAGCATGATGTAGGCGTACTACTAACCATGCGGGAGAAATCACATGATTCCTCAGACATGCATGGATGACGTGTAAAACCTCTTCAGGCGTGTTTTTAATGAGGGAACAACACATATATATATATATATATATATACACACATATAACATGGTAAAAAGCTCAAAAATGCATGATACACCCTTTAATAACCCAGATCGTCCCTCTGGAGAATACTATCTAGCACGACCATTGAACCGTTCCTCCGGTGAGGAAGAATTCACAGGACGACGACTGAGTCTCTGACGCTGGTCTCCTCCAGGTCCAGGCCCAGGTGAGGAGCACCAAGAGCAGCTTCGACCGCCTCAAACACGACGTCTGTCAGAAGGTGGACATGTTAGGAGCTAGCCGCTGCAACTTGCTCTCCCATCTACTCACCACCTACCAGGTACTCACCACCCAACAAGTACTCACCACAACCAGGTACTCCTGACATGTCAGATACTCATCACATATTAGGAGTCAGGTGCTGCAACCTGCTCTCCCACTTGCTCACCACAATCAGGTACTCACCACACATTAGGTACTGAGCACACATTAGGTACTGAGCACATACCAGGTACTCACCACAAACAGGTACTCGTCACATCTGGCCGCTGTAATCTGCTCTCCCACCTGCTCATGTTTACCATCTCCCTGATACCACATGTTAGCGCCCAGCTGCTCACTACAATCTCTAGAATATCCTTCATATTTTGTCCTGAGTAAAACAAAGTGGTGTCATCTACGAATAAAATACATTTAAGTTTAGTTTAGTTTATTCTTTGTTTGTCAGGGACTATGTACAAATTCATGCATCTTACAAAAAAAAAGTACCACTTTTAGCTACTGCTACTTTAGCAACTGCTACTTTCCATCTGCAGTCCCAGGGCAGGTGAACACACATTAAGAATACACACTTCATTACAATTAAATTATAAGACTAACTTTGTTCATTGTTAACATTAGCAGTAAAATACAATAAAGTGTAATTTCCAGTACATTTTGTTTTTTTCAGTCCATACGCGTATTAAAGTTCATTATGACCAAAGACCGACCCTTGGGGCACTACTCAACCGATTTTAACCACATCGCACTTAATATCGTCTATTTCAACAAATTGATTTCTGTCTTTATACTAGAAACTCACTGGCGTGCCATGCCTCTAGTATTGCTTGGTGCAGTGTGTCAATGCTTTTTGAAGCTCTACAAAGAAGCTAATAAATCACATTTTCAATCAGTAGTGCACATTTCCTCAGTTAATAACATTTTTATATCTGAAGTCACCAGTAAGTAGGTTACAGTGTGACTTGTGTCTTCCCGTTCAGACCACTCTGCTGCACTTCTGGGAGAAGACCTCTCGCACTATGGCCGCTATCCACGAGAGCTTTAAGGGGGGCCACCTGTACGAGCCAGCCAAGGTCAGGAACTGTACTCTGTCTTATATTATTATTATTATTGTTTTCTAAATGTGCACATTAATCTTATGTTATGATTGTGGCAGGAGTCTAAGGACAGAACAGGGAAGAGAAGAAGGAGGACGAAGAGGACAGAGACACAGGAGGGACACAGCAGTGAGACGACAGATCAGCAGTACGTCACACATTTGGCGTGCTGCTTTGGTCCTGGTTTGAGCCCAGTTTAGTCCTGATGTAGATGTTTAGTCCTGTTCTAGTCCTGGTCAAGTCAAAGTTTACTTTTAGTTTCACGGATTTTAAAGATAAAGAACTTACAATCAAAGTGAAGTGCCAAACTGAGATGAACCAAAGGCATTCTTAAGATGATGATGTACACAGAGTTCTGATTTTTTTCTTGAAAAAGACTTAAAAAGTTCATTCTAAAACCAAAATGTTAAAATTGTGTGATTAATATATTCAAATAATATTCAAAAAATTCAAAGAAAAAATACCTCCCCTGGTATCCAGGATTACCTAAATACAGTATATAACATATGTGGCAATAACGTTTGGATGAAGTTTCAATTGGCCTGTGGTTCAAGCACAGTTTTAAATGCACCTCCTCAAACCTCAGTGTTTTTTTTTTTTAATCTTGCACACAGTGGTTGTCAAATGGTGCACATGTGTTTGATTTATTGAGTGAAGGTGAGAAAAATGTAACACATTATGAGGGATGTGTGATGATAAACTATATTTTATTTTACAGACTTATTTCAGTTGAAAATGAAAACAGCAACAACACAGGAGAAGGTAACATGAGCTAATATTCACAACATATTTTATAACATGTAAGTGATATTTTGATATTTGTGTTTTGTAGAACAGAACTTATGTCCAGATGTGGAGAGTGAGGAGGTGGACAGTGTGTCGTTCCTGAATGAGATTCTGGGGTCTCTCAGTTTGGATGGAGGGGACTGGACTCAAACAGCGCAGGGGGGCCCCACAGCGCAAGGCCATGTGACGCAGGGGGGCCCCACAGCACAGGGGGGCCCCACGGAGGAGACAGAGGAGTTCTTTTTACCGTCACAGCTGCTGGACCAGAGCCTGTCCACACTGCACACTGCAGGTTTGTAGCAGCCCTGTTCAGCTCCACATGTCAAGTATGCTTCACATGTGGAGTGCTTTACAGAATAAGACACAATACAACACAATACAAATCACAATACAACAAATCAAAACATAAATAATTGTCATAAAAGTTCAAATTAAAATAATAGAGTGCAGAATAATATTCAGATTAGAGAATGTCATGATGTCATCCTCACAGATGGGAAACAAGAGCCAGTTTTCTGTGTTGATTACATTGTACTTTCATAAGGAATATCTAAGAGGAAAATTCACAAATGTTGAACTTGGTCATTTCTATTAGTGACTAGACCCATGAGCTCACTATTATTACAATAAAAATGTGTTGACAATTGAATATCAGGTGGGAATATCAGGTGCCACAAGGGGGCGCCAGTAGCAGAAACTGATGCTGTGCCCTTAGTCAAGGCGCTTCATCCACATTGTCTGTTATGAATGTGTGTGTGTGTGTGTGGTGGTCAGACGGCCTGTACAAGGTTTGATTATAACAACTTCTTTAACCTAAAGGAAATGTTAAATGAAACTACTGTCTTGTCATCCTCCTGCGTTAGCTTGTGTTCCTTCTCCAATAAAAGAAGCTAGAGGGCTATTATTGACCCTTATGATTCTGACCGCTTACATAATCGATTAGTTTCACATAACCACAGCAGGTCAGAAGAAAGATGGGACTGCTGTGACAAACAATCCACGTAAAGAACAAATTATGCACTGATAGTGACTTCCTAATTTAAAAATCATGATTTTTTTTTCTTTTTAGATTGGACCAGTGACCCACAGCAGTGCAGTGAGGAGACAGGACCTGGAGCCAGTAAGAACACTGCACCAGCGTCAGCAGGTACATGCACTACACATTCAGTAGTTTTTGTTAAATGCATTTTAAGCAGATCTTTATAACACATTAGACAAACAATATATCAGTGCTAACATCGAAATGAGGGGAATTTTCATGTAGCGGTGCCGGGCCAATATAAACATGTATTTTGTTGATGTTGATGAGGTGTTTTGTTTTAGAATTCAGCTCTACTTACTGTATTTTTGTGTTTTTATTCTCAACATTTTTTTTTACGCACAAACTGCCACTTAACTTAACAAACTAAGTCATAATTAGAAAAACATGAAAACCCGTTGTATGCACTTTAATGTTCTTGTTGTTGTGTTATTTTTTCATTTTTGTTACTTCCCTGTCCTTTCAGATCCCAGTGGGCGTCCCAAACAGCTGTCTGCCTGGTTGAACCTGTTTGCCGACCTGGACCCCCTGTCCAACCCAGACGCCATCGGGAACACCGGATCCGAACATGAAGCTCACAAAGCGTAACCACATTAACAAGTACTCCAAAGACAGTACTGCAAACTGCTCATATGATCGAAAACCAAGTGCCCAAGAACAGTGCTGTAAACTACTAATATGGTCTAAAACCAGTACACAATGACAGTACTGCAAACTGCTCACATGACCTAAACCAAGTACTCCAAAGGCAGTACTCTCAAGACAGTACTGCAAAATACTCACATGATCTAAAATCTCACCTTTAATAAATAAGTGTAAGGGACTATACGATGTACAAAGCCATCTGGAGAGGTTTGAACAAGTTTGGATGTTGCATGGATAGCCTTGTGTGATCTGAAATAGAAGCCCTTAAACTTACAGGGGACCTCAAGAAGCAGCAGTTTCTTTCTCTTTCTGTATATTTCTTTCTACTATATACTCCTTTAATTGGTTACACACTTAAGAATTTGGTCATGTAAAAAATTTTGGTTAATGTATGAAGGTATGATTCTATAATAGTGAATATTTTTTTCTTTTGGTTTGGCCCCATAGGAGAGACCAGGAACCACAGGTCAGGAGGGGGGTTCAGGTTTCACGTCTGCCATATACTGGTAATAAACACAAATCCAATACACCTGCAGATGGTCGGACATTAACTTCTCATTTTAAACCAGATATTATGTCTGGACAGTTACACTGATACTGCTTTAGCAGTGTCTCCAACTACTTGCTGTCTTGAAAAATTTCTAGTAATTTCACTACTTTAATTAAAGTATGTGCCATTATTATTCATAATTACCTATCAAGGAGGTCAAAATATCTGTATTTTAACCGTTTAAAAGTCTTTTTTTACTGTAGAATTGGCCGCCTCCTTGTTCTTCTGTTGATGTACGATGAGGGGAAGTGCATGCTGCATGCATAACTGTACAATCACTCATGTATTTGAACTGTGGTGGGTAACATTTAGGAAAGGAGGATTTATTCTGAATATAATGCTGCAGAACTGTACCAAATATAATGCCTTACTCCAACCTAAACCTCATTGCACTGGCTTTTTATAAGTGTACATATTTGATTGTTTATTAGTTGTTTCACATGTAATCTCATCTCATCTATATTTCAAAGCCATGCGATACTGTTCCTGTACTCCAAAGCAAAATTGGTGTTAGCAGGGTAATTGATGATCAGCTTTTTTCAGTAGCATCCTCTACTGGCCATTTAAGGTAATGACAACATGCAAAATGTTTTATCTTTACTTAAAAGCAATACCTTCTCAGTACCACACTGTGGTTGGACTTTTTGTATATACATATTTTTATTAGCAGTATCATTTGTAAGCCTGGCATGAGGCTAGGTTTAATTTTCCTCAAAGCAAATTCTCAAATTATTTTTATTCCGTGTATGTATAAAATCCAATTGGACAAAGTGGCTTGGGGGGCTATAAGCATTACTAGCTTCCCTGCATTGGGCTACAATAACATTATGATCAGGTAATAATTGCACGAGTACAGGAACAGATCAGATTCAATGTAACTTATGTCCAAAATAAAATACACACATGAAAATATTTTGCGTTTCTTTATTTAAAAACTCTCTACATACAAAATCAGAAGACACAAAACTTAATTTCATGTGTAGTATTAACAGTACCAAATGTGGTTGTACCATGTTCATTAAGACTATCTGAACATGTGTGGAGCTTTGACGCACCTAGTGAGACTTCTGTCACTAGACTGGTCAGAGAGGATCTTTGTTTGGAATGGGAAAACTTAGTGTCAAATAAATACAGATCATTGCACAGTTTTGATTGTTTGAAAGACACATTATCAATAAGTGCTAAGACTTGGTATTAGGATTCAATAATACAACTAAACTTAGCTAACAATTATTATTTTTGGCTTTGGTACATGTTTTTGGGGTGTAACAAATTAAACTTGCTCTGTGTAACTTTCCTGATGGAGAATCTGCTCGTCCCCATGGTTATTACTTTGTGTGTTCCTCAGTATTCTACATCTCCACTGAGGCAAGTTACAAGTTATAGGTTAGATCTGTGGAGTGGTGAATCCATGTGTTACGACCCAGCTCGTGTGGGGACAGGGAATTAACAAAAAACAACCAAAATGGAAAAGTAAGAAGTAATTTAATTAACAGGAATGGTAAGAGTAAACGAAACATATATAAACAAAGAGGGCAAGGGTTAAAACAAAAACAAAGGTAAAGTTTACTAAAACACTAATTTCACAATATCAAAATCTTATGAACAGAGTCAGTACTGATGACGAAGTCACTACCCCTGTAGTAACTTAACTAAGAGACATGCACGAATTGGCAGGTGGCTGAAGGGTGGCCCCTTGATTGGCCAGGCTGGAAAACAGTCCTCCGATGGCATCCAAGGAGTCAAACAGCCATAATTACGGGGAAGGACAAAGACTCAGGGACAAACACAAGAAACATAATGTATAATTACAAACAACAAAAGAACTTAAGGCCTAGGGCTGTAACACCGTGTCTTAATGTATTCTTGTATACAAACACCTGTAATTAGGATTGTCAAAAGCATCAAAAATCAGATTCTAATCGATACCAAAACTACTATCGAAACTAGATACTCATTTGAGCTGGTATCAATACTAAAAAAGTTACATTCACAAGACCGAAATGAACCTTTGCCCAATTACTAGTCTATGTGTCTTATACTTGTTCTGATACATTCTAAAGTTGACACCCATGGACCACTGTGGAACCTACCTTGACGACTGAGGGATTACACAGATATAAGGCCACATGGAAATATAAAATTTCTATTGTCTAAAGAACAGATTTTTAAAATGATCTTTGTGGTAATGAAATCTATATGGAGTCAAGTCCATTCCTTAGTAATGAAATAGAGGTTGAAATTTTAGTATCGTATCAACACTACCTGTAATAGGAAAAGAAAATATAGATGGAGAAGTTAAATTTTATACTGTGGAACATAGCAGACAAAGCAATAACACTGCCAGAGACAACACTCCACAAAAAAGTTACATAATGCTCCTTTAAAAACAACATATCTCCACTCTTATTCCATCTTTTTCTGACATAAACTAAAAATTTCAAGTTTTTTTATTTTTATTTTTTTTACATGAAAGCATCTACTAAGACATAAGCTTCAAACAGTTTATCAAAAACAGCTAATACAATGTGTTAATGTCTGCTATTGTACGCCAACATCCATCTTGTATAAAAAACCCAGAGAGGAATGCATTTGTGCTAAAGAAGGCCACACTGGAAGGCACCATCGTCCTGGGACATGCCCTGAGCTACTTCTGAGGGTCAAGAGGGAAGTAAAGGGGAGCATTTAAGACACTGGAGCGGTACGGCATAGTTTCATATGGCTGTTAGGATGGTAAAATACGGTGTAATCTACATAAAATGCTTTCCAATTTTAGACCTTTTTACAGCCATTTAAAATCCCTGTACCCAATTTTTGTTCCCATGTATTTGAACAAATTTATTTTATTGTACATTAATCAGGAAGTGTGTGCTTGGCATGCTAATTTCTAGCATTACCATCATGAAAAATTCTGCCTTAGTCCCTGACAGTTGTGTAAAGTGCTTATAAACTCATCATGGTGAAAGATTAGAATGCTCGAAATGCATAGGGTGAGTGAGGAATAACCTAGAACTTGTTCATTTTAAACAGTTTGCAGTTGTCCAGTTTTTCATGTTTAAATGATGATTTAGCCTGGTTGTGTGTATTTTAGGTCTGGTAGCAAATAGCAAAGTGATTTCAAGTGATAAGTGCTTGTTTACAGTCATCCAAGTATCCCAGTGTTTTTATGCCAGATGCCCTTCCTGTCACAATCAGCCCTGTTACTGCGTCTGAAGCTGGAAATGTGGGGGTGAAGTGTGCTGCCCAAGGACATGTAAGACACATTTACAAAACAGATAATTAGAATACTTGTGTTTAAATGCACAAAAGAAATCTGATCATAATTAGATTTTAAGAGTACTGTATTTTCACGACCATAGGGCGCACCGGATTATAAAGCGCTCTTTCAGTTATGGGTGCTTAAATTATAGATAAATATAATTAATAGATGACTAGATATATTATAGATTATGACCAGATCTCTTTGTGTGCATGTAAATATACCCTATGACAGTAAATCCTTGAGGGAGATTTGAACAGGTAATCCTTCTTAGATAAATGTAAAAATTGCGGCACCACTACCACCCGCAGAATGAAAAATCCAACTTTTTTTGTTTTTAATTTAAGAAGACAGTATTGTCAGATGTAGCAGGGTATCTATGGGCAGTGTCCTTCTCTTTGGCTTGGAATGTAATGAACTTTACTTGTTCCTGTTTTAAGCCAGGATAAATAAATTGCTTCAGGATGGGCATCTGATGTAAAGAACAGTTTAAAACCACCCACACTTGTTTTAGTTATTTCAGTAAGAATGTGACTGGAATACAAAGAGCAACGTAAACGCACTGTACAAAACAAGAGAAACAAGTGAGGCCGTGAGGTCTTAAAGGAGACATGTTACGATGAAGTGCTATTTGAGTTTTAACCAGGTACAGAGTGTTTATGTACCATAAGTGCAGCCTGCAGCTGTTCTCAGCACTGTCCTTGTTGGAGAGGAAAGACTACGGAAGGAAAGAGCCATACTGAGGGAGGCAGGAGAAAAAGTGGGGGAGGAACCAGTCAGAGTGGGGGAGGAAGGAGCAAGGGTGGGGGAGGCACGAGCCAGAGAAAGGGAGGCAGGGAGTGGAAGAGGAAAAAATAATAGTGGGGGTGGCAGGAGAAAGAGTGGGGAAGGCGCAAGCGATAGGCAGGAGCCACAGTGGGGAAGGTAACGAGCAGTAGAGGCACAAATATTTACGGGGTCAGCAGGAGCAAGAGTGCAGGAGTACAGAGACATGCACAGCCTGCTGCCTTTTTAAGCACTGTCCTTATCGGAAAGCCAGGACTGGGGAAGGCAAGAGCCATACTGGAGAAGGCAGAAGAAAAAATGGCGGAGGAACCAGGCAGGGTGGGGGAAGAAGAAGAAAGGGTGGGGCAGGCACAAATGAGAGTAAAGGGGAGGCAGGGAGCGGTAAAGGCAAAAATATTAGTGGGGGAGGCAGGAGCAAAAGGTGGGAGGACAGAGACAAGCACAGCCTGCAGCTGTTCTCAGCAGTGTCCTTGTTGGTGAGGCAGGACTGGGGTGGAAGGAGGCGCACAGGTGGGGGAAGAAGGGAGCGTTAGAGGTAAAAACAATAGTGGGGGAGGAAGGACAAGAGTGAGGGAAGACATAGAGAAGTGCAACCTGCAACCCATTTCAGCAATGTCCCTATTTGAGAGGCAGCAGACTGGGGTAGAAGGAGGTGCACACATGGGGGAGGTAGGGAGTGGTAGAGGTAAAGGCTATAGTGGAGAGGCAGGAGCAAAAGGTGGGGAGGACAGAGACAAGCACAGCCTGCAGCTGTTCTCAGCAGTGTCCTTGTTGGTGAGGAAGGACTGGGGTGGAAGGAGGCGCACAGGTGGGGAAGTAGGGAGCGTTAGAGGCAAATAAAATAGTGGGGGAGGCAGGAGCAAAAGTGGGGGAGGACAGAGACAAGTGCAGCTTGCTTAAGCTGATCTCAGCACTGTCTTTGGAGAGACAGGACTGGGGGAGGCAGGGAGAAAAACGTGGCGAAGGAACCAGTCAGGGTGGGAAAGGAAAAAGCAAGGATGGGGGCAGGGACACGCCAGAGTAGGGGAGAAAGGAGCCAAAGTGGGGGACGCAGGCAGTGGCAAAGGAAAAAAATATTTTATTTAGTGGGGGAGGAAGGAGCAAGAGGGTGGCGAGGACAGAGACAAGCGCAGTCTGCAGCCTTTCTTACAACTGTCTTTCATGGAGGAGGAGGACTGGGAAAGGCAAGGACCATACTGGGGCTGGCAAGAGAAAAGTAGTAGCGGCAGAAGCAACCAGGATGGGGAGGAAGGAATGAGAGGGTGGGACAGGGACGCGCGAGAGTGTGCTGGGGGTGGGGCAGGAGCAAGAGGTGGGGAGGACAGAGACAAGGAACCAGAGTGGAGAAAGCAGGAGAAAAAGTGGGGGAAAGAAGCACTCATGGTGGGGGAGGAAGGAGAAAGTGTGGGGCAGGCAGGAGCCAGAGAGGGGGGAGGCAGAAGCAAGGGTGGGGGATACAAAGGTAAAGGAGTTGGAAGGAGGTGAAAAGGTAGGGGGGGAGGTAGGGAGAGGTAGAGGCAAAAATAATAGTGGGAGAGCAGAGGCAGAAGTGGGGGAAGCAGAAGCCATTCTGGGGAAGGCAGGAGAAAAAGTGGAGGAGGAAGCAGTCAGGGTGGGGGAGAAAGGAGCAAGGGTGGGGCAGGAACGAGCGAGAGTAAGGGAGGCAGGGAGTGGTAGAGGAAAAAATAATAGTGGGGGTGCAGGAGAACAAGTGGGGGAAGGCGCAAACGATAGTAGGGGAAGGCAGGAGCCACAATGGGGGAGGTAAAGTGTGGTAGAGGCAAAAATATTAACGGGGTCAGCAGGAACAAGAGTGCAGGAGTACAGAGACATGCACAGCCTGCTGCCTTTTTAAGCACTGTCCTTGTTGGACAGGCAGGACTGGGCACAAGTGAGAGTAAAGGGGAGGCAGGGAGCGGTAAAGGCAAAAATATTACTGGGGGAGGCAGGAGCAAAAAGGTGGGAGGACAGAGACAAGCACAGCCTGCAGCTGTTCTCAGCAGTGTCCTTGTTGGTGAGGAAGGACTGGGGTGGAAGGAGGCGCACAGGTGGGGGAAGTAGGGAGCGTTAGAGGTAAAAACAATAGTGGGGGAGGAAGGAGCAAGAGTGAGGGAAGACATAGAGAAGTGCAACCTGCAACCCATTTCAGCAATGTCCTTATTTGAGAGGCAGGACTGGGGTAGAAGGAGGTGCACACGTGGGGGAGGTAGGGAGTGGTAGAGGTAAAAGCAATAGTTGGGGAGGGCAGGAGCAAGAGTGGGAGGAGACAGAGACAAGCTCAGTTTGCAGCCGTTCTCAGCTCTGTCCTTGTTTGAGAGGGAAGAGTGAGGTGGAAGGAGGTGCACAGGTGGGGGAGGTAGGGAGCAGTAGAGGCAAATAAAATAGTGGGGGAGGCAGGAGCAAAAGTGGCGAGGACAGAGACAAGTGCAACCTGCTTAAGCCGATCTCAGCACTGTCCTTGGAGAGGCACGAAAAAAAGTGGGGATGAGAAATGTCCTTATTTGAGAGGCAGGACTGGGGTGGAAGGAGGTGAACAAGTGGGCAAAGTAGGGAGCTGTAGAGGCAAAAACAATCGTGGGGGAGGCAGGAGTAAGAGGTGGGGAGGACAGAGACAAGCGCAGGCTGCTTAAGCCGATCTCAGCACTGTCCTTGTTGGAAAGTCAGGACTGGGGGATTAATAAAGTATTTATCTATCTATCTAGTGGGAGAGGCAGGAGCAAGAGTGAGGGAAGACAGAGACGAGTGCAACCTGCAACCCATTTCAACAATGTCCTTATTGGAGAGTCAGGGCTGGGCTGGAAGGAGGTGCACAAGTGGGGAAGGTTGGGAGCGGTAGAGATAGAAACAATAGTGGGGGCGCAGGAGTCAGAGAGGGGGAGGTAGGGAGCGGTAGATGCAAAAATATTAGTGGGGGAGGCAGGAGCAAAAGGTGGGCAGGACAGAGACAAGTGCAGCTGCAGCTAATTCTCATCAGCACTGTCCCTGTGTTGGAGAGGCAGGACTGGGGGAGGCAGGTGCACATGTGGGGGGGGCGTAGGAACAGTCAGAGGGGAAAAACAATCAGATGCAGGAGCAAAAGTGAGGAGGACAGAGAGAAGCGCAGCCTGTTGCCGTTCTCAGCACTGTCCTTGTTGGAGAGGCGACACTGGGAGAAGCAGGAGAAAACGTGGGGGAGGAACCAGTCAGGGTGGGAAAGGAACCAGTCAGGGTGGGAAAGGAAAAAGCAAGGATGGGGCAGGGACACGCCAGAGTAGGGGAGAACGGAGCCAAAGTGGGGGACGCAGGCGGTGGCAAAGGAAAAAATATTTTATTAGTGGGGGAGGAAGGAGCAGAGTGGTGGGAGGACAGAGACAAGCGCAGTCTGCAGCCTTTCTTACAACTGTCTTTCATGGAGAGGGAGGACTGGGAAAGGCAAGGACCATACTGGGGCTGGCTGGCAAGAGAAAAAGTAGCGGCAGAAGCAACCAGGATGGGGGAGGAAGGAATGGGGTGGGACAGGGACGCGCGAGAGTGCTGGGGTGGGGCAGGAGCAAGCGCTGGGGAGGACAGAGACAAGGAACCAGAGTGGAGAAAGCAGGCGGAGAAAAAGTGGGGAAAGAAGCACTCATGGTGGGGGAGGAAGGAGAGAAAGTGTGGGGCAGGCAGGAGCCAGAGAGGGGAGGCAGAAGCAAGGGTGGGGGATACAAAGGTAAAGGAGTTGGAAGGAGGTGAAAAGGTAGGGGAGGTAGGGAGAGGTAGAGGCAAAAAATAATAGTGGGAGAGGCAGAGGCAGAAGTGGGGGAAGCAGAAGCCATTCTGGGGAAGGCAGGAGAAAAAGTGGAGGAGGAAGCAGTCAGGGTGGGGGAGAAAGGAGCAAGGGTGGGGCAGGAACGAGCGAGAGTAAGGGAGGCAGGGAGTGGTAGAGGAAAAAATAATAGTGGGGGTGGCAGGAGAACAAGTGGGGAAGGCGCAAACGATAGTAGGGGAAGGCAGGAGCCACAATGGGGGAGGTAAAGTGTGGTAGAGGCAAAAATATTAACGGGGTCAGCAGGAACAAGAGTGCAGGAGTACAGAGACATGCACAGCCTGCTGCCTTTTTAAGCACTGTCCCTTGTTGGACAGGCAGGACTGGGCACAAGTGAGAGTAAGGGGAGGCAGGGAGCGGTAAAGGGCAAAAAATATTACTGGGGGAGGCAGGAGCAAAAGGTGGGGAGGACACAGACAAGCACAGCCTGCAGCTGTTCTCAGCAGTGTCCTTGTTGGTGAGGAAGGACTGGGGTGGAAGGAGGCGCACAGGTGGGGGAAGTAGGGAGCGTTAGAGGTAAAAACAATAGTGGGGGAGGAAGGAGCAAGAGTGAGGGAAGACATAGAGAAGTGCAACCTGCAACCCATTTCAGCAATGTCCTTATTTGAGAGGCAGGACTGGGGTAGAAGGAGGTGCACACTGTGGGGAGGTAGGGAGTGGTAGAGGTAAAAGCATATAGTTGGGGAGGCAGGAGCAAGAGTGGGGGAGGACAGAGACAAGCTCAGTTTGCAGCCGTTCTCAGCTCTGTTCTTGTTTGAGAGGGAAGAGTGAGGTGGGAGGAGGTGCACAGGTGGGGGAGGTAGGGAGCAGTAGAGGCAAAAATATAGGGGGTAGGCAGGAGCAAAAGTGGGGAGGACAGAGACAAGTGCAGGACCTGCTTAAGCCGATCTCAGCACTGTCCTTGGAGAGGCACAAAAAAAAGTGGGGATGAGAAATGTCCTTATTTGAGAGGCAAGGACTGGGGTGGAAGCCAGGTGGGCACAAGAGGGACAAGTAGGGAGCTGAGAGGCAAAAACAATCGTGGGGGAGGCAGGAGTAGAGGTGGGGAGGACAGAGACAAGCGCAGGCTGCTTAAGCCGATCTCAGCACTGTCCTTGTTGGAAAGTCAGGACTGGGGGATTAATAAAGTATTTATCTATCTATCTATCTAGTGGGAGAGGCAGGAGCAAGAGTGAGGGAAGACAGAGACGAGTGCAACCTGCAACCATTTCAACAATGTCCTTATTGGAGAGTCAGGGCTGGGGCTGGAAGGAGGTGCACAAGTGGGGAAGGTTGGGAGCGGTAGAGATAGAGACAACTAGCAAGGGGGGGCGCAGGAGTCAAGAGAGGGGGAGGTAGGGAGCGGTAGATGCAAAAAATATTAGTGGGGGAGGCAGGAGCAAAAGGTGGGCAGGACAGAGACAAGCGCAGCCTGCAGCTATTTCTCATCACACTGTCCTTGTTGGAGAGGGCAAAACTGGGGGTAAGGCGGAAGCGGTGCACATGTGGGGGAGGTAGGAAGTGGTAGAGGTGAAAAACAATAGTGGGTGATGCAGGAGCAAAAAGTGGGGAGGGAACAGAGACAAGTGCAGCTTGCTTAAGCTGATCTCAGCACTGTCTTTGGAGAGACAGGACTGGGGGAGGCAGGAGAGAAAACGTGGCAAAGGAACCAGTCAGGGTGGGAAGGAAAAAGCAAGGATGGGCAGGGACACGCCAGAGTAGGGGAGAAAGGAGCCAAAGTGGGGGACGCAGGCAGTGGCAAAGGAAAAAATATTTTATTAGTGGGGGAGGAAGAGCAAGAGAGGTGAGGAGGACAGAGACAAGCGCAGTCTGCAGCCTTTCTTACAACTGTCCTTCATGGAGAGGGGGAGGACTGGGAAAGGCAAGGACCATACTGGGGCTGGCAAGAGAAAAAGTAGCGGGCAGAAGCAACCAGGATGGGGGAGGAAGGAATGAGGGTGGGACAGGGACGCGCGAGAGTGCTGGGGTGGGGCAGGAGCAAGAGCTGGGGAGGACAGAGACAAGGAACCACCAGAGTGGAGAAAGCAGGAGAAAAAGTGGGGAAAGAAAGCACTCATGGTGGGGGAGGAAGGAGAAAGTGGGGGCAGGCAGAAGGCAGGAGCCAGAGAGGGGAGGCAGAAGCAAGGGTGGGGGATACAAAGGTAAAGGAGTTGGAAGGAGGTGAAAAGGTAGGTAGGAGGTAGGAGAGGTAGAGGCAAAAAATAATAGTGGGGAGAGGCAGAGGCAAAGTGGGGGAAGCAGAAGCCATTTGGGGAAGGCAGAGAAAAAGTGGAGGAGGAAGCAGTCAGGGTGGGGGGAGAAAGGAGCAAGGGTGGGGCAGGAAAACGAGCGAGAGTAAGGGAGGCAGGAGAGTGGTAGAGGAAAAAAATACTAAATATAGGGGGTGGCAGGAGAACAAGTGGGGGAAGGCGCAACGATAGTAGGGGAAGGCAGGAGCCACAATGGGGGAGGTAAAGTGTGGTAGAGGCAAAAATATTAACGGGGTCAGCAGTGAACAAGAGTGCAGGAGTACAGAGACATGCACAGCCTGCTGCCTTTTTAAGCACTGTCCTTGTTGGACAGGCAGGACTGGGCACAAGTGAGAGTAAAGGGGAGGAAGGGAAGGGGATATATTATGGGGAGGCAGGAGCAGGGTGGGGAGGACAAGACAAGGAGCTGCAGCTGTTCTCAGCAGGTCCTTGTTTATAGGTGGGGGGGCAGGTGGAGAAAGGGGAGTTAGAGGTAAAGGGATAGTGGGGAGAAGGAGCAAGAGTGCTTGCAGACTTTCTAGAGCAGCAACCTGCAACCCATTTCAGCAATGTTTATTTGAGAGGCAGGACTGGGGGGTAAGGGAGGTGCACACGTGGGGGAGGTAGGGAGTGGTAGAGGTAAAAGCAATAGTGGGGGAGGCAGGAGCAAGAGTGGGGGAGGACAGAGACAAGCTCAGTTTGCAGCCGTTCTCAGCTCTGTTCTTGTTTGAGAGGGAAGAGTGAGGTGGAAGGAGGTGCACAGGTGGGGGAGGTAGGGAGCAGTAGAGGCAAATAAAATAGTGGGGGAGGCAGGAGCAAAAGTGGGGAGGACAGAGACAAGTGCAACCTGCTTAAGCCGATCTCAGCACTGTCCTTGGAGAGGCACGAAAAAAAGTGGGGATGAGAAATGTCCTTATTTGAGAGGCAGGACTGGGGTGGAAGGAGGTGAACAAGTGGGCAAAGTAGGGAGCTGTAGAGGCAAAAACAATCGTGGGGGAGGCAGGAGTAAGAGGTGGGGAGGACAGAGACAAGCGCAGCCTGCTTAAGCCGATCTCAGCACTGTCCTTGTTGGAAAGTCAGGACTGGGGGATTAATAAAGTATTTATCTATCTATCTATCTATGGGATAGTGGAGGCAGGCAGGAGCAAGAGGGAAGACAGAGCACGAGTGAGGGAAACTGACAACCCATTTCAACAATGTCCTTATTGGAGAGTCAGGGCTGGGGTGGAAGGAGGTGCACAAGTGGGGAAGGTTGGGAGCGTAGAGATAGAAAACAATAGGGGGGGCGCAGGAGTCAGAGAGGGGGAGGTAGGGAGCGGTAGATGCAAAAATATTAGTGGGGGAGGCAGGAGCAAAAGGTGGGCAGGACAGAGACAAGCGCAGCCTGCAGCTATTCTCATCAGCACTGTCCTTGTTGGAGAGGCAAAACTGGGGTAGAAGGCGGTGCACAGGTGGGGGGAAGTAGGAAGTGGTAGAGGTGAAAAACAATAGTGGGTGATGCAGGAGCAAAAGGGGGAGGACAGAGACAAGTGCAGCTTGCTTAAGCTGATCTCAGCACTGTCTTTGGAGAGACAGGACTGGGGGAGGCAGGAGAAAACGTGGCGAAGGAACCAGTCAGGGTGGGAAAGGAAAAAGCAAGGATGGGGCAGGGACACGCCAGAGTAGGGGAGAAAGGAGCCAAAGTGGGGGACGCAGGCAGTGGCAAAGGAAAAAATATTTTATTAGTGGGGGAGGAAGGAGCAAGAGGTGGCGAGGACAGAGACAAGCGCAGTCTGCAGCCTTTCTTACAACTGTCTTTCATGGAGAGGGAGGACTGGGAAAGGCAAGGACCATACTGGGGCTGGCAAGAGAAAAAGTAGCGGCAGAAGCAACCAGGATGGGGGAGGAAGGAATGAGGGTGGGACAGGGACGCGCGAGAGTGCTGGGGTGGGGCAGGAGCAAGAGGTGGGGAGGACAGAGACAAGGAACCAGAGTGGAGAAAGCAGCAGGAGAAAAAGTGGGGAAAAAGAAGCACTCATGGTGGGGGAGGAAGGAGAAAGTGTGGGGCAGGCAGGAGCCAGAGAGAGGGGGAGGCAGAAGCAAGGGTGGGGGATACAAAAGGTAAAGGAGTTGGAAGGAGGTGAAAAGGTAGGGGAGGTAGGGAGAGGTAGAGGCAAAAATAATAGTGGGAGAGGCAGAGGCAGAAGTGGGGGAAGCAGAAGCCATTCTGGGGAAGGGCAGAGAGAAAAAGTGGAGGAGGAAGCAGTCAGGGTGGGGGAGAAAGGAGCAAGGGTGGGGGCAGGAACGAGCGAGAGTAAGGGAGGCAGGGAGTGGTAGGAAAAAAAATAATAGTGGGGGTGGCAGGAGAACAAGTGGGGAAGGCGCAAACGATAGTAGGGGAAGGCAGGAGAGCCACAATGGGGGAGGTAAAGTGTGGTAGAGGCAAAAATATTAACGGGGTCAGCAGGAACAAGAGTGCAGGAGTACAGAGACATGCACAGCCTGCTGCCTTTTTAAGCACTGTCCTTGTTGGACAGGCAGGACTGGGCACAAGTGAGAGTAAAGGGGAGGCAGGGAGCGGTAAAGGCAAAAATATTACTGGGGGGGAGGCAGGAGCAAAAGGTGGGGAGGACAGAGACAAGCACAGCCTGCAGCTGTTCTCAGCAGTGTCCTTGTTGGTGAGGAAGGACTGGGGTGGAAGGAGGCGCACAGGTGGGGGAAGTAGGGAGCGTTAGAGGCAAAAACAATAGTGGGGGGGGGCAGGAGCAAAAGTGGGGAGGCAAGAGTGAGGGCAGCTTGAGAAGCTGATCTCAGCACCCTTTTCAGCAATGTCCTTATTTGAAAAGTGGCGAGGAACCAGTCAGGGAAGGAGGTGAAACAGCAAGGATGGGGGCAGGGACACGCCAGAGTAGGGGAGAAAGGAGCAAAGTGGGGGGCAGGCAGGAGCAAGAGGGGGGGAGGACAGAGCAAGAGGTGGCGAGGACAGAGACAAGCGCAGTCTGCAGCCGTTCTTACAACTGTCTTTCATGGAGAGGGAGGACTGGGAAAGGCAAGGACCATGAGGGGCTGGCAAGAGAAAAAGTAGCGGCAGAACAACCAGGATGGGGGGAGGAAGGAATGAGGGTGGGACAGGGCGCGCGAGAGTAGTGGGGGGGGCAGGAGCAAAGGTGGGGAGGACAGAGACAAGGAACAAGTGGAGAAAGCAGGAGAAAAAGTGGGGAAAGAAGCACTGTCATGGGAGAGGACCAGGAAAAAGTGTGGGGCAGGCAGGAGCCAGAGAGGGGGAGGCAGAATTTGAGTGGGGGATACAAAGGTAAAGGAGTTGGAAGGAGGTGAACAAGGTAGGGCAAAGTAGGGAGAGGTAGAGGCAAAAATAATAGTGGGGGAGGCAGGAGGCAGAAGTGGGGGAAGCAGAAGCCATTCAGGGGAAGGCAGCAGAAAAAGTGGAGGAGGAAGCAGTCAGTCCTTGGGGGAAAGGAGCAAGGGTGGGGCAGGAACGAGCGAGAGTAAGGGATCTAGGGATCTAGTGGTAGAGGAAAAAAATAATAATAGTGGGGGTGGCAGGAGAACAAGTGGGGAAGGCGCAAACGATAGTAGGGGAAGGCAGGAGCCACAATGGGGGGTAAAGTGTGGTAGAGGCAAAAATATTATTAACGGGGTCAGCAGGAACAAGAGTGCAGGAGTACAGAGACATGCACAGCCTGCTGCCTTTTTAAGCACTGTCCTTGTTGGACAGGCAGGACTGGGCACAAGTGAGAGTAAAGGGGAGGCAGGGAGCGGTAAAGGCAAAAATATTACTGGGGGAGGCAGGAGCAAAAGGTGGGGAGGACAGAGACAAGCACAGCCTGCAGCTGTTCTCAGCAGTGTCCTTGTTGGTGAGGAAGGACTGGGGTGGAAGGAGGCGCACAGGTGGGGGAAGTAGGGAGCGTTAGAGGCAAATAAAATAGTGGGGGAGGCAGGAGCAAAAGTGGGGAGGACAGAGACAAGTGCAGCTTGCTTAAGCTGATCTCAGCACTGTCTTTGGAGAGACAGGACTGGGGGAGGCAGGAGAAAACGTGGCGAAGGAACCAGTCAGGGTGGGAAAGGAAAAAGCAAGGATGGGGCAGGGACACGCCAGAGTAGGGGAGAAAGGAGCCAAAGTGGGGGACGCAGGCAGTGGCAAAGGAAAAAAAATATTTTATTAGTGGGGGAGGAAGGAGCAAGAGGTGGCGAGGACAGAGACAAGCGCAGTCTGCAGCCCTTTCTTACAACTGTCTTTCATGGAGAGGGAGGACTGGGAAAGGCAAGGACCATACTGGGGCTGGCAAGAGAAAAAGTAGCGGCAGAAGCAACCAGGATGGGGGAGGAAGGAATGAGGGTGGGACAGGGACGCGCGAGAGTGCTGGGGTGGGGCAGGAGCAAGAGGTGGGGAGGACAGAGACAAGGAACCAGAGTGGAGAAAGCAGGAGAAAAAGTGGGGAAAGAAGCACTCATGGTGGGGGAGGAAGGAGAAAGTGTGGGGCAGGCAGGAGCCAGAGAGGGGGGGAGGCAGAAGCAAGGGTGGGGGATACAAAGGTAAAGGAGTTGGAAGGAGGTGAAAAGGTAGGGGAGGTAGGGAGAGAGGTAGAGGCAAAAATAATAGTGGGAGAGGCAGAGGCAGAAGTGGGGAAGCAGAAGCCATTCTGGGGAAGGCAGGAGAAAAAGTGGAGGAGGAAGCAGTCAGGGTCAGGTGGGGGAGAAAGGAGCAAGGGTGGGGCAGGAACGAGCGAGAGTAAGGGAGGCAGGGAGTGGTAGAGGAAAAAATAATAGTGGGGGTGGCAGGAGAACAAGTGGGGAAGGCGCAAACGATAGTAGGGGAAGGCAGGAGCCACAATGGGGGAGGTAAAGTGTGGTAGAGGCAAAAAAATATTAACGGGGTCAGCAGGAACAAGAGTGCAGGAGTACAGAGACATGCACAGCCTGCTGCCTTTTTAAGCACTGTCCTTGTTGGACAGGCAGGACTGGGCACAAGTGAGAGTAAAGGGGAGGCAGGGAGCGGTAAAGGCAAAAATATTACTGGGGGAGGCAGGAGCAAAAGGTGGGGAGGACAGAGACAAGCACAGCCTGCAGCTGTTCTCAGCAGTGTCCTTGTTGGTGGAGGAAGGACTGGGGTGGAAGGAGGCGCACAGGTGGGAAGTAGGGAGCGTTAGGGGAGCGTTAGAGGCAAAAAAACAATAGTGGGGGAGGAAGGAGCAAGAGTGAGGGAAGACATAGAGAAGTGCAACCTGCAACCCATTTCAGCAATGTCCTTATTTGAGAGGCAGGACTGGGGTAGAAGGAGGTGCACACGTGGGGGAGGTAGGGAGTGGTAGAGGTAAAAGCAATAGTGGGGGAGGCAGGAGCAAGAGTGGGGGAGGACAGAGACAAGCTCAGTTTGCAGCCGTTCTCAGCTCTGTTCTTGTTTGAGAGGGAAGAGTGGGTGGAAGGGAGTGCACAGGTGGGCTGGGAGGTAGGGAGCAGTAGAGGCAAATAAAATAGTGGGGGAGGCAGGAGCAAAAGTGGGGGAGGACAGAGACAAGTGCAACCTGCTTAAGCCGATCTCAGCACTGTCCTTGGAGAGGCAACAAAAAAAGTGGGGATGAGAGAATGTCCTTATTTGAGAGGCAGGACTGGGGTGGAAGGAGGTGAACAAGTGGGCAAAGTAGGGAGCTGTAGAGGCAAAAACAATCGTGGGGGAGGCAGGAGTAAGAGGTGGGGAGGACAGAGACAAGCGCAGCCTGCTTAAGCCGATCTCAGCACTGTCCTTGTTGGAAAGTCAGGACTGGGGGATTAATAAAATTTATTATCTATCTATCTATCTAGTGGGAGAGGAACAGGGGAGGAGGCAGGAGTGAGGGAAGACAGAGACGAGTGCAACCTGCAACCCCATTTCAACAATGTCCTTATTGGAGAGTCAGGGCTGGGCTGGAAGGAGGTGCACAGTGGGGAAGGTTGGGAGAGCGGTAGAGATAGAAACACATAGTGGGGGCGCAGGAGTCAGAGAGGGGGAGGTAGGGAGGCGGTAGATGCAAAAATATTAGTGGGGGAGGAGGGAGGAGCAAAGGTGGGCAGGACAGAGACAAGCGCAGCCTGCAGCTATTCTCATCAGCACTGTCCTTGTTGGAGAGGCAAAACTGGGGCAGGAAGGCGGTGCACAGGTGGGGGAGGTAGGAAGTGGTAGAGCAAAAAACAATAGTGGGGTGATGCAGGAGCAAAAGTGGGGAGGACAGAGACAAGTGCAGCTTGCTTAAGCTGATCTCAGCACTGTCTTTGGAGAGACTGGGGGGGGAGGCAGGAGAAAACGTGGCGAAGGAACCAGTCAGGGTGGGAAAGGAAAAAGCAAGGATGGGGCAGGGACACGCCAGAGTAGGGGGGAAAGGAGCCAAAGTGGGGGACGCAGGCAGTGGCAAAGAAAAAAAATATTTTATTAGTGGGGGAGGAAGGAGCAAGAGGTGGCGAGGACAGAGACAAGCGCAGTCTGCAGCCTTTCTTACAACTGTCTTTCATGGAGAGGGAGGACTGGGAAAGGCAAGGACCATACTGGGGCTGGCAAGAGAAAAAGTAGCGGCAGAAGCAACCAGGATGGGGGAGGAAGGAATGAGGGTGGGACAGGGACGCGCGAGAGTGCTGGGGTGGGGCAGGAGCAAGAGGTGGGGAGGACAGAGACAAGGAACCAGAGTGGAGAAAGCAGGAGAAAAGTGGGGGGAAAGAAGCACTCATGGTGGTGGAGGAGGGAAGGAGAAAGTGTGGGGCAGGCAGGGAGCCAGAGAGGGGGAGGCAGAAGCAAGGGTGGGGGATACAAAGGTAAAGGAGTTGGAAGGAGGTGAAAAGGTAGGGGAGGTAGGGAGAGGTAGAGGCAAAAATAATAGTGGGAGAGGCAGAGGCAGAAGTGGGGGAAGCAGAAGCCATTCTGGGGAAGGCAGGAGAAAAAGTGGAGGAGGAAGCAGTCAGGGTGGGGGAGAAAGGAGCAAGGGTGGGGCAGGAACGAGCGAGAGTAAGGGAGGCAGGGAGTGGTAGAGGAAAAAATAATAGTGGGGGTGGCAGGAGAACAAGTGGGGAAGGCGCAAACGATAGTAGGGGAAGGCAGGAGCCACAATGGGGGAGGTAAAGTGTGGTAGAGGCAAAAATATTAACGGGGTCAGCAGGAACAAGAGTGCAGGAGTACAGAGACATGCACAGCCTGCTGCCTTTTTAAGCACTGTCCTTGTTGGACAGGCAGGACTGGGCACAAGTGAGAGTAAAGGGGAGGCAGGGAGCGGTAAAGGCAAAAATATTACTGGGGGAGGCAGGAGCAAAAGGTGGGGAGGACAGAGACAAGCACAGCCTGCAGCTGTTCTCAGCAGTGTCCTTGTTGGTGAGGAAGGACTGGGGTGGAAGGAGGCGCACAGGTGGGGGAAGTAGGGAGCGTTAGAGGCAAATAAAATAGTGGGGGAGGCAGGAGCAAAAGTGGGGAGGACAGAGACAAGTGCAGCTTGCTTAAGCTGATCTCAGCACTGTCTTTGGAGAGACAGGACTGGGGGAGGCAGGAGAAAACGTGGCGAAGGAACCAGTCAGGGTGGGAAAGGAAAAAGCAAGGATGGGGCAGGGACACGCCAGAGTAGGGGAGAAAGGAGCCAAAGTGGGGGACGCAGGCAGTGGCAAAGGAAAAAAATATTTTATTAGTGGGGGAGGAAGGAGCAAGAGGTGGCGAGGACAGAGACAAGCGCAGTCTGCAGCCTTTCTTACAACTGTCTTTCATGGAGAGGGAGGACTGGGAAAGGCAAGGACCATACTGGGGCTGGCAAGAGAAAAAGTAGCGGCAGAAGCAACCAGGATGGGGGAGGAAGGAATGAGGGTGGGACAGGGACGCGCGAGAGTGCTGGGGTGGGGCAGGAGCAAGAGGTGGGGAGGACAGAGACAAGGAACCAGAGTGGAGAAAGCAGGAGAAAAAAGTGGGGAAAGAAGCACTCATGGGGGGGAGGAAGGAGAAAGTGTGGGGCAGGCAGGAGCCAGAGAGGGGGAGGCAGAAGCAAGGGTGGGGGATACAAAGGTAAAGGAGTTGGAAGGAGGTGAAAAAAAGGTAGTAGGGAGGTAGGGAGAGGTAGAGGCAAAAATAATAGTGGGGAGAGGCAGAGGCAGAAGGGGGGGAAGCAGAAGCCATTCTGGGGAAGGCAGGAGAAAAAGTGGAGGAGGAAGCAGTCAGGGTGGGGGAGAAAGGAGCAAGGGTGGGGCAGGAACGAGCGAGAGGAGGCAGGCAGGGTGGTAGAGGAAAAAATAATAGTGGGGGTGGCAGGAGAACAAGTGGGGAAGGCGCAAACGATAGTAGGGAAGAAGGCAGGAGCCAATGGGGGAGGTAAAGTGTGGTAGAGGCAAAAATATTAACGGGGTCAGCAGGAACAAGAGTGCAGGAGTACAGAGACATGCACAGCCTGCTGCCTTTTTAAGCACTGTCCTTGTTGGACAGGCAGGACTGGGCACAAGTGAGAGTAAAGGGGAGGCAGGGAGCGGTAAAGGCAAAAATATTACTGGGGGAGGCAGGAGCAAAAGGTGGGGAGGACAGAGACAAGCACAGCCTGCAGCTGTTCTCAGCAGTGTCCTTGTTGGTGAGGAAGGACTGGGGTGGAAGGAGGCGCACAGGTGGGGGAAGTAGGGAGCGTTAGAGGCAAAAAAAATAGTGGGGAGGCAGAGCAAAAGTGGGGAGGACAGAGACAAGTGCAGCTTGCTTAAGCTGATCTCAGCACTGTCCTTTGGAGAGACAGGACTGGGGGGGGAGGCAGGAAAAACGTGGCGAAGGAACCAGTCAGGGTGGGAAAGGAAAAAAAGCAAGGATGGGGCAGGGACACGCCAGAGTAGGGGAGAAAGGAGCCAAAGTGGGGGACGCAGGCAGTGGCAAAGGAAAAAATATTTATTAGTGGGGGAGGAAGGAGCAAGAGGTGGCGAGGACAGAGAGAGAGCGCAGTCTGCAGCTTTCTTACAACTGTCTTTCATGGAGAGGGAGGACTGGGAAAGGCAAGGACCATACTGGGGCTGGCAAGAGAAAAAGTAGCGGCAGAAGCAACCAGGATGGGGGAGGGAAGGAATGAGGGGGTGGGACAGGGACGCGCGAGAGTGCTGGGGTGGGCAGGAGCAAGAGTGGGGAGGACAGAGACAAGGAACCAGAGTGGAGAAAGCAGGAGAAAAAGTGGGGGAAAGAAGCACTCATGGTGGGGAGGAAGGAGAAAAGTGTGGGGCAGGCAGGAGCCAGAGAGGGGAGGCAGAAGCAAGGGGGGGGGGATACAAAGGTAAAGGAGTTGGAAGGAGGTGAAAAAGGTAGGGGAGGTAGGGAGAGTAGAGGCAAAAATAATAGTGGGAGAGGCAGAGGCAGAAGTGGGGGAAGCAGAAGCCATTCTGGGGAAGGCAGGAGAAAAAGTGGAGGAGGAAGCAGTCAGGGTGGGGGGGAGAAAAGGAGCAAGGGTGGGGCAGGAACGAGCGAGAGTAAGGGAGGCAGGGAGTGGTAGAGGAAAAAATAATAGTGGGGGGTGGCAGGAGAACAAGTGGGGAAGGCGCAAACGATAGTAGGGGAAGGCAGGAGCCACAATGGGGGAGGTAAAGTGTGGTAGAGGCAAAAATATTAACGGGGTCAGCAGGAACAAGAGTGCAGGAGTACAGAGACATGCACAGCCTGCTGCCTTTTTTTTAAGCACTGTCCTTTGTTGGACAGGCAGGACTGGGCACAAGTGAGAGTAAAGGGGAGGCAGGGAGCGGTAAAGGCAAAAATATTACTGGGGGAGGCAGGAGCAAAAGGTGGGGAGGACAGAGACAAGCACAGCCTGCAGCTGTTCTCAGCAGTGTCCTTGTTGGTGAGGAAGGACTGGGGTGGAAGGAGGCGCACAGGTGGGGGAAGTAGGGAGCGTTAGAGGCAAATAAAATAGTGGGGGAGGCAGGAGCAAAGTGTGGGGAGGACAGGACAAGTGCAGCTTGCTTAAGCTGATCTCAGCACTGTCTTTGGAGAGACAGGACTGGGGGAGGCAGGAGAAAACGTGGCGAAGGAACCAGTCAGGGTGGGAAAGGAAAAAGCAAGGATGGGGCAGGGACACGCCAGAGTAGGGGAGAAAGGAGCCAAAGTGGGGGACGCAGGCAGTGGCAAAGGAAAAAATATTTTATTAGTGGGGGAGGAAGGAGCAAGAGGTGGCGAGGACAGAGACAAGCGCAGTCTGCAGCCTTTCTTACAACTGTCTTTCATGGAGAGGGAGGACTGGGAAAGGCAAGGACCATACTGGGGCTGGCAAGAGAAAAAGTAGCGGCAGAAGCAACCAGGATGGGGGAGGAAGGAATGAGGGTGGGACAGGGACGCGCGAGAGTGCTGGGGTGGGGCAGGAGCAAGAGGTGGGGAGGACAGAGACAAGGAACCAGAGTGGAGAAAGCAGGAGAAAAAGTGGGGAAAGAAGCACTCATGGTGGGGGAGGAAGGAGAAAGTGTGGGGCAGGCAGGAGCCAGAGAGGGGGAGGCAGAAGCAAGGGTGGGGGATACAAAGGTAAAGGAGTTGGAAGGAGGTGAAAAGGTAGGGGAGGTAGGGAGAGGTAGAGGCAAAAATAATAGTGGGAGAGGCAGAGGCAGAAGTGGGGGAAGCAGAAGCCATTCTGGGGAAGGCAGGAGAAAAAGTGGAGGAGGAAGCAGTCAGGGTGGGGGAGAAAGGAGCAAGGGTGGGGCAGGAACGAGCGAGAGTAAGGGAGGCAGGGAGGGAGTGGTAGAGGAAAAAAAAATAATAGTGGGGGTGGCAGGAGAACAAGTGGGGAAGGCGCAAACGATAGTAGGGGAAGGCAGGAGCCACAATGGGGGAGGTAAAGTGTGGTAGAGGCAAAAATATTAACGGGGTCAGCAGGAACAAGAGTGCAGGAGTACAGAGACATGCACAGCCTGCTGCCTTTTTAAGCACTGTCCTTGTTGGACAGGCAGGACTGGGCACAAGTGAGAGTAAAGGGGAGGCAGGGAGCGGTAAAGGCAAAAATATTACTGGGGGAGGCAGGAGCAAAAGGTGGGGAGGGACAGACAAGCACAGCCTGCAGCTGTTCTCAGCAGTGTCCTTGTTGGTGAGGAAGGACTGGGGTGGAAGGAGGGCGCACAGGTGGGGGGAAGTAGGGAGCGTTAGAGGTAAAACAATAGTGGGGGAGGAAGGAGCAAGAGTGAGGGGAAGACATAGAGAAGTGCAACCTGCAACCCATTTCAGCAATGTCCTTATTTGAGACGCAGGACTGGGGTAGAAGGAGGTGCACACGTGGGGGAGGTAGGGAGTGGTAGAGGTAAAAGCAATAGTTGGGGAGGCAGGAGCAAGAGTGGGGGAGGACAGAGACAAGCACAGCCTGCAGCTGTTCTCAGCAGTGTCCTTGTTGGTGAGGAAGGACTGGGGTGGAAGGAGGCGCACAGGTGGGGGAAGAAGGGAGCGTTAGAGGCAAATAAAATAGTGGGGGAGGCAGGAGCAAAAGTGGGGAGGACAGAGACAAGTGCAGCTTGCTTAAGCTGATCTCAGCACTGTCTTTGGAGAGACAGGACTGGGGGAGGCAGGAGAAAACGTGGCGAAGGAACCAGTCAGGGTGGGAAAGGAAAAAGCAAGGATGGGGCAGGGACACGCCAGAGTAGGGGGGAGGGGAAAAGGCCAAAGTGGGGGACGCAGGCAGTGGCAAAGGAAAAAAATATTTTATTAGTGGGGGAGGAAGGAGCAAGAGGTGGCGAGGACAGAGACAAGCGCAGTCTGCAGCCTTTCTTACAACTGTCTTTCATGGAGAGGGAGGACTGGGAAAGGCAAGGACCATACTGGGGCTGGCAAGAGAAAAAGTAGCGGCAGAAGCAACCAGGATGGGGGAGGAAGGAATGAGGGTGGGACAGGGACGCGCGCGAGAGAGTGGGGTGGGGCAGGAGCAAGAGGTGGGGAGGACAGAGACAAGGAACCAGAGTGGAGAAAGCAGGAGAAAAAGTGGGGAAAGAAGCACTCATGGTGGGGGAGGAAGGAGAAAGTGTGGGGCAGGCAGGAGCCAGAGAGGGGGAGGCAGAAGCAAGGGTGGGGGATACAAAGGTAAAGGAGTTGGAAGGAGGTGAAAAGGTAGGGGAGGTAGGGAGAGGTAGAGGCAAAAATAATAGTGGGAGAGGCAGAGGCAGAAGTGGGGGAAGCAGAAGCCATTCTGGGGAAGGCAGGAGAAAAAGTGGAGGAGGAAGCAGTCAGGGTGGGGGAGAAAGGAGCAAGGGTGGGGCAGGAACGAGCGAGAGTAAGGGAGGCAGGGAGTGGTAGAGGAAAAAATAATAGTGGGGGTGGCAGGAGAACAAGTGGGGAAGGCGCAAACGATAGTAGGGGAAGGCAGGAGCCACAATGGGGGAGGTAAAGTGTGGTAGAGGCAAAAATATTAACGGGGTCAGCAGGAACAAGAGTGCAGGAGTACAGAGACATGCACAGCCTGCTGCCTTTTTAAGCACTGTCCTTGTTGGACAGGCAGGACTGGGCACAAGTGAGAGTAAAGGGGAGGCAGGGAGCGGTAAAGGCAAAAATATTACTGGGGGAGGCAGGAGCAAAAGGTGGGGAGGGACAGAGACAAGCACAGCCTGCAGCTGTTCTCAGCAGTGTCCTTGTTGGTGAGGAAGGACTGGGGTGGAAGGAGGCGCACAGGTGGGGGAAGTAGGGAGCGTTAGAGGTAAAAACAATAGTGGGGGAGGAAGGAGCAAGAGTGAGGGAAGACATAGAGAAGTGCAACCTGCAACCCATTTCAGCAATGTCCTTATTTGAGACGCAGGACTGGGGTAGAAGGAGGTGCACACGTGGGGGAGGTAGGGAGTGGTAGAGGTAAAAGCAATAGTTGGGGAGGCAGGAGCAAGAGTGGGGGAGGACAGAGACAAGCTCAGTTTGCAGCCGTTCTCAGCTCTGTTCTTGTTTGAGAGGGAAGAGTGAGGTGGAAGGAGGTGCACAGGTGGGGGAGGTAGGGAGCAGTAGAGGCAAATAAAATAGTGGGGGAGGCAGGAGCAAAAGTGGGGAGGACAGAGACAAGTGCAACCTGCTTAAGCCGATCTCAGCACTGTCCTTGGAGAGGCACGAAAAAAAGTGGGGATGAGAAATGTCCTTATTTGAGAGGCAGGACTGGGGTGGAAGGAGGTGAACAAGTGGGCAAAGTAGGGAGCTGTAGAGGCAAAAACAATCGTGGGGGAGGCAGGAGTAAGAGGTGGGGAGGACAGAGACAAGCGCAGCCAGCCTTAAGCCGATCTCAGCACTGTCCTGTTGTTGAAAGTCAGGACTGGGGGATTAAAAAGTATTTATCTATCTATCTATCTATCTAGTGGGAGAGGCAGGAGCAAGAGTGAGGGAAGACAGAGACGAGTGCAACCCTGCAACCCATTTCAACAATGTCCTTATTGGAGAGTCAGGGCTGGGCTGGAAGGAGGTGCACAAGTGGGGAAGGTTGGGAGCGGTAGAGATAGAAACAATAGTGGGGGCGCAGGAGTCAGAGAGGGGGAGGTAGGGAGCGGTAGATGCAAAAATATTAGTGGGGGAGGCAGGAGCAAAAGGTGGGCAGGACAGAGACAAGCGCAGCCTGCAGCTATTCTCATCAGCACTGTCCTTGTTGGAGAGGCAAAACTGGGGTAGAAGGCGGTGCACAGGTGGGGGAGGTAGGAAGTGGTAGAGGTGAAAAACAATAGTGGGTGATGCAGGAGCAAAAGTGGGGAGGACAGAGACAAGTGCAGCTTGCTTAAGCTGATCTCAGCACTGTCTTTGAGAGACAGGACTGGGGGAGGCAGGAGAAAACGTGGCGAAGGAAACCAGTCAGGTGGGAAAGAAAAAGCAAGGATGGGGCAGGGACACGCCAGAGTAGGGGAGAAAGGAGCCAAAGTGGGGGACGCAGGCAGTGGCAAAGGAAAAAAATATTTTATTAGTGGGGGAGGAAGGAGCAAGAGGTGGCGAGGACAGAGACAAGCGCAGTCTGCAGCCTTTCTTACAACTGTCTTTCATGGAGAGGGAGGACTGGGAAAGGCAAGGACCATACTGGGGCTGGCAAGAGAAAAAGTAGCGGCAGAAGCAACCAGGATGGGGGAGGAAGGATGAGGGTGGGACAGGGACGCGCGAGAGTGCTGGGGTGGGGCAGGAGCAAAGAGGTGGGGAGGACAGAGACAAGGAACCAGAGTGGAGAAAGCAGGAGAAAAAGTGGGAAAGAAGCACTCATGGTGGGGGAGGAAGGAGAAAGTGTGGGGCAGGCAGGAGCCAGAGAGGGGGAGGCAGAAGCAGGGTGGGGATACAAAGTAAAGGAGTTGGAAGGAGGTGAAAAGGTAGGGGAGGTAGGGAGAGGTAGAGGCAAAAATAATAGTGGGAGAGGCAGAGGCAGAAGTGGGGGAAGCAGAAGCCATTCTGGGGAAGGCAGGAGAAAAAGTGGAGGAGGAAGCAGTCAGGGTGGGGGAGAAAGGAGCAAGGGTGGGGCAGGAACGAGCGAGAGTAAGGGAGGCAGGGAGTGGTAGAGGAAAAAATAATAGTGGGGGTGGCAGGAGAACAAGTGGGGAAGGCGCAAACGATAGTAGGGGAAGGCAGGAGCCACAATGGGGGAGGTAAAGTGTGGTAGAGGCAAAAATATTAACGGGGTCAGCAGGAACAAGAGTGCAGGAGTACAGAGACATGCACAGCCTGCTGCCTTTTTAAGCACTGTCCTTGTTGGACAGGCAGGACTGGGCACAAGTGAGAGTAAAGGGGAGGCAGGGAGCGGTAAAGGCAAAAATATTACTGGGGGAGGCAGGAGCAAAAGGTGGGGAGGACAGAGACAAGCACAGCCTGCAGCTGTTCTCAGCAGTGTCCTTGTTGGTGAGGAAGGACTGGGGTGGAAGGAGGCGCACAGGTGGGGGAAGTAGGGAGCGTTAGAGGTAAAAAAAATAATAGGGGGGAGGAAGGAGCAAGAGTGAGGGAAGACATAGAGAAGTGCAACCTGCAACCCATTTCAGCAATGTCCTTATTTGAGACGCAGGACTGGGGTAGAAGGAGGTGCACACGTGGGGGAGGTAGGGAGTGGTAGAGGTAAAAGCAATAGTGGGGGAGGCAGGAGCAAGAGTGGGGGAGGACAGAGACAAGCACAGCCTGCAGCTGTTCTCAGCAGTGTCCTTGTTGGTGAGGAAGGACTGGGGTGGAAGGAGGCGCACAGGTGGGGGAAGAAGGGAGCGTTAGAGGCAAATAAAATAGTGGGGGAGGCAGGAGCAAAAGTGGGGAGGACAGAGACAAGTGCAGCTTGCTTAAGCTGATCTCAGCACTGTCTTTTGGAGAGACAGGACTGGGAGAGGCAGGAGAAAACGTGGCGAAGGAAACCAGTGGGGGTGGGAAAGGAAAAAGCAAGGATGGGGCAGGGACACGCCAGAGTAGGGGAGAAAGGAGCCAAAGTGGGGGACGCAGGCAGTGGCAAAGGAAAAAAATATTTTATTAGTGGGGAGGAAGGAGCAGCAGGTGGCGAGGACAGAGACAAGCGCAGTCTGCAGCCTTTCTTACAACTGTCTTTCATGGAGAGGGAGGACTGGGAAAGGCAAGGACCATACTGGGGCTGGCAAGAGAAAAAGTAGCGGCAGAAGCAACCAGGATGGGGGAGGAAGGAATGAGGGTGGGACAGGGACGCGCGAGAGTGCTGGGGTGGGGCAGGAGCAAGAGGTGGGGAGGACAGAGACAAGGAACCAGAGTGGAGAAAGCAGGAGAAAAAGTGGGGAAAGAAGCACTCATGGTGGAGGAGGAAGGAGAAAGTGTGGGGCAGGCAGGAGCCAGAGAGGGGGAGGCAGAAGCAAGGGTGGGGGATACAAAGGTAAAGGAGTTGGAAGGAGGTGAAAAGGTAGGGGAGGTAGGGAGAGGTAGAGGCAAAAATAATAGTGGGAGAGGCAGAGGCAGAAGTGGGAAGAAGCAGAAGCCATTTGGGGAAGGCAGGAGAAAAAGTGGAGGAGGAAGCAGTCAGGGTGGGGGAGAAAGGAGCAAGGGTGGGGCAGGAACGAGCGAGAGTAAGGGAGGCAGGGAGTGGTAGAGGAAAAAATAATAGTGGGGGTGGCAGGAGAACAAGTGGGGAAGGCGCAAACGATAGTAGGGGAAGGCAGGAGCCACAATGGGGGAGGTAAAGTGTGGTAGAGGCAAAAATATTAACGGGGTCAGCAGGAACAAGAGTGCAGGAGTACAGAGACATGCACAGCCTGCTGCCTTTTTAAGCACTGTCCTTGTTGGACAGGCAGGACTGGGCAAGTGAGAGTAAAGGGGAGGCAGGGAGCGGTAAAGGCAAAAATATTACTGGGGGAGGCAGGAGCAAAAGGTGGGGAGGACAGAGACAAGCACAGCCTGCAGCTGTTCTCAGCAGTGTCCTTGTTGGTGAGGAAGGACTGGGGTGGAAGGAGGCGCACAGGTGGGGGAAGTAGGGAGCGTTAGAGGTAAAAACAAATAGTGGGGGGGAAGGAGCAAGAGTGAGGGAAGACATAGAGAAGTGCAACCTGCAACCCATTTCAGCAATGTCCTTATTTGAGACGCAGGACTGGGGTGGAAGGAGGTGCACGTGGGGGAGGTAGGGAGTGGTAGAGGTAAAAGCAATAGTTGGGGAGGCAGGAGCAAGAGTGGGGGGGACAAGAGAGACAAGCTCAGTTTGCAGCCGTTCTCAGCTCTGTTCTTGTTTTGAGAGGGAAGAGTGAGGGGGAAGGAGGTGCACAGGGGGGGAGGTAGGGAGCAGTAGAGGCAAATAAAATAGTGGGGAGGGCAGGAGCAAAAGTGGGGAGGACAGAGACAAGTGCAACCTGCTTAAGCCGATCTCAGCACTGTCCTTGGGAGAGCACGAAAAAAAGTGGGGATGAGAAATGTCCTTATTTGAGAGGCAGGGACTGGGGTGGAAGGAGGTGAACAAGTGGGCAAAGTAGGGAGCTGTAGAGGCAAAAACAATCGTGGGGGAGGCAGGAGTAAGAGGTGGGGAGGACAGAGACAAGCGCAGCCTGCTTAAGCCGATCTCAGCACTGTCCTTGTTGGAAAGTCAGGACTGGGGGATTAATAAAGTATTTATCTATCTATCTATCTATCTATCTATCTAGTGGGAGAGGCAGGAGCAAGAGTGAGGGAAGACAGAGACGAGTGCAACCTGCAACCCATTTCAACAATGTCCTTATTGGAGAGTCAGGGCTGGGCTGGAAGGAGGTGCACAAGTGGGGAAGGTTGGGAGCGGTAGAGATAGAAACAATAGTGGGGGCGCAGGAGTCAGAGAGGGGGAGGAAGGGAGCGGTAGATGCAAAAATATTAGTGGGGGAGGCAGGAGCAAAAGGTGGGCAGGACAGAGACAAGCGCAGCCTGCAGCTATTCTCATCAGCACTGTCCTTGTTGGAGAGGCAAAACTGGGGTAGAAGGCGGTGCACATGTGGGGGAGGTAGGAAGTGGTAGAGGTGAAAAACAATAGTGGGTGATGCAGGAGCAAAAGTGGGGAGGACAGAGACAAGTGCAGCTTGCTTAAGCTGATCTCAGCACTGTCTTTGGAGAGACAGGACTGGGGGAGGCAGGAGAAAACGTGGCGAAGGAACCAGTCAGGGTGGGAAAGGAAAAAGCAAGGATGGGGCAGGGACACGCCAGAGTAGGGGAGAAAGGAGCCAAAGTGGGGGACGCAGGCAGTGGCAAAGGAAAAAATATTTTATTAGTGGGGGAGGAAGGAGCAAGAGGTGGCGAGGACAGAGACAAGCGCAGTCTGCAGCCTTTCTTACAACTGTCTTTCATGGAGAGGGAGGACTGGGAAAGGCAAGGACCATACTGGGGCTGGCAAGAGAAAAAGTAGCGGCAGAAGCAACCAGGATGGGGGAGGAAGGAATGAGGGTGGGACAGGGACGCGCGAGAGTGCTGGGGTGGGGCAGGAGCAAGAGGTGGGGAGGACAGAGACAAGGAACCAGAGTGGAGAAAGCAGGAGAAAAAGTGGGGAAAGAAGCACTCATGGTGGGGGAGGAAGGAGAAAGTGTGGGGCAGGCAGGAGCCAGAGAGGGGGAGGCAGAAGCAAGGGTGGGGGATACAAAGGTAAAGGAGTTGGAAGGAGGTGAAAAGGTAGGGGAGGTAGGGAGAGGTAGAGGCAAAAATAATAGTGGGAGAGGCAGAGGCAGAAGTGTGGGGAAGCAGAGCCATTCTGGGGAAGGCAGGAGAAAAAGTGGAGGAGGAAGCAGTCAGGGTGGGGAGAAAGGAGCAAGGGTGGGGCAGGAACGAGCGAGAGTAAGGGAGGCAGGGAGTGGTAGAGGAAAAAATAATAGTGGGGGTGGCAGGAGAACAAGTGGGGAAGGCGCAAACGATAGTAGGGGAAGGCAGGAGCCACAATGGGGGAGGTAAAGTGTGGTAGAGGCAAAAATATTAACGGGGTCAGCAGGAACAAGAGTGCAGGAGTACAGAGACATGCACAGCCTGCTGCCTTTTTAAGCACTGTCCTTGTTGGACAGGCAGGACTGGGCACAAGTGAGAGTAAAGGGGAGGCAGGGAGCGGTAAAGGCAAAAATATTACTGGGGGAGGCAGGAGCAAAAGGGTGGGAGGACAGAGACAAGCACAGCCTGCAGCTGTTCTCAGCAGTGTCCTTGTTGGTGAGGAAGGACTGGGGTGGAAGGAGGCGCACAGGTGGGGGAAGTAGGGAGCGTTAGAGGCAAATAAAATAGTGGGGGAGGCAGGAGCAAAAGTGGGGAGGACAGAGACAAGTGCAGCTTGCTTAAGCTGATCTCAGCACTGTCTTTGGAGAGACAGGACTGGGGGAGGCAGGAGAAAACGTGGCGAAGGAACCAGTCAGGGTGGGAAAGGAAAAAGCAAGGATGGGGCAGGGACACGCCAGAGTAGGGGAGAAAGGAGCCAAAGTGGGGGACGCAGGCAGTGGCAAAGGAAAAAATATTTTATTAGTGGGGGAGGAAGGAGCAAGAGGTGGCGAGGACAGAGACAAGCGCAGTCTGCAGCCTTTCTTACAACTGTCTTTCATGGAGAGGGAGGACTGGGAAAGGCAAGGACCATACTGGGGCTGGCAAGAGAAAAAGTAGCGGCAGAAGCAACCAGGATGGGGGAGGAAGGAATGAGGGTGGGACAGGGACGCGCGAGAGTGCTGGGGTGGGGCAGAGAGCAAGAGGTGGGGAGGACAGAGACAAGGAACCAGAGTGGAGAAAGCAGGAGGAGAAAAAAGTGGGGAAAGAAGCACTCATGGTGGGGGAGGAAGGAGAAAGTGTGGGGCAGGCAGGAGCCAGAGAGGGGGAGGCAGAAGCAAGGGTGGGGGATACAAAGGTAAAGGAGTTGGAAGGAGGTGTGAAAAGGTAGGGGAGGGTAGGGAGAGGTAGAGGCAAAAATAATAGTGGGAGAGAGGCAGAGGCAGAAGTGGGGGAAGCAGAAGCCATTCTGGGGAAGGCAGGAGAAAAAGTGGAGGAGGAAGCAGTCAGGGTGGGGGAGAAAGGAGCAAGGGTGGGGCAGGAACGAGCGAGAGTAAGGGAGGCAGGGAGTGGTAGAGGAAAAAAAATAATAGTGGGGGTGGCAGGAGAACAAGTGGGGAAGGCGCAAACGATAGTAGGGGAAGGCAGGAGCCACAATGGGGGAGGTAAAGTGTGGTAGAGGCAAAAATATTAACGGGGTCAGCAGGAACAAGAGTGCAGGAGTACAGAGACATGCACAGCCTGCTGCCTTTTTAAGCACTGTCCTTGTTGGACAGGCAGGACTGGGCACAAGTGAGAGTAAAGGGGAGGCAGGGAGCGGTAAAGGCAAAAATATTACTGGGGGAGGCAGGAGCAAAAGGTGGGGAGGACAGAGACAAGCACAGCCTGCAGCTGTTCTCAGCAGTGTCCTTGTTGGTGAGGAAGGACTGGGGTGGAAGGAGGCGCACAGGTGGGGGAAGTAGGGAGCGTTAGAGGTAAAAACAATAGTGGGGGAGGAAGGAGCAAGAGTGAGGGAAGACATAGAGAAGTGCAACCTGCAACCCATTTCAGCAATGTCCTTATTTGAGACGCAGGACTGGGGTAGAAGGAGGTGCACACGTGGGGGAGGTAGGGAGTGGTAGAGGTAAAAGCAATAGTTGGGGAGGCAGGAGCAAGAGTGGGGGAGGACAGAGACAAGCTCAGTTTGCAGCCGTTCTCAGCTCTGTTCTTGTTTGAGAGGGAAGAGTGAGGTGGAAGGAGGTGCACAGGTGGGGGAGGTAGGGAGCAGTAGAGGCAAATAAAATAGTGGGGGAGGCAGGAGCAAAAGTGGGGAGGACAGAGACAAGTGCAGCTTGCTTAAGCTGATCTCAGCACTGTCTTTGGAGAGACAGGACTGGGGGAGGCAGGAGAAAACGTGGCGAAGGAACCAGTCAGGGTGGGAAAGGAAAAAGCAAGGATGGGGCAGGGACACGCCAGAGTAGGGGAGAAAGGAGCCAAAGTGGGGGACGCAGGCAGCGGCAAAGGAAAAAATATTTTATTAGTGGGGGAGGAAGGAGCAAGAGGTGGCGAGGACAGAGACAAGCGCAGTCTGCAGCCTTTCTTACAACTGTCTTTCATGGAGAGGGAGGACTGGGAAAGGCAAGGACCATACTGGGGCTGGCAAGAGAAAAAGTAGCGGCAGAAGCAACCAGGATGGGGGAGGAAGGAATGAGGGTGGGACAGGGACGCGCGAGAGTGCTGGGGTGGGGCAGGAGCAAGAGGTGGGGAGGACAGAGACAAGGAACCAGAGTGGAGAAAGCAGGAGAAAAAGTGGGGAAAGAAGCACTCATGGTGGGGGAGGAAGAGAGAAAGTGTGGGGCAGGCAGGAGCCAGAGAGGGGGAGGCAGCAAGCAAGGGTGGGGGATACAAAGGTAAAGGAGTTGGAAGGAGGTGAAAAGGTAGGGGAGGTAGGGAGAGGTAGAGGCAAAAATAATAGTGGGAGAGGCAGAGGCAGAAGTGGGGGAAGCAGAAGCCATTCTGGGGAAGGCAGGAGAAAAAGTGGAGGAGGAAGCAGTCAGGGTGGGGGAGAAAGGAGCAAGGGTGGGGGGCAGGAACGAGCGAGAGTAAGGGAGGCAGGGAGTGGTAGAGGGAAAAATAATAGTGGGGGGGTGGCAGGAGAACAAGTGGGGAAGGCGCAAACGATAGTAGGGGAAAGGCAGGAGCCACAATGGGGGAGGTAAAGTGTGGTAGAGGCAAAAATATTAACGGGGTCAGCAGGAACAAGAGTGCAGGAGTACAGAGACATGCACAGCCTGCTGCCTTTTTAAGCACTGTCCTTGTTGGACAGGCAGGACTGGGCACAAGTGAGAGTAAAGGGGAGGCAGGGAGCGGTAAAGGCAAAAATATTACTGGGGGAGGCAGGAGCAAAAGGTGGGGAGGACAGAGACAAGCACAGCCTGCAGCTGTTCTCAGCAGTGTCCTTGTTGGTGAGGAAGGACTGGGGTGGAAGGAGGCGCACAGGTGGGGGAAGTAGGGAGCGTTAGAGGTAAAAACAATAGTGGGGGAGGAAGGAGCAAGAGTGAGGGAAGACATAGAGAAGTGCAACCTGCAACCCATTTCAGCAATGTCCTTATTTGAGACGCAGGACTGGGGTAGAAGGAGGTGCACACGTGGGGGAGGTAGGGAGTGGTAGAGGTAAAAGCAATAGTTGGGGAGGCAGGAGCAAGAGTGGGGGAGGACAGAGACAAGCTCAGTTTGCAGCCGTTCTCAGCTCTGTTCTTGTTTGAGAGGGAAGAGTGAGGTGGAAGGAGGTGCACAGGTGGGGGAGGTAGGGAGCAGTAGAGGCAAATAAAATAGTGGGGGAGGCAGGAGCAAAAGTGGGGAGGACAGAGACAAGTGCAACCTGCTTAAGCCGATCTCAGCACTGTCCTTGGAGAGGCACGAAAAAAAGTGGGGATGAGAAATGTCCTTATTTGAGAGGCAGGACTGGGGTGGAAGGAGGTGAACAAGTGGGCAAAGTAGGGAGCTGTAGAGGCAAAAACAATCGTGGGGGAGGCAGGAGTAAGAGGTGGGGAGGACAGAGACAAGCGCAGCCTCCTTAAGCCGATCTCAGCACTGTCCTTGTTGGAAAGTCAGGACTGGGGGATTAATAAAGTATTTATCTATCTATCTATCTATCTATCTATCTAGTGGGAGAGGCAGGAGCAAGAGTGAGGGAAGACAGAGACGAGTGCAACCTGCAACCCATTTCAACAATGTCCTTATTGGAGAGTCAGGGCTGGGCTGGAAGGAGGTGCACAAGTGGGGAAGGTTGGGAGCGGTAGAGATAGAAACAATAGTGGGGGCGCAGGAGTCAGAGAGGGGGAGGTAGGGAGCGGTAGATGCAAAAATATTAGTGGGGGAGGCAGGAGCAAGGTGTGGGCAGGACAGAGACAAGCGCAGCCTGCAGCTATTCTCATCAGCACTGTCCTTGTTGGAGAGGCAAAACTGGGGTAGAAGGCGGTGCACAGGTGGGGGAGGTAGGAAGTGGTAGAGGTGAAAAACAATAGTGGGTGATGCAGGAGCAAAAGTGGGGAGGACAGAGACAAGTGCAGCTTGCTTAAGCTGATCTCAGCACTGTCTTTGGAGAGACAGGACTGGGGGAGGCAGGAGAAAACGTGGCGAAGGAACCAGTCAGGGTGGGAAAGGAAAAAGCAAGGATGGGGCAGGGACACGCCAGAGTAGGGGAGAAAGGAGCCAAAGTGGGGGACGCAGGCAGTGGCAAAGGAAAAAAATATTTTATTAGTGGGGGAGGAAGGAGCAAGAGGTGGCGAGGACAGAGACAAGCGCAGTCTGCAGCCTTTCTTACAACTGTCTTTCATGGAGAGGGAGGACTGGGAAAGGCAAGGACCATACTGGGGCTGGCAAGAGAAAAAGTAGCGGCAGAAGCAACCAGGATGGGGGAGGAAGGAATGAGGGTGGGACAGGGACGCGCGAGAGTGCTGGGGTGGGGCAGGAGCAAGAGGTGGGGAGGACAGAGACAAGGAACCAGAGTGGAGAAAGCAGGAGAAAAAGTGGGGAAAGAAGCACTCATGGTGGGGGAGGAAGGAGAAAGTGTGGGGCAGGCAGGAGCCAGAGAGGGGGAGGCAGAAGCAAGGGTGGGGGATACAAAGGTAAAGGAGTTGGAAGGAGGTGTGAAAGGTAGGGGAGGTAGGGAGAGGTAGAGGCAAAAATAATAGTGGGAGAGGCAGAGGCAGAAGTGGGGGAAGCAGAAGCCATTCTGGGGAAGGCAGGAGAAAAAGTGGAGGAGGAAGCAGTCAGGGTGGGGGAGAAAGGAGCAAGGGTGGGGCAGGAACGAGCGAGAGTAAGGGAGGCAGGGAGTGGTAGAGGAAAAAATAATAGTGGGGGTGGCAGGAGAACAAGTGGGGAAGGCGCAAACGATAGTAGGGGAAGGCAGGAGCCACATGGGGGAGGTAAAGTGTGGTAGAGGCAAAAATATTAACGGGGTCAGCAGGAACAAGAGTGCAGGAGAGTACAGAGACATGCACAGCCTGCTGCCTTTTTAAGCACTGTCCTTGTTGGACAGGCAGGACTGGGCACAAGTGAGAGTAAAGGGGAGGCAGGGAGCGGTAAAGGCAAAAATATTACTGGGGGAGGCAGGAGCAAAAGGTGGGGAGGACAGAGACAAGCACAGCCTGCAGCTGTTCTCAGCAGTGTCCTTGTTGGTGAGGAAGGACTGGGGTGGAAGGAGGCGCACAGGTGGGGGAAGTAGGGAGCGTTAGAGGTAAAAACAATAGTGGGGGAGGAAGGAGCAAGAGTGAGGGAAGACATAGAGAAGTGCAACCTGCAACCCATTTCAGCAATGTCCTTATTTGAGAGGCAGGACTGGGGTAGAAGGAGGTGCACACGTGGGGGAGGTAGGGAGTGGTAGAGGTAAAAGCAATAGTTGGGGAGGCAGGAGCAAGAGTGGGGAAGGACAGAGACAAGCACAGCCTGCAGCTGTTCTCAGCAGTGTCCTTGTTGGTAAGGAAGGACTGGGGTGGAAGGAGGCGCACAGGTGGGGGAAGAAGGGAGCGTTAGAGGCAAATAAAATAGTGGGGGAGCAGGCAGGAGCAAAAGTGGGGGACAGAGACAAGTGCAGCTTGCTTAAGCTGATCTCAGCACTGTCTTTGGAGAGACAGGACTGGGGGAGGCAGGAGAAAAACGTGGCGAAGGAACCAGTCAGGGTGGGAAAGGAAAAAGCAAGGATGGGGCAGGGGACACGCCAGAGTAGGGGGAGAAAGGAGCCAAAGTGGGGGACGCAGGCAGTGCAAAGGAAAAATATTTTATTAGTGGGGGAGGAAGGAGCAAGAGGTGGCGAGGACAGAGACAAGCGCAGTCTGCAGCCTTTCTTACAACTGTCTTTGTGAACAGGA